>CM020184.1:1728896-1780452 GCA_009805545.1 Oryza longistaminata
GGATGCGCCGATAGGTTGAAGATGAACCCACTATAATGTGCTTTGGCTGTGTCGGCGGGGAGTTCTTAGGATTTCATGGTGCATGAGCGGAGAGGAGTGAGATGATCCTAAGAAGATAGAAAAAATTCGTGATTTCAAAGGCCGCCGACATGCAAGAAGGGTCCAAAAGTTGCTAGGTAGCGTGAATTATTTTGAGGAGGTTTATTTCTAACCTAGCGGGTAAAATCGATAGCTTTTTGTTCCTATACTTTGCTTGAAAAAAGAAGCCGATTTTACTTTGGGGGGGCAAGAACAACAAGAGGCGTTTGAAGCAGTTGGAAGAGGTAGTTTATCTACTCCACCGTTTTGTGCGAGCGCGCTAAAGCGCGGAAAGCCTTTTCGGTTATATTTGCCTTCCGAGGACCAAAAGTCTTAGTGCCGCCGTTTTGACGCAAGAGGACGATGGCAAGGAATATATCATTAACATATTTGAGCGACGTCTTTGGATGCCGAAACGAGGTATGTTTTTATAGAGAGACTTTGTTATTGCTTATACTATGCTTGTAACCAAATTGAGGGCATTATTTTGTTTATTTAGTAATGCATAGTTTAACTTTCAAGCCGATGTTTATTAAAACACATGTTGGCAAAGGCCAGATTGTAAGTGGGAGAATTGGCAAGTGGGCATATGCTTTGATGAATATGATTTTGGCTATGAACGCATTGAAAACTATAAAAGCCAAATTGTATGTGATTTTTATAGTGACCATCATATCAGATGTTGCATTATGAGGGAGAGGTTTGCTTGTTGAAGTTATACCTTGAAGATTTTATTTTGATGGTCTTCTGCAAAGAGGTCCAGGCATAGGGTAGTTTTTAATTTCACCTAATGGCATGTGTTTATGAAAGCATCGGTTTCGTTTGAATATTATTGTACAAACAATCAAGCGCGTAATACAATGCTTTATTTGTTTCGCTTACAAGTGATGGAGCATGGTTGAGGCTGATATGTGGAGGCCTTTGGTGATTCGGATTTGGTGGTGCAAAAAGTCGCCGGGATCTACAAATGCTTGGATGGACACTAAATAGGTATCTCGATCATGTTTAGATATTATTGCCATTTTGATAATTTTTGCTATTAGACATATTGCTAGGCGTGATAATTCCTAGAGCAAATGACTTGGCACAACAAGCATCTGTTATAATGTGAAAAGGGGATTATTTCTGATATTAGAAGAAGCCGGTGCTTGATTTTAAATTTTGTGCGAAATTGGCAAAACTGAGGACCAGGGGCGTCTGACCGGCATTGCACGGCCGGTCTGACCGGTGACTAGGGGCGGTCTGACCGGCCGCATGCCACCGGTCTGACCGCGTCCTGAGCGTCTGACCAGCCCTGCGTGGCCGGTCTGACCGGTGTTTGAGCAGAGCGCTGGGGCACGCTTCAATCGTTTGGAGGCCGAATTATCTGAGAATTCGGACATTTGTGCCCAGGATACAGAAGAGGATTGGAGAATCCTTTGATTCAATATCTAAAAGATCCTACACTTAGAGTTGATCGAAAGATTCGGCGGCCATGCATTCAAATATACATTGCTTGATGGAGATTTGTATCGCCGAACATAGATGGTGTCTTGTTGAAGTGCTTAGATGAAGATCAATCTAAAGTGGCTATGGGAGAAGTACATGAAGGAATTTGTGGAACTCATCAATCGGCCCACAAGATGAAGTAGTTGCTTAGAAGAACGGGGTTTATTGGCCGAGGATGATTGATGATTGCTTCAATATTTATAGAGGATGCGAGGCTTGTCAACGGTTCGGCAATGTTCAATTGCGCACCCGCCGCCGTATGTTGAACCCTATAATCAAACCATGGCCGTTCGAGGATGGGCTTTGCATTTCGTTGGTCAAATTTATTCCTTCGTCATCAAAGGGGCATAGGTTCGTGCTAGTTGCTACGGATTACTTCACAAAGTAGGCCGAAACCGTGCCTGTGAAGAATATGACTCATACGGAGGGAATTGATTTTATTTTGAAAGCATATTATTCATAGATTTCAGTATTCCGCAAACATTAACTACGGACCAAGGCGCCTTCTTTTATGTCTAAGGAAGTGAAGAGTTTTATCGAATCTTATGCATTAAATTGTTGAGTTCTTCTCCTTACTACGCTCAGGCTAATAGACAAGCGAGTCGAGTAATAAGAACATTGTTAAAGTAGTAAAAAAGAGAATTGAGGAACACCCGAAGAGGTGGCATGAGGTGCTTTCCGAAGCATTTGGGCGCATAGGATATCTAAACATGGTGCCGCTAAAGTCACTCCTTTTGAGTTGGTTTATGGTCAAGAAGCCGTTTTACCGGTGGAGGTAAATCTTTGGTTTCTTCGTTATATCATGCAAGATGATTTGTCAAGTGAGATTACAAGACATTGATGGGAGACAACCTTGATGAAGTCATCGACAAGCGCTTAAAGGCATTGAAGAGATAGAGAAAGAGAGAAGAGGGTGCCAAAGCATACAACAGAGAGTGAAAACAAAATTGTTTCAATTGGAGACTTGGTTTGGAAGACAAATTTTGCCCTTTGGGTACTCGATCCATGGAGTTCGGTAAGTGGTCTCCTAGTTGGGAGGTCCTTATCGAGTTTTGCGGCATTGTTCGAGGGAACGCATACTTTTGGAGACACTAAAGGGGAGCGTTTTCAGCGAGCAATCCATGGGAAATACTTGAAGAAATACTTCCGAGGTTTGGCAAGCGCTTAGGAGATACTATGGCCGGTAATTGGATTATCGTCCTAGATCAAAAACATGTTCTATGCTTTTAGATTCACGTCGTTCATCAAAAAGACAGGGGGCATGTGTTTACACCCAAATTTGGCACCTAGGCTTAAAATAGGAATTATTGCCAAAATTGGAAGTCACCGGTTTCCTTCGAGGTAGGCCGGTCTGACCGCCGTGTGTTGGGCGGTCAGACCGCCGGTTGAAGGCCGGTCAGACCGCGGTATGTGGCCGGTCTGACCGGCAGGCCCGAGTCCGATTCTGTTACGCGGGTCTCGAGGTTTTCCTTGCTCGGGAAGGCATGTTTCGGTTTCCTTTGGTTTCTACCCCGAGTTGGACGTGGACAAGGGCCTGTAGAGGGCAAGACCAACCCCTATATAAGGGACAAGGCCGGTTCATTGTAAAAATCAATCTACTATCAATCAATCGGAATCGTTCTTTTCATATTGCTTTTAGTTTTCTCTTAGTTTGTCCATCTTTGTCGGTTTGCGCCGTAAACGTCCGCCGCCGCTGCGAGAATGCGACACCTCTTTGTAGGTTTGTCCTGAAAACCTTCCGTTTTGCCCACGAGACGGGTAGTTATCTAGAAATCGGCTCCGCTAGCCGGTTTAGTTATCAAAACCCATCTAGGTTTAGCTCTTCGCTAGATCGAGGTGGTTGGCACTCTAGGATCACCGCAAGCTTAAGGTGCTGCGATCGTTGTTTCAACTTGTCACAAAAAGTTGCCAACAATCGCCACCTCAGCACCCCATCAGCAAATCCGTCCTCCAAAACCACTTAGGGAGTCAAATTGCATTGGTTTCAATAGTTCGGAGAGTTGTCCTATCCGGTTTTATGGTTGAGGGGTACGAATTAGATTCGGCCTACAATAAGGGAGTCAAAGTGGACTTTTTCCTATCCACTCTAAAAGTCGTAGGTTTTGAAAGGAGCTGGCTTAAAAAAAGTCAGTATGAATTGGCATCTTTCGGATCATCACAAGGCAAAACTTTTAATTTATATGAAACTCAGGGCTTGTTTTGGTACAGCTCTGACATAAGATTCTTTATCAGTTTGTGTGTACCAAACACTTTTCGAGGTCCTATTTATAGAGTAGAGTTGTCACTACCATTTTAAAAATTACCCCTCTGTCTAAAAAAACAAAATTATCCTAACTACGAATCTGGACATATGTGCAGAGTTTAAGCTAGGGTTTTTTTTTTTGACAGATTAGTACGGGGAGGCTAATGCGCGCGTATGTGCCAGCGTAAATTGCTGGCGCGCGCAAGGTCCCCTCCCGTTCCGCGGTGTTTTTCTTTTTCTTTTTCTTTTTACGTTTTAGCGTTGATCCATGTGCTTTTTTTCTTTTATTTTTTCGCCGTTTCTTTCTATTTTTTTTAATCTTTCGCACACCTCTTTAAAACGTAGAGTTGAAAGTTTTAATGTTTGACTTGAAAGTTTTAAATTTGAGTTGAATGTTCTTAAATTTTGAGTTGAATGTTTTCAATATGACTTGAAAAGTATTCAAATCTGGGTTGAAAGTTTTTAAATCCGGTACGTGTTGAAGTTTTCAATTAGACTTACAAGTTTTCAAAATCGGGGTAAAGTTTTCAAATTTGACTTGAAAGTTTTCAAATCGGGTTGAAAGTTCTCAAATCTGAGTTGAAGTATTCCAATTTGAGATGAAAAGTTGAAAGTTTTCAAAATCTGACTTAAAGAGATTCAAATTTCAAGTTAACAGTTTTCAAATCTGAGTTGAAAATTTTTAAATTTGGGTTAAAAGTTTTTAATTATAGGTTTAAAGTTTTCAAAATTTGACTTCACGTATAAAATTCTTTCAATTTATTACTTAAAAATATCATTGGAAAAAAACAAATCTTATCTTGATTATCTTTATTATCTAAAACTAATGATTTTTTTACACGCTAAGATCTAACGGATTAGTTAAGCGGGCTGTGGAAAAAAATGTCCCCAAATAAAATCGCTCCGACGCGCTGTACCGCGTATACACATAGGCCGTGGGGCTGAAGTGCGCGCCGGCGGCGCATACAGAATTAGGAATTTCGGAGTAGTACACCGGCTCTCAACGCAGGAGTTGTACTAAATGGGCTCTCAACGCAGTGAAAGGCATGGTCCACAGACGGCAGGCCAAGAGAGGATGGATGCTACAAGGGGCCACAGGCCCACAAGTAGCAAGAGACTGGACCGAACAGCGGAAGCCTTTTTTTTTTTTTTTTCCAAAAGGTGTTACCCCATTAATAACGAAAGTCTCTTTAGGGATTTAGAAAGGCATGCATGCATTGAAATATAGTAATATATGAATAAGAGAAGGAAAGAAAAATCTTATTTTGGTGGAGTTTTGATATCCTGAATTTAAACTTTTAGAGAAGTGCCCAAGTGCACGTTGTATGAGTTATAAACTTTCCTCTTTTTTTTTTGAGAAAAAGTTAAAAAACAAATTTGAATGGACAAATGAACTGTATTTGGGGCAGTTACATATGTTTATACTATGCTGTAAACAAATTCTGAGGTATAAACCTCGAAAATGCATGCGTTTTTTTGTTCTCTCTTATGTAAAAAACGAAATATGAATGTTCCAATATTTGATTTTCAAACGATAGTATGCTTCATGTTTTTTCTTGCTTCAAATACTAGAGGCTTTGCACTCGCTCATAAAAAAAGGTATCTAAACAGTAAACACATCGTTAATGGTGGAAGAAAATACTGAAATGCTTTTGCTTCTCCCGGATTGCCCTTACTTTTCTCCTCGATTTTTCTCGGCCGTCACCATATGACAAGAAGAACAATGAGGGGGAATCGAGGAAATCCTAGGTAGAGTCACGTCCCTATCTAAATTGTTTCTTTTTACGAAGCAAGTAGATCTTACTTACTTGGTTGCTACCCTAATAGAGGTATTCCCCACGGGGAACGGGGGACGGGGCTCCATTGCCATCCCTAGTTGTACGGGCCATGGCCCACCTCCATTGCCGCCGCTGTTTTGCGAGATTTTTACCAAGACTCCATGCAGTTTTGCCGAGAACATTTTTCCTTGCCACTAATACTTAAGTTAGTTGTAATCATCTACTTAGGCAGCAACAGCAACAAACCAAAGAAGCAACTCGTCCGACTGCCTGGTCAGGTAGAACCCATGAGCTTGTTGGATGCTCCCTGGCGTACGTGCAAATGTTACAGTCATGGTGTTCAGATCACCAACCAAAAAGGTGCCTAGCTAGGAGGCGGCCATAGTCGGCACCGACGACCGCGGCCATTGCCGCTTATACCTCCTACGTACTCCCTCCGTCCATTTTTCTATTGATGACGCCATTAATTTTTTTAAGTAGTTTTAACCATTCATCTTATAAAAAAAGTATGCAATTATTATTTATATTGTGACTTGATTTATAATCAAATAATTTTAAGCATGGTTTAATTTTTTTTATATTTACATAAAAAAATTGAATAGGACGAATAGTCAAACGTTAATAAAAATAGTCAGCGACATCATACATTAAAAAAAACAAAGGCAGTAGCTCCAAAGATTGGAGAAGATTGGAGAAGATGGAGCGGAGCTGAGGGCATTTTTGATGTTTGTTGGTTTATCCATCCGCGGTGAAAATTCAAAGCAAACTGCAGCAGTGAAAGGAGTGGTAAATTGCGAAACTTCGTGACTGAGCTATGGTTAGGGTTTAGGGTCGTGCATTAGGTTTGAACTGAAAAGGTCTCGGTATTTGTTTTTTAAAGTAAATTTCACAAAATTATACAAACCTAGTCTAAATTATCCCAAAATTATAGATTTAAAATAAAACTACATATTTAACGTGAATTTCTCACGGAACTATAGATAGAGTTCACGAAACTATAGATAGACTGATGCTCCAGTGCTCTCTACTAGCAGTATTATGTTATCATTAGAAATAATTTGATCTGTTTATTATTAAAGGTAAATTAGTAATTTACTAATACACCGATTAGGGGTAACTTTGACATTTATATTTTTTCGTTAGATTGATATATGGTCATCCATTGCATTGGCATCGCTCATATTCCATCGAAATAAGCCAACAAAGGAGAAAAAAAAGTACTAATAACAATTATACCCCTCCGCATATATTTTTTTTAACAATATGCTTATCCACGTTTCTACTATTGCTAATTTGGGGTGGTAGTATAAATAGATCTGAACGCTTCAATCAAATGATATCAACAGTGCAAATTACTTTATACTACCAGTAGATAACATCGTGTGGGGGCTCATAGATTTATCATAGAGAATAAAAGAATAAAGATTAAGTAGAAAATTCATTACAAAACTACAAGTTTGGTGTCAATGCAAGCACAAAACTACAACGTTTATAGCTTCAACATAGCGGTAGCGTTAGGAAGTTAAACTATAAAATCTAGTTTTGTGATAACTTCAATATTAAATATTTAGTTTATTAAATAGTTGGGACTGTAAGATAGCGTGACTCGACCTTTGGACGACGGGGAGGGGAAGTGTGTGCCAGCTTGGGGCCGAGTTCTCTCCGGTGTTGCGGTAGCAGGCTGCTAGGAAGTAATGGTAGGTGGCGGTGGCGCCAGTTAGCTTGTTAGTTCTATCTAAAAGAATTGCTTAAAAGTATATAATTATTTTTATTTTTTATTTAATAGTTAACTAATCATACGCTAATAAGCCACACCGTTTGACGTATGCGGGAGACAAGTTTTCAACCTTCTCTCCCAATCGCAGCCTTACAGCTGGGCGTGGAGTACTTAAGAAATGCATTAGAGCTGGAGATGCAATAAAAAAAAGGGGCAATTTTGTTTTTGCCTCTACTTTGATCTTCAACGTTGATTTTTTAGGTTTTCGTTTTTGCTACTACTTTTTTGAAATGAAAGCAAAACTTTACCCCTACTTTGGATGGACAAGTTGACAGTCTTAAATCTTTAGCGAAAAGACAATCATACCCTTATTTGATATTGCATATTTGTATGAATGCTTATTCAATAACTGTGTATATGCCCCCATTTTTACATGCAGCTTGTATTTTGATAAACTTTTACAAATATGATAATTTTGATAGAATATTAAAATTTTGACATAATTTTGCCACAAATTTGATAAAATTTTGATATTTTGAAGAAAAAAAGAAAGACAGAATTTGGGCACAATTTTGGCATGGTTTTTACACAGCTAACAAAATACATGTAGCAATCATCACAAAATCAAGCAAATCCAGTCCAGTAGCATGTTGCTCTTCCCTATCGCCTGTTTACAGCCGAGCCAGGTTGATGCTGCTTGCTGCAGTGTGCACCTCCGTCGTTCCCTGCTTGCAGTGCCCCTGATACCTGCTCGCTGCGCGCGGCCTGCTGCTTGGCGTGCTCACCGCCACCGCTTGGCCGGGCCACGCTACTGGAAAAACCATATTTAGTCGGTCGACCAAATTCCACAATAGTCCCGGTTATAATAAAAACCGGGACTAAAGAATATCTTTAGTCCCGGTTCAAAAGGTTAGAGCTACTTTTTAATTTTTAGTCCTGATTGGTAACCGGGACTAAATATTATTTTTAGTCCCGGTTAAAAAAACGGCAGGTTATGTCAGACCCCTCCTTTGACCCCTCATTTATCTTTAATTCCGTTATTTCACCCGGGAGTCCCGGATTCGTAGTTTCGGTTGGAAAACTGAGACTACAGGGGTTATAAACCGGGAGTAAATACGGATTCTCCACAAGTGCCACTGCTGTCGCCTCCTCTCTGCGTCGAGTCGTCGCCGCCTTCCCGCGTTAAGCCGCCGATGCCTAGCCGAGACGCCGCCGTCGCTTGCTTCTCGCGTCAAGCCGGTACCGCCTGGACAAGGGCCCACCTTCGTCTTGTCCCCTCGTCGAGCCGCCGTCGCCTGGCCTGCCTCAACACGCGCGGCCTTCTGCTCGCCACCATAGGTGGGATTGGGGAACAGGGGAAGGCAAGAAGGACGGCATTGTTTGGTTATGGCTCACCAGGGGTATAAAGGTCCATAAACGAATTAAAAAAATACTATTTCTTTTTCTCTCTACTTTTTAGCTCCATAATCCCAGCTCAGCTAACTTCTGTTAAAAATTTGGGTAAACGTCTGCTTCATTTCAGAAAAGTAGGGGCAAAAACAAAAACCTAAAAAATATGAGTAAAATCAATATTATACATTAAAGTAGAGGTAAGAATAAAATTATCCCAAAAAAAAAGAGAGACATTCCTTGAAATCTAGTGACTCGTGAGTAGATGTAGAACGTGGAGGGGAACCCACTGAGTTCTCATAAAAAAAAACTACTACAGGTAAGGTTAGAGCAAGTTTAATAATATAGCCAACTACTAACTTTAATTCATCTATAGCTAATCTAATAGCTCATTCATACAATAGTTACATACTACACTATTAATATCTGGTCCCACCTATCATACACACACTGCGTCTTGGAGTCCATGCTACAGCTGACTACAAATCTGTAGCCCGCTACTCTTCTCTCTCCTCATTTGTCTACTTAAAATATGTTTGCAGCTGGCTTATAGTCTGCTATTGTACCTGCTCTTAGTAAGTAAAGCCCGATTGCTACAGGGCTATAAATCATTACGGCTTCTTAATGATAGAAAGAATTATAAGTAAACTTTTATACACGAACTTTTAGCAGTGACTCAATTAAAGCCAATGCTAAAAAAAAATGCTGAAAATACTACCCTAAATTCAGCTCCAAAATTTTAAAATTTAAATTAAATTTTAGCAGTGGCTGATTTGTTTCCAAGCGATAATACATTAATACCCTTAGCCTTATTTATTCTTATCCGTATATATTAATACCTAATTCTCTCATAAAAGTTATTAGAGCATGTGCTAAAGCTAGCGACAGATCTACAATGTGCATCTCTATGTTTTCTCTGCTCTCTAAGAGCAGGTACAGTAGCGCAGACTATAAGTTATCTATGAACACATTTCGAGTAGATAAAAAATGTGAGAGAAGAGCAGCGGCTACAGATTTATAGTCAGCTGCAGTACGGACTTATAACGTAATGTGTGTATGATAGGTGAGACCATATATTAATAGTGTAGCATATGTTTATAGGTAACTATTGTATAAATTGACTATTAAATTGACTATATATGATTTAGAGTTAGCAGTTGGCTAAACTATTAAACTTGCTCTAACACTAGCTTAGCCTACTTACATTTATTATATCTTCACCCAGATGCAAAAGTCTTTGTTTAATTACGTCCGGAGTCAAGTCTAGTCAATTATATTTGTATATATATTGTTACGCGGCGCAGCCATGAATTAATATTTATTCGTTAGTGGGAGGGTGGTTGGAGGCTTTGCATGCATGGGCGGGTGGTACAAAACTCGCGCGCATTTTTGTGAACAAGCCGGATTAACTTTTTGAAGCTTCATGGAAGCTGAGTTGCTTTGGTTGAATATCGAATTTATTTAGACCACCCCGCAAATAAAGGAGAATTTATTGAGACTATAATCACTATATATACGCAGGCTGGCCAAGGTTAACTCGTGCAAGAGTATAGTCAGGCAGATATCCGTGCTGAGATATATAGGACATTATATTGAAGCAGGCAGTGTGTGCTATATACACATCGAGCCAACTAGCTAGGCGATGGCAATCTCCAAGGTGATCGGTATCAATAAATTTCATGCTCACAAGAGTGATAGTCGTAGCAGCAGCAGCAGCACTAGCTAGTTGTTGATTTGCGTTCTTTTTTTTCCCCTTTTCTTGTATCTAATATTTTCTTTTATTCCTTCTCTAAAAAGTATATGGGCTGCAACTCCTAACCTAAATTTCCTACATACACTCTTTCGATAACACTTTATGTTCAATGTATGGCGCGCGCGGAACCCTTCATGAAAGGCCTTGGAGCCCCTCATTTCCCTTCCTCCATCAATTATTTGATGTTCTTTTTATCCCTTATTTACCATCAATTATGTCATTGATATGTGGATGCATGTAGACTCACATCGATGATCCTATTTCAGAAACTACTTAAAAACAACTTTAGGCTACACTCCCGTTCATGCACAGTAAGGTGTCCCGATCATCAACAGTCTCTAAACATCGATTTTTAGAGATGGTCGTGTGATCATTCAACCGTCACTTAAAATGATCTAAATTTCCACATCTGCAGACATCGATCTCTATATGCTCTAACGACACATTTCACATGCAGGTCAAAGTAAGTGCTTTCCTGAAGTTCCCTTTCCAGGTCATACCCAAAAATAGGATGGAAATAATAAAGGAGTTGGCGGTTGTTCGCATTGAAGCACCAGCGACAATGCAGAGCCATATTCCAATAAACCTAGTTGTGGTTCTCGACATCAGTAGCAACATTGGGGCACCATCGTCAGAGAAGTCCTCCATGTTGGATGCTCTGAAGAAGTCCATCAAGTTCATCATAAAACATCTTGATAATAGAGATTGCCTCACCATCCTGACATTCGGCGAGCGCGTCAAGATTTCCATCGAAGATTGGGCATCTGCCGAGAAGAAGGTGGATAAGCTTGTGGTTGGACAGTACACTTGGCCCAGATCAGGCTTGGAAGAAGCCGTTCAGGTATATGCATGGCTAATGAAAGTAGATGATCGAGAACTTGTTTTTCTTAGAGAATACTACTATATAGAACGGCATAGCAATACCGACTCATTGTTGTCGGTTCAGTCATCAATATTCTGGACCTCTAGAACCGGCAGTGAACTACATTATATTGCTTATCATTGCATGTTTGTGGTACTAGCTAGTGATCCGACAACGGAAGTAAAGCATGTGAAAGATCGATACCCGCCATATATAGAGGAAGGGTGAATATAGCATCCACAAATTCTTCCCCCAATACCCGTGAAATATTTCCCTTGGACCATAGCTATGTAACAAACTAGATGTAGGAGGAGGAGATTGAGAAAAGCTGCAAAGAATCATGCTCGGATGAGGGCTTCAACCTCTTAACTCAAAAATCATATGAGGTTGTCTCTCCGTTCATCGTCATGAAAATAAGAGCCAATAGAATTGGAGAGAGAGTAGAAACACACTTAACAGAAATTAGAAGGAGGATAGGCAAAACCCGTGCGGAAGCAAATACTGGAATTTAAATTACATAAAAATAAATTCAAATAATCTCATTATAAAATAGCGAAACTACCACACTTAAAAAGATATACCTTCGTATTGGATTTGAATTAAACTAACACAAATTAAAGCCCTAGACACTCTCACACAAGGGCACAAAGGCCACCAAAGTAACTCCGATCCAAAGGGGCACATCTATCCCTATCCACATCTCTATTTATAGTTGAAGATGGTTGAAATCTCCTTACAATTTATCTTTAGGGCGAAACCTTAGGCTATACTCAATCTTAGTCATCCATTCTTACTACCTCCTGTTTTTTAATAGATGACGTCGTTAACTTTTTATCACATGTTTGACCATTTGTTTTATTCAAAATATTTATATTTACATAATTAGAATTATTTTTTTGCTGTGAGTTGTTTATTTTTATAAAAAGTTTTGAATAAGACGAATAATAAACATGTATTCAAAGTCAACGGTGCCATCTATTAAAAACGGATGAAATACTTCCCAAATGAATAGCTCCAGGTGTCCTTCACGTGGCCAGCCGTCCCACGTGCGCCGTCCTGGCGGGCCCGCCTGCCAGCGAGTTGCCGTGGGGGCGCTCCTCCGAGCCCGCCGCTCCACGTCGTCCTCGTCCGCGCGAATGGGAAGCCTCCACGCAGTGGCGGAGCCAGAAATTTTCTACGCCTAGGGCTTAAGTAGGGCTCACCTAATAGGATATTGGCTTTCTCAAAAAAATACATGGTGATTTAAAAGGATTTAGGCAAGTTTATGGAGGCAAGCCTAGGGCTTAAGCCCAAGCTGCCCTAGGCTTGCCTCCGCCCCTGCCTCCACGTCGCCGTCCCGTCGTGCCGTCCAGTGCGCACGCGACACGCGTCGCGCCGATTAGCACTTGGTGCGCTCGACGCACGCGCTCCTGCGTGGTCCAACCGGTGCAGCATGCGTCCCACACGAGCAGCTCCTCCCGCGCGCCTCCTGGACTTGGGCTGCCTTGGGCCAGCTCGGCCTGACCTCCCTGCCAGCCGGCGGCATTGGGAGGTGCACTTGCATGGCCCAATGCATGCCATGCACCGGTTGTGCGATCTCACCTAAGGCCCAAACCGGTATGGGATCGAACACCAACCAACCCAGCGAACAGGATGTCGTTGTTAGTCATCATGTCCGATTTCCATGTGGCCACACCTTATTTCGTCATGGCTAAGACTTGGAGTGAGGTCTTGCGATCTTTTCATTTGCATCTATTTAACCTGAAAATTAGACTATGATTTTGTTTTGTTCTCCTTGATTAATTTACATTGAAATTTTAGGTGTTTATAATATTTATTCACATTATTTTTTTATGATATATGATTTATAAAAGTATATTTAGTCTTGAGGGTCTATATTATGAAGTTAGTCTAGGGTCCTCTAAAATATAGAGTTGACCCTGTAGCCATTTACCAAGATTGATCTAAATCACCTGCACGCACATATAGACCAAACAACCGACTCTCGGCATAGATATTATAATGTGACCCACGTTTCACGCCGATATTCGTCAACTTTTGAAACCAATTTTCTCACACAAAACCAACTCATGATTACAACTTTTCTTGCCAATTCTATCACAAATAAACCAAAACCACACTTAGGTCCTGTTTGATTCAACTTAGGATTATTATAATATGGATTATTAGAAGTAAGCTGAAACAAACAAGTAGATTATTATGCTAGATTATTATAATCTATAAGCCAGATTACTATAATCCAATAATCTCCTCTAGAGGAGCTTTTTTCAGATTATTGAGTGGCTAAAGACCCGCTACCCTTAGATGCCTCTAATAATCCAGAGAAACAAACAACTCGTAGCTTATTTTAGTCAGATTATTATAATTCAGCTTAGAGTAATCTAATTTAATAATCTAGATTACAATAATCTTAAGCTGAAACAAACAGGGCCTTAGCCTGTGTTCGATACTAGTTGTTGGGAACTGATGTGCAGTGCACGCAAAACAGAACGACTCATTAGCACATAATCAATTAAATATTAGCTTTTTTTTAAAAAAAAAGGATTAATACGATTTTTAAAGCAACTTTCGTGTACACTTTTAAAAACGCACCGTTTAATGGTTTGGGAAGCGTGTGCACGGAAAACGAGGGGGAGTGAGTTGGGAAGCTGCACGAATGAACACAACCTTAGCTGTGTTTTGAGAGGAGAGGAAAAGAAGAGATTAATAAGATACGTTTATTTGTGCTGGCCTTTTTATACAGCTTTTGATTGCTTTACCTAAATTCTTTCACTAATGTATGGAATTTTTTTTAAAATAATATATAATAGGTATCCTATGTATATACATAGGGAAATTGGAGTCATACAACAATAAGTACAGCTTAAAGGGATAAACAGACCATCTATTAGAAACACAAAGTTAATACATCTTCCCTGAAAGCTTATATACTTCGTCAATGATATACTACCTCCGTCCCTAAATATTTGACGCCGTTGACTTTTTTAAATATGTTTGACCGTTCGTCTTATTAAAAAAATTAAGTAATTATTAATTCTTTTCTTATCATTTGATTCATTGTTAAATATACTTTTATGTATACATATAGTTTTACATATTTCACAAAAGTTTTTGAATAAGACGAACGGTCAAACATGTTTTACAAAGTTAATGGCATCAAATATTTAGGGACGGAGGGAGTACGTAGAGATGAAATAATTTCAGAAGTGAAAAGTTTAGTTGAGCTTTTTACCAAGCTTGTAGGGACAGGCTTCTCAAATTGGTGCTATTTTTTCCGGTGGCAATTGCCTACATTAATTGACTCCTTGAGAGAGGGTTTTCTCCCATGAATTGCGTGAAGAATAAACTCAATTCCTTTGTTGAGCGTAACATTTTTTGTGCAAGTTACAGATGATGAGATTATTTATTACTTAAGTAAAATTGTAAAATTGTCTACTCGCAAGGTTAAATTATTTTTTTCTTTAGTTATATAATTCACTAAAACTAATTAAGAGTTGAGACATCTCTGGAATGGTTTGTTTATGCTAATTTTGTAAACTTGTCATTGTCATCTTATTGTGCTTTACAATTTAGTATATATAGTATTTGTGCTTCAAACTTGCCATAATTATTTTATGGGACTGCCTATACATCATGTGACAGATTTTTTTAGCATCCTATCATGCATATTTTTTATCCTTTGGATCAACATCTAACGGATGACATTAATATGCACAAACAAAATAAAAAAAAAACAAACGGGTCACGTGGACAATCCGAAGCTCACGTGGGCTCAAATGGGCTCAAGTAGATTTCAGACTTACATCGTAAATACACTAAAATTACATATGTAATTTTCAGACTTACATCGTAAATATATTAAAATTACATATGCAATTATAGTGGAAGTGCAATGTAATTAGTACGTGTGGGATCATAGGATATTCTGTGAGCGAACTTCACGCTAAATAAGGGTAAAAAGAGTAACAGAAACAATTTATTGTCTTTCGTATGAAACAATTTTATTGCCACTGACCGGTGCTTATTTATGATGAGAGTACAACAGATCCTTGATTCTGAATCGAACAGCGATATGAAGCGCCAAGGTTTCATCGTGCTTGTGTCGGACAGAGACAGCAGCATGTCCAATTGCAGTGATGACGGCCTCCTACAAAAGTACCCGGTCCACACCTTCAGCTTGGGGAAGGCTGAAGACCCAACGGAACTGGTTACCATCGCTAAAGAATCAAAGGGAACCTTCTCCTCCATCTCCGGGAACAGCAAGATCATGGAAGCCTTTGCCATTTGCTTGGCTGGGCTGAAATCAGTCATCGCTGTTAACGCGCGTGTCAAAATCAGCCCCAAAGAATCATCAAACACATCCAACGTCAAGGTTTATAAACCCGTCGGGATCAACGACACGGACTTCAGGATGGAAAGGGACAACGAAGCAGTAGCGCTCGGTGTCCTGTACGCTGGTGAGGTGAAGGACTTGATCGTCGGAATCGAGTTCACTGTCGAAGACGTGAAAGGCTTCCGTTCAATTGACGTGCTTACAGCCACTGTCGAGTACTACAAGGATGTTCAGCAAGAGCAGCTGCCCAAGTCCACCGCTAAATGCACGATGCAAGTCCATTTCTGCGGTACCTCGTTCGCCAGTGGTTGCACCAACGATCGTACTCCCTTCCCCATGGTTGTGCAGCAGATGGCCCGGTTCGATGTGCTCTTGCTCATGGCTGAAATCCGTGGCAAATTAGACGCCGTGAAGAAGAAGAAGGAGGATGGGATCATGCTGCCGTACGAGGCATGGAGGATGCTGAAGAGCAGGTGGGAGGAGTCCAAGAATTCCGACGAGTACTTCTACTCGTGGAGACAAGCGCAGCGCGTCGGCGTCGACCTGGGCCGCATCGAGAACGACATCCACGCGATGGTGAGCTGCCTGAAGCGAGGCCTAGGCTTGGGCTGCGTCTACTCATGGGTGTCGAGCTACCAGATGCAGCGCGCCACCACCACGGGCTTGCCCACGACGCCGTCTTTCCTCACGCCGGCGATGGAGGACATGGTGCACCAGGCACGGAAACAATCGGAGAAGGACGCCGCGGCGGCGGCGGCGGCGGCGGCAGGTGGCGGCACGCGCATGGCGCTACGGCCGGGGGAGGCGCGGATTGTGGAGGTGCTGGAGCAGATCGTCAGGAGATTGGAAGATGTGGAGACAGCTGGACCACCGTGGGGAGCCCTCCCGTACTCCCCACCGAAACACAACCACACCAGGTATGTAACCAGGGTTTTAAATTTCGAAATTGCTATTTCTGCCCCGGGGCACAGACATTTCGGAAATTTCAAAAAAAAATTTGCCTAAATTATTTGAAATTTTGATTGATTTTGAACGAATTTGAATAAAATTTGACTAAATTCTCAAAAATGTGCAAAAAACCGAAAATTTTGGGCGAGATATAATCTTGCCGGTGGGGGGCGAAATTACCAAAATGTCGTACTAGTGTACTACCCGGGCCCATGGTCGTAGGATTCCGGGTAGATTATTTAAACCTAGCTTAATTTATTATTTGTTAATTGGTATATTAGTCTATAATTATATAATTAATATGTATTGTATTCTAGATAATTTTTTTCTAGGTTGGCCATTGCATGGTTGTAGTGCTATACTCTCAATGTATGGAGGGTTAGTGAGAGTTTGGGTCGAATATGTGTATAAAGTTGTCTGCAAAGTAGAACTTAGAGTTGAAATAGGATTTACACAAACTCTAACAGGGCATTTCATCAATGCCGAACTGTTTGCATGCAGGCCGCAGGGAACAAGCTAACAACAGGTGAAAGAACAGTAGAACACACTTTGCCTGCTCATCAACCAGAGACATCCAAGAGCATGCAGGCACGAAAAAAAGAAAAGAAGCAAAAAACCACTGATGCGATGCGACTCAGAAGCGAGAGCACAAACCCTGAATTTCGAAGTAATCCTGCCGCGCCAAGTTGTTTCTACATCATAGTTTTCAGTGTATCTGTTTGCTGCATGTTTAGTTTGTTTCCTTTGGATTCTGCATGTTTCAGAAATTCAGTCATCTTTTGGTTGGTTTCTCTACCGATTCTTTAGTCGTAGTTTGGCTGAGCTGAATCCGGAGCGTGGGATGGCATGTTCGGTAGTTGGGATCCAGTATCGTCACTCGTTGTTATGCATGTAACGATTTCTAATAAAAGGAGAAGAAGAAAACCGTAAAAGCTGCTCAAGTTGGCAGCACAAAACCGCTGTCTCGGTTCGTCCTGTTCCTTTCTTCAGATCACTGTTCACAAACCTACAAATGTCAGACTTTGTGAGTTAAGCTTCATCAGAGTGCAATCTTGTTCGTTTTGCTGGCAATGAATATTTGATGAAACAAATAAGCAGAATTCACAAACTGGACTACCGTTGTTCTTTCTTGTCAGTCACTATCGATGGTCTGGGACTCTGACTGTAAAGTACTCCCTCCAGTTTCATTTTAATTTACGTTTTGGACAATGACACGGTCTACAAGATGTATCTTTAACCTTATTTTTCTATTATAATATATATAATAAATAAATGCATGTTTACTTTTATTATAGTGCTTTAAAATATAAATCTATATATGCTGTTCTAATTCCTTTAAACTAAATATTTTTAAAAGTTGTTGATGGTCAAAGTTATAAAAGTTTGACATTAACCTTGTCCAAAACGTCAATTAATATGGAACCAGAGGGAGTAGTACTCCAGTATATGACAGGTTGATCCCAAGCTAGCATGTAGTATGGCAGAAGTTATCTTGGATGCGTGGCATAAGTTACCAATTTGGGTAGATCCTAAACAAACTCAAACTTATCTAGGAGTAACTCTTAGGTGGATGACGGCGTGCAATCCCCACATGACATCTCCCCCCACACAAGCAGCTTGGCCTTGAGCTGGAAGGCAGAAAACAAACCGCGAAAATCATCCAGCCAAGAAGCTTCCGCAGGTGGCACCCCCTTCTACCGGACCTGATTGAGCCCAACTACTATTTAGCACGGTCGCTGGCCCAATGCACACATGGCCATTGCGGAGCAGAGACGGGCTCACTTGGCGGCCCGCCATGATATGGCTTGAGGACGATAGGAAAAAGTATACCGAAGGTCCCTCAACTGACAGATATCCGGCGTCCCTTAACTACTCAAAACCGGTCACAATAGGTCCTTTGGTGGTTTTGAGCCCGGTTTTATCTTACGTGGCGGCTGAGTCAGCGTGGGCCCCACATGTTAGGCTGCCACGTCATCTTTCTCCCCCTCTCTTTCTTTTCTCCTCACTGCAGGGCGGCTGGCAGGCGGGGAGGAGATCGCCGGGGCGAGGCGGGGGAGGGAGGTTGGCAGCGTCGCGCCAGTGGCGGCGGCGGCAGCGGGGGCGACGACGGGGGAGAAGGGAGGGAGCTCGGGGTCGGAGAAGCTCGGGAGGCGGGAGAAGGAGGCAGCGTCCTCGCCCGCAACGAAGTGGCCCGGGCGCGGCGGCGCTGTAGAAATCGGCGTCGTACACACGATGCGTGGATGAGCACGGAGAATGGTGACGAGGAGGATGATGTGCTAAGCACGGGCAGCATGCCAGGGTGCCGAGCGCAGCCCCCGCGCACGACCGAGCAGCACGGGTGCTATCTCCGCAACCACCTCCGCCACCGCCACTGAAGCCGCCATCGTCGTCTACTTGTCTTCATCCACCCCCAAACTGCCGTCGCGCCTAGACGGGCGCCGCCGTGTAGCCACCCCTTTTCCCTCAGGCGCCGACCGCTGTGCCGCGCCAATGCGCCCGGCCATCGCCCAAGCGGAGTCGACGCCGCCGCTGCCGCCCCCTCCAATCGGCGCCTCGACCTTCTCCTCCCGGCGCCACTCCCTTCCCTCCCTCCTCTGCCCAGCGCTGTCCCGATTCCTCCCCTCCGCGTTGCCTCCCGGCTGCGCTGTGCAGTCTCTCTCCTCCTGCATGCAACCGCGCCGCCACCAGGCTCCCTCTCTCTGCCGCCAAGCTCCCCCCTTCCACGCTGCCGGCCCCCTCTTCCCCACCGCCGCCGGCCATCACTTGCGTCGTCGGCGTCCTTCCTCTACTGCGCGCGTGTGAGGAGGAAAAAAAAAGGGCAGAGAGAGAAAACGGCGAAGAGAAGAAACCGAGAGAAAGAGAGAAAATAAAAAGAGAAAGAAAAGAAAAAGGAAGTGGGACCCCCTTTGACTCCTCCTCCCCGTGAAGGAAAAAGTACACCGAAGGGAGAGAGAGATGACGTGGCAGCCTGATATGTGGGGTCCACGCTGACTCAGCTGCCACGTAGGACAAAATCGAAGGACCTATTGTGACCGGTTTTGATTAGTTAAGGGACACCGGATATCTAGTTTTGTGGTTGGGGGACGATTTTGTAACTCGATGACAAGTTGAGGGACCTTCGGTGTAGTTTTTCCAGGAGGATAGCATGGAAGACACCATGGAGTTTGGCCCACATTACCAGCTCGATCGATGACCTGATACGGTGTCCTAGGTCACTCTCTTGATGACGATGGTGTCACAGAGCTCGAGAAATTGTTGGAGATGGGCGTTCACGTCCTTATTGGCCTTCCCACAGAACGCGGTGACTTGCACCATCGTGATCAGACCCATCTTAATATTAAAATTGGCATCCCATTGTGTGTGCTGATTAGGTCACCGAACGGGTTCATTCCGTACGTGCTCAAGGCAAACCTTATATTTCTTGGGTTCTTTGCAAATTCTGGGTGTAGTGCATCAAAGTTTTTCCACTGTCGAGTATCGGCGGGGTGTCGAATCTTACCGTCATTTTTCCTACCCTCCTGGTGCCATCTCATCAACTCGGCATCGGTACGGTTCGAAAATAGCCGCTTCAGACGATCTTTCATTGGCAGGTACCACATTGTCATCCTAGTAATCTTTTTCTTTTCAACCACCGATGCATCTTGGTCGACCACCTCTCTATCGGAGGCTCCGTTGCCCGTCTTGTACCGACTAGTCTCACATTGACTCGTCTTATACCATCTTGGGCAAGAGTATAAATCCGCGTGTTCCTTGCGGTACAATATACAATGATTTTCACATGCATGGATCTTCTGAATACCTAGAGATAATGGACATATCAATATCTTCGCTTGATATGTGTTCGTCGGCAGGAGGTTCAGCTTAGGAAGCATAACTCTCAGAAGATCCATCAAATCATTGAAGCTAGTGTCCGACCATCCATGTCTGGCCTTCAATCTGAGAAGTTCAAGCACAAAGCGCAACACCGTATAGTCCTTGTCGCATCCTTTCACTTCGTTGTAAAGAAGTTCCTTCACTGCTTTTTCCAACGCTTCCCAATTGTCTAACCCTCGTCTTCTACTAGCTAGGACCTCTGGTTCAACGTGCCGCAACATATCTTCCAGATCAAAATCAATATCTGCATTGTCTATACCAGAGCCACCACATTCTATGATCGTTCCCTGTGACATGTTTTCGATTATAAAATTTTCTGCATCATCAAAGTAGAAACCATCAGCCTCTTCGTTACGACCGGCGACTTCCTCGTGAAAAGTTCATATCTCGTAACCCTTCTTAAATCCTCGCTCTACAATGTGTGGCAATACATCATTTGGATCTTGCAGCAACATTTCGTTCCTGCAATCTTTGCATGGGCAAAAAATGCCCCTCAACTTCTCCCTCACAGCATGTGCCTTTGCCAGCTCAACAAATTTGCTTGCTTCCCTCAAGAACGTTGGATGAGCACTTTTTGTGTTGTACATCCATGCTCGATCCATGACATAGAATACAGCTTGTCATGAATACATCCATACCCGATTCAAAAACGAGTGTATTTAAACAGAGGGAACTAAGCAAATAGTAAATTAAAGTTTTACAGACAATTTAAACAAGCGTACACGATTTTTAATCATTGATAAAATATTGTCCATTTCTAAAAAATGAAAAAAAAAATCTTCCCTTTATCCGAAGGAAAATAAATTTAATGGAGGCAAACCCAACTTTTCAATTTGGGTACTAAATACTTTTAAAAACATGTATTGGAAACAAAAATCCAAAATAAAAAAATAAAAAAGGGCCTACACTATTCCATTTAAAAAAGTGCAAGTTTCTTCGCATTGCACCGATAAAAACCGACAAAAATGGAAGCAAATGAAGGAGGAGAACAAGTTCTACACCTTTTATATGGAACCCAATCAAATATTTGAGTTCAAAAATCCCCCCCCCCTAATTTGTGTATGTATAGGAGAGAGAAAACGCCGGAAAAAAGGGCTTGTGTCGGGTTGGGGGCTATATAGGCTGATGATCATCGCATGCGGTCGGCTTACGTGGCCCGCACGGGTTTTTCCAGGCGGAGCCACTTACGGCCCGCCTGGAAGCTACCGGGGCCGGCATTCAGAAAAATCAATCATGTAGTAGTGTCAATACGTGTCATTTCTACATGCAGCCATGACTATATGTGTATATGCGAATTGGATGAATTGTAATTGTGCACATGTGAATATGTATGTATGGATGTGAATATCTGCTGCTAGGTCTATAGAATTTAAGGATTTTTCAGAGGACACAACTAACAATTTTATGAGACCATCCAAAATTTAATTAAATTTCCAAACAAACATCACCACTGACATAATAGATCCGTCACAGGTGAGATCAACTACGACAGGCTAGTACTTGTACCCCGTCACATATGCGTTCACCTATCACGGGCTGGAACATGTCACCCTTCACAGGTGAGTCACCTTTGGTGTACTTCACCTGTGACGATCACTGTACGTAGCATATGCTAGAGATGTGATCATCACTGTTATAGATGAGGTTGACTTATCACTAATCACTTACTCCCTCAATTTCAAAATGTTTGACACCGTTGACTTTTTAAGTACGTATTTGACCGTTCGTCTTATTCAAAAATTTTTATGAAATATGTAAAACTATATGTGTACATGAAAGTATATTTAACAATGAGTCAAATGATATGAAAAGAATAAATAATTACTTAAATTTTTTAAATAAGACGAACGGTCAAACACGTACTTAAAAAGTCAACGGTGTCGAACATTTTAAAACGGAGAGTGCAATAGGAGTATGACAAGTGGGTCCCACATTTTTTAAATAAATAAATTGCTGACTGGACTGCCACGCGTATGCCACGTAGACCAAAACCACCGCGGATTGGGTTGAGGGGGGTAATTCGTCCGGTTTGCATAGTTAGGGGTGAAGAATGTCCGGTTTTGTGGTTCAGGGGGTTATTCGGACGACCGCGATAGTTGGGGGGGTAATTCGTACTTTTTCCTATTAAAAAAGATGGTAGAACAGAAAGTCGTTGCTAAAACCACTACTCAACACTTACCTGCATCAACTTTGGTTCAGTTGAAGACTGCAAGTAATGTGACACTCGTTCCAGCTCGGCTTGCAAGCATTCCACAGCCTGTGGCAACAATAGCTAATTAGATGATACTATCCTTCAGACTTCATCGAGAAGATCAGACTTTTGGATAAAAGTGTCATATTTTTCAAACTGCTAAACGGTACGTTTCGTACGAAAACTTTCTATATCAAAGTTGTTCTCAAATATAAGATTAATCTATTTTTCAAGTTTGTAATAATTAAAACACAATTAATCAAACTTTATTATCACGTTGTTTTGCATGAAACACTCAATCTTTATCTTCATCTTCATGTTTAGAAGATTCAAACACCACCTATATCTATGCATGATTTCTATGTACTCTCAATTGATACCTTAAGCATGTATTCAGGGGAATCGGGGCCGTTGTACTCCAAAATAAAAGTTTGGGCCTTGTTTGAGTAGTAATTTCTGGTGCTCTCGAGAAACGCATTTTCAAAATCAACTTCGTAGCACTCCATGCCAAGCCCAATTTGGACATACACATCAAGTACATCCTTCAAAAGAGCATGGTCTATAACCTTGCCCTGAATTTTTTACATTTTGGTCCTTTTTAAAAACTTATTTTACAAATAGACCTCTGGGAAAACTTAAACCGAGATTAGTATTTTTATTGCTATTAGATGATAAAACATGAATAGTACTTTATGTGTGACTAAATGTTTTAATTTTTTCACAAATTTTTCAAATAAGACGGACGGTCAAACGTTGAACGTGAATAGTGCAAAACTGTACTTATTTTGGGACTGAGGTAGTATCATAGTCAGGAGTGTACCAATATTTGTTACCAGTAGGTGTAGTACGAGATTTGTCGCCACAAATCAATGTGTTAGGTTGAATATGCGGTGGGAAACGGAGCAGCGCACAGCTGCTTTTCAAGTGGAACTCACGTGAAATCGGGCCATTATGAACGACGGCGACCAATAAGCTCTGCCTTCGGTTTAGGAGTTGCTCCCTCGCACCCATAAAAAAAAGAATTTAGAATTAGATAAAACTAGTTTAGAATTAGATATGACACATTCTAATACAATAAATTTGAACGAATATATATTTAGATTCGTATTAAATATATCATATTTAGTATTAGATTGGTTTTTATACTCCCTCTGTCCTATTTTAAGTAAAACCATGAGTTTCCGCGCCCAACTTTAGTTGTTCGTCTTATTTGAAAATTTTTTGTAATTAGTATTTTTGTTGTTATGAGATGGTAATACATGAATAGGACTTTATGCGTGACTTATGTTTTTGAATTTTTTTTAAAAAAAATTTAAATAAAGCGGACGATCAAAGTTGGGTGCGAAAACTCATGACTGTATTTAAAATAGGACGGAGGGAGTAGGAGGGAGTGAGTACACCCGCTCGAGTCACAGCCCATAAGGCAATAATATTGGGCACAATCTTTCGCAAACGTGGACAAATGTAGTCCGCTCCCCGCAACAGAAGTCGATCGCCCGCATGCGGTTTCCGAACGATCAAGTGTCACTCTCATTGTTTTAATATAAAACACATATCCTTTTCTTTTTTTTTTCAGGACATATCATTTCTTTACATTACATACTACATTCGTTCTAAAATATAGCTATTTCTAGCACATTGTCTTGTCTTAAAATAAAGTTATTTTTTCACCTACCTTTTCCTCTCAACCAATCACAACTATTCTTCTTGACATACTCTCTTTTCAACCAATCACACACTTCCTCTGATCATTATTACTTACTTTATTAATACTCGTGCCAACCTAAAAAATATCTATATTTTGGGATAGAGAAAGTAGTATACAGAGTACTATACCCATTTAAGGTTGTGTTCTGTCAGGGTTACGGTAAGGCATACCCTTTACCTTTCGATATACGTCACGTATCGATATGGCATGCCTGCGCGTATATGGACGTTCTCTGTATACATTAAGGAAATCCTTCACGGAGTTTGCAGATGGAAAGAGTCCCACTCGGACAAGACTGGGTCGTCAATGTATCGTGCATGGTCCGATGTCTCCGAGTCCTACTTGAAAACCACCTGACCTGCGATATAAAAGGGACCCCCTGGGAGGACCTAAGGATCGAATTTCATAGCCAACACAACCACCACAGCCTACGAAGTCGGAACCTGCAGGAGCCAAGTCGCCGGAGGATCTAGTCGGACCAACTCGATTACGATCTCGCCGGTTTCATCGAGTTCCATCGTTCCTTTTGTAACCTGTGATTTCCATCATATAATCCCATATCAACTGGATTAGGGCTATTACCTATCAAGGGGTCTGAACCAGTATAATCTTCGTTTTCTGTCCGCTTGATGTTGTATTACGTAAATCCTTGTACCAACGTACCCCAATACCCTCTATATCCGTTCTACGGGTATCACCCGTCGACATGTTCGATACCAGGAGTTCCCAACTTCCCATCTCGTTTTCCACGTGCACGCTTTTCAAACTACTAAACAGTGTGTTTTTTTAAAAAAAAGTTTATATACGAAAGTTGCCCAAAAAAATCATATTGATCATTTTTTTTAAAAAAATAGCTAATACTTAATTAATTACGCGTTAATATACCATTTTGTATTCCGTACGTGGGTGATGGGTTCCAACACCCACCACCGAACACATCTTCAAGGTCCCATCATATGGCATGTTTGGATGAGGCTTGAGCTTAGACCTTCCAGCCAAACACAGTGCGGCCCGCAAGAGAGTTGGATTATCAGTGGTGACTAATTCCGTGAACTCTCTAGTGGTGTACATCTACCCTATAATTCACCAATTACACTGCTACGAACCTCATTCATCAAATCCGATGGCCCAAACACATCGTTGGAACCCCACGTCGCCGCGCCCCCGCCCCGTTTGAATGTTTCTTTTAGGAGAGCTTAAGTAGAGCAGAACCTGACTAATTGGCATAATTTGTAGGCTTCAATTGTGCATCTTCATTTGACAGAGTAGAATGATATTTTTAGATGGAATCTTCTCGGTTCATTCTATGTACTTAGCTTTAATTAATAATGGTTACGTTGAAAGGAATAAGTTTACTTGTAAACTCAAAATGCCTTTTAAGTAAGATTTTTATGTGGTAAAGGGTTTGTATGAACAAAGGATAACTTGACTAGGAAGAATTGGCATGCTAGTTTGAAATGTTTGTTTTGCATGAAAAATGAGACTATCCATCATTTATTTATGGACTGTCATTATGCAAAATTTCTTTAGAGAGCATTACAGTTTTCTTCTGGTTTAAATATTCCACATAGTATATCTCATACCTTTGGGAATTGGCTTATGGGGATTGATAAGAAAACCAATAAACTTATTTTGTTAGGAGCTTCTGCTATATGTTGGGCTCTATGGTTGAATAGAAATGATATGGTTTCTGACAAATCACCATCTATATCTTATATGTAGGTTCTTTTCAGGTCAATACACTGGCTCTGGTCCTGGGCACAACTGTAAAAGTGTGAAGAAGATATCAAGTTAATTAAAGCTGCATGTCGTAATCTTGAGTTAACGGTTATGCAACTTTTTGCCAACTTCAGGTGGAGATACACAAATAGAATTCATTTTTTTTTTGGTAATCTCTTGTGTTGGTTTTTAGTACTTTGCATGTGTTTCTATCCTTTTAGTTTTATGACCTTTTTGTTATGCTTTTTTTTTGTTTGAATTGGTATAATAATTGGCTATAGCTCTTTGAGCAAAGGCCGAGATTTTATTGCATTATCCAAAAGTTCACATTTGAACAATTAATTGGACTTGTAGGAATGGGCTAGAGACGGAGGCGAGTTGGGGCATGACTTGTAGCTAGGGGTGGACAAAAAGCTCGAAACTTGTGGCTCGGATCGGCTCGTAGCAAGCTCGGCTCGGATCGATTCGAACTTGTAGCCTTAATGAGTCGAGTCGAGCTAGCCTTTTAGCTCGTGAGCTTAATGAGCTAGCTCGCAAGCTGCTCGTTTAGCTCGTTAGTATAAAATATCGCAATATCTTCATGAACTTAGTGTTTATTGACTAGTGCTTAGTCTTTTAATTATATCAAAACTATTTATATTTAGTGAGTACTATATTAGTTAGTGTTGATTACTATGTTAATACATAATAAAATGTTAAATTTGAAAATATTAATATGATATTAATAAGATATAGCTCGCGAGCCAGCTCGCGAACCGAGCCGAGCTAGCCTTTTAGCTCGTTAACATTAACTAGCCGAGCCAAGCTGGCTCGTTAAGACAACGAGCTCAAACGAGCCAAGCCTTAATGAGCCGAGCTGGCTCGTTATCCAGCCCTACCTGTAGCAGCGGGCGGCGGGGGAGGCAGCTCCAGCCTCCAGCCGGTGGAGTAGTGCCCCGTGTGGCCATGCCCCAACCTGTCGTCTGTGCTCGCACGGAAGCAGTGGACAGCACGCAGACAGGAATGGCCGGTGGCTGGTTATGCACATGACGCTCTTCAGTGAGCTGCTGTACTTGGCCACCGCCTGCTCCTTTCCGATGAACGAAGCAAACCCTGCATTAGACGGACAGAATTGTTCAGAGCCATGGCACATGCATGTACACAAATTTAGGATCTATTTGGTTCTCTACTCTATCAATTCAATGGTAGTACTAAACTGTAAGTAAATTTTGGCACTACTAATTCTTTAGTAGGGTAAACTTTATATAACTAGGTGAAACCCCACGCATTGCTGTGGGAATTTAGTATGATAACAATAAAAAATAACGTGTAAGATAGATAGATAGATACCATCAGATTAAGTAAATTAATGTGGTTTATGATAATTTAAATTTAAATAGTATGTAGAATGGTGATTCAAACGTAAAAAGTAAGCTGGTATGACTTTATGGAAGAAGAAAAGTAGGGAGATAGTTTGAACTGTAGATTAATCATCTAAAGGCTAAAAATAATTGATGTGATATGACTTAATTAGAGCAGAAAGGAGAAATATAATTTGAACCATAGATTAATCATTTAAGTACTAACTAAGTGAGGATGAACTATATAAGTATATAGGATATCTTAAAACATAATAAAGATATACATTAAAACATTATGTGAATTATGTTGAATGATAATTTAACATGTTTGTATTTGAAAAGCTTTTAAATTATAAAAACTATAAAGATATATCATGTTTGCATGATGTTTAAATGTGATGATTGTTAGTGGATGATGATGTGGCATCTTGTTAGTAGATAATGATGTGGCATCTTTGCATGTCAAGCTTAAGGAGTTAGTAAGGGATAACTTTACAGTAAGATATGATTTATGTTTAGTTTGCTACCAATATACTTTTTATAGCGAAGGAAGTTCCGGAGTGCTACTAAATTAGGTATGGGCATCAGTTTCGCACAAATTAATAAAAAATGGTGGGGCCCACCACCAATAATGGCGCCCTTCCCTACTGTTGGAAGCTGGTCCAGCAACCTCCTCGGCCGGCGGCGCGGATCGTCGCCATCACCTCGGCTCGCTGATCTCCTGCGACAACGCGAATCAACCTGGCCATGCATCCTGTTTTCAACACTAACGAATCGAGATATATGCAGGTTGGGACCTTCGCCAATTGGATATTGGTCAACAAGCTGGGTGCTTGGTGTTTATTGAATGTTGTATATCCCCTGATTTTTAGATGTTATGGCATGTGGCACCAGTGGTCCACTTGCATTTTTCTGTTTAGATGAATAATTGGAAGGTACACCTACTGGCATATCATGCCATTGATTTTGATCTGCAGTTTAATCATGTTCTTGCCATGTTTGTATTTCGAGGATATTTGTGATGACCAGTGATATTTGAGTCCATTTACATTGTATAGTACCATGTGTCTCTCTATAATATCTTCACAAATCTCCTAGAATTCTGAGCTTAGTAATGATTGGATCAAAGATACACGTAATATGTTTGCAGGATTACATTCAAACACATCTAACATTAGTTTCACAAATTATAGAAGAAAGAAAACACCACGAGCTTATGCATACATAGCTATTACGTAGAGTTTCAGCTTTAAAATTATAATTTGTGCTGCAGTTTATATGTTAGATATCAGACTAAATTATTGCCCTTGCCAAATTCAGTTAGAGAGCAACATGAAATGTGACCTGAACGCTTCGTCGTGGTTCCACAACAACAGCAGCATAGAGGGGCGACAGCCTGTGATGCTACCTGAATACCCCCGGCTTGCTCCATTAGAGGTGAGATCTAGCTAAATATGAAGTATTCAGAAACTTCAGAATTTGCCATGAACTAAACTTAGTTTATTACAAAGCATGTTATTTGAGTCTGAGCCTCTGAGGTATGATAATTGAAATCAATAATTTGTATATTAAGATTGATGGTTTTAAGTCAATTCTATAGAGGGGAACTTTGAGCACATTAAAGAACATCTCTGACCTTTAAAAGTGGCTTAAGGGCCTCTACTGATATAAGTAACCTCACTGGACATATGTTGGTCGCAACAAAAGAGTGGTAAGAGCCTGTACTCACCATGCACTGATAAAGCTACTGCACTATCTTGCCGTTATTTTTTTACTGCTATTATATGGACTAAAAGGTACACATCATTGAAGATGCAGTTTGTTTAACATGGTGGTCTGAATTTTGCAGGGCGAAGGCACAAACTGTGTTGGCCAGAACAGGCTGAATTTGTGAGGATGGCAGTGCAGTTCAATGCCATAATTGTGCCCTTTGGAAGTTCAGAATCATTGGAGTGGAAGACCTCTTGAAAGTATGCCACATGCCCCCCTATTGCTCTGCAGCTATGCTATTTGTTTCTGCAGTTTCTCTGCGCTCGCAAGAAACGCACCCTTCGGCAAGACGGCAAGAAGCTTGTGCAACAGTGCAAGCATACAGTAATCACCTCAAGCCAACTGCTAATACGTCCTAATTCTGTCAAACTGTGTGACTGCTAATTTGTTTTTTTCTGAATCAGGCTTGTGTAAGAAGAAAGGTAAAAAGCTTGGAAACATAACCATGGGGCAGTCAAAACAAGGCCTGAACTAAAATTCAAATGAATTGTTCTCTTGAGAACAAATATTTGCGTGAGAGTTTTCTTTTTTTGTCAACTTTTTGAAAATTTTTAGGAATTGATTTTCCTATATGAACCATATAATAAGTATATTAATGGACTCATTAACTGCATTATTTGGATTATGTATTTGCATAAGTTTGCCAAGGGATGACCTTCAGGGTGGTCTGAACTTGAGGTCGGGACGACCTTTAAAAGGTTCTGCATACCTGCGATATACTCAGTTTTATTCACTGGACTCAGATGTTGTTTAACATATGATTGTGTTTTATGATTATTTTATATTAAGAAGAAGTAAGTGTTTGACGTTGGCAATGTATCTCAATTAATATTTAATTAGTTTTCGTTGGTCCAGTCCTAGACTCAATAGCATTTTGGAAATATGTTCATTTTTTTTGTTTGTGCATCAGGTCTGCATATAGTTGAAAAGGTGTCAAAGGAAACAGTTGAAGATAAGAAAATCAATTGCCCTCCAAGTTGCTACAGAGTGATCCTGCCATGCAGGCCTGCATGCCTGGACTTTATCCTTGTGTGGTTCTGAGTTCTGACCAATTACATCAACTAAAAGGGCCTAGCAAATATTCTGTTTGTATTTCACAACTGTTATGTGTTGGTGTATTGGTGTATGGTTGTAGCAACCTTAATTACTATGGTGTACCTTAATATGCAAAATTTTACTTCGAACTGTTGTCTGTCCAATACTCCAATGTTATTGATTAGATGATTTGTTTATCCAAATGTTTTAAATACTTATTTCGTATTTATGTAATGATAAAAATGTTGATTATTGATGAAAAAAATAGAGGACCATTAATTGATATTTGTTTATGAAGGTAGAAATATATACAATTCTTTTATCAAATGAACATTTTTTTTAATTATGTGGATCCCATGTGCACACTTTTTAAATATCGCCGTAGCGTTAGCACGGACAAATTACTAGTAGAAGATAATAATCCTAATACCACAAACTAGGAGCTACAATCACCATACACATTCCAACAGATGGAATGGTTTTGCGGCTTTGCCTAATAATTGAAAAAGGTTTATTTGGCTGATTAACCTAATAATATAACTTACCGATGAGGACCTAAAGATCAAGATCAAATACGAGCATGTAAAATAAAAAAATAACGTATAATTAATTAAATTTTAATTATTTTGAACTCGAAAATTGGATTTATCTTCTATTTCCAAACAATTTCTACATATTATACAAATATTTAACAATTTAAAAATTATGCTAATAAAAATTGAAATAAACTATGGATCTTAGTTGAAAAATGTGTTCGCGGCTAAATACGTATCCACAATAGTGAAACCGAGCTAAACAGAAGTGAAAATTAAGCCCATGACTTCAATTTTTCAGCTAGGACGGTGTGCCCAAAATGATTACGGGTCATGCTTGCCAGACGAACGCCAACCTGGTGGCAATTTGGCAAGCATGCAACCAGGACCGTTTATCTACAGATGCAAAGTGTGTACTTCCTGGATGTCCTAAAATATAAAAATCTAAAGTTGGTTGGGATATTTACTAATACTACGAATCTAGACAGACTTCTATCCAGATTCTTCGAGCATGTAACCCTTGATCCATGTCACTGCAAATATACCAGTTCAGAAAAATGCCACAACTATTCAGCATATCGGCTGCGTGCCACTTGTATTGTTCCTAAATTTGTTCCATGCCACTATGTACCCATGCACGTGCTTTTTCTTTTTCACGGTTTCAGCTTACCGTATTTTCGTACGGACCGAATTGCCCCTGTCTCGGGTGCTGGATTTGACTCCGACGCCACCTCCGACTCCAACACCAGCATGATGAGGCCGTGCAGGATGATGAGCTCGTCGGGTTAGTGTTAACATTGAAATTTGGTAAGCTCCGAATTCATCACCTGCTAGAATCAGTATCAGGTTCAAAGTCCTCGAATCGGCCGATAGGAATTATCAAGTCGTCAATAGTTGGATTATTGCTATATTCGGTTAAGAATGTTGATCAATTAAAGGAAGTTTATCTAGAAAAAACTGAGTTCAAAGAGGATGCGGCATGACAGTTTATCTATTAATTAGGCAGAGTCTATTAGTTTTCTTTCATCTTTAGGTAAGTGTGTTTAGTGTCCAATAAGGACTTTATGTTTTCCTTTTATCTTTAGGAAAGTTTATTTCTTGTACAAGAAGGGTTAGTATCTACCCAGGGGTATAAATATGTACACCTAGGTGTTAACGACCAAATTTGGTAAATTATAGATCGGATTTGGAGTAAAAGTCGAAGCGGATTTGGAAAGAGTTCGTTTCTCGGAACCAGAGTGCGCATCGGCTACCGTCTGCATCGGCTGATACTGAATCGGATAAGGAGAAGCCGATGTAGCCAATTTCAGTAAGATGGTTCTAGAGTCATTGCTGGGATCAGTTGAGGTGCTGCACAAGTATTGCCACGTATGGATTGAGTCCAAAGAAGGCAATTGTATCTATTAATTAAGATATTCTGGTAGCTTTCTTAGAGATATTTTCGGTAAGAGTCCGCCTAAGTGACTTGTTCGTATTTTGAGTTGTAACAGAGATAGAGTCGTGTCCGGCAAGGACATATCATGTATTTTGGGTATAAATATGACCCGAGACCGTCTAAACAGATAACATCAATTCAATAACACTTTCGGCGCACCACTACCTTTTTCTTTAATGGTTTCGACGAGTTCTTGCTTTCGAGTTGGGCTGCATCGGTTTCGATCTCCGATGAAAAGGTAAAGCTTGTTATGGCGGCTTGCGTTCTCGGGATTAGTGCTTACATCTTCATGAAACTTTAATCTTGTTTATGTAAATCGTCGAGTTATCATATATATATGCTATATAATCTAGATCGATCTTGCTACCTAACTTTATCAGCTAGCCTATATCCTCGAAAACAGCTGATAGGATTAGATACTGACATCGAATTAGATTATATAGTATATATACCATCTTGAAAAGGTTGTCATCGGCTTGTTTAGATTTTATGTTTCTCTCTATGTTTAATGCTGCATCACTTAAGTTTGATCTATTAAGTAATATTTAGAACCATAATATCTAGCATGTTTGATGATTGCTAATAGAGATAGCATCGGGGTTTCAGCCAATCTTACCTGATTTAGTTATGTTGTTCCTTATACGTTTACTTGATATACTAAATCTACCCTTTATATTGAGCACCCACTTGGTTGAAATATATTAAGCTTGTTATCGGTCTGTTAGGTTAGCCTGATATTAGATTGATTCCTGTTCAGTATAAAGTGGTATCGGAGTATTAGCCGATAAATGTTAGATTTGCTTCATCGGCTATGATATGAATATATATAATCTTTACTTTGAAGTACTTTTAGACATAGGTGATTTATACTGTATCGGCATGCTGTCTGATCTATCCCAATCACTTAGTTTAAACATATTTCGACGTACAGATTACATATCATTGATATCTACAACCTATCAAGTAGATCTAATTCTTTGTTTGTTATATACCTCACTGCCGATCTAATCCATGTTACATCGGCTCAGTGTTAAATGATACGTCATCGGCAGTCCAGCCAATCGGCTATCGTTTATAGATTTAACTTTGTTTTCTCTTTGTCTCTTGTTGGTTGCAGGATCAAACCAACTAGAACGCTTAGAACCCAAAAGCAAATCTTTGGACCTACAATAGAGTAAAGCAAATCTCTCAGGCCAGTGTGTGTTTTTTTGCATCAACACCAGAGTCATTGTAAACTATCTCACAGATCAATACCCCTACTCTCGGCGCATCGCCACCCTCTTTTTCGAGGTTTTTCCTTATCATAGTGGAACTTGGCACCTGATGCGGGGCTGCATCGGTTTTCGATCTCCGACGAAGGGGTAAGTCCTATGTTCCGTCGGCCCTCGGCTACATTGGTGTTGTTCAAATCTGCATCGCTTTGACCTCTTGGATCGCTCTAGTTCGGTTGATATTTTTGCCTACCTATTTATCATATATCTTAGTTAATCTAGTTTAGCATCTTAATTTGATCATATCGGCTAAGATTCGTTTTAGGGGTTATGCTGGTATCGGCTAAATTATATTGCTAGATTAGATTAAATTAGGTATCCACAACTCTGAAAATTAGTCAAAGGCTTGATTGTTTAGATTTTATGCTTCTTTGCATACTTTGCGATGCATCATCCCTAGTCGTGCTTAGAATCATAAAGGCTAACATGTCTTTGATTATAATAAGAATTTCATCGGGGTTTCAGCCGATGAGTTATATGGGCGTTGCATTCGGCTTACAAGGAAAACATACAAGTTGGTTTTAGCCGATTACAACAAAAATTTCACTGTTTATCTAATCGTTTGAATTTAATGACATCGGACCTCTAACCGATGTATGCTTTAACCATCGGATCACTTTATTATATCATATCATTGTTAGCCGATTGGTTTCTATTGGATTATATTGTTGTCTTATTATCATCGGCCAATTGTCTTTATATCATCATTTATATTAGATATGCAGCTGATTGATATATCTTGTCTATTTGTTCTGATGTTTATATATCTTGTCAGCTGCATGATCAAACTGATATTGTTGTTTTATTATCATCGGCCAGGTGGTACTAAACATGCGCACACGGTTCACATGGGCCACACAAGCCTCATCCTAATTGGACCACGATGTCACATACACTCCCCCTCAAAGGGGTTGGAGGGACAAGCCCTTATAAGTTGGTTCCACCCTTACTAAACTAGCAAGGTGGTACTAAACATGCGCACACAGCTCACATGGGCCACACAAGCCTTATCTTAATTGGGCTAGGATGTCACATACACCCCCTTCAAAGGGCCCAACATCCCTGTCGGTCCAACTCACCCATATAGCCACACAGGCATATATAGGCAAATGTCCAGGAACACACCCCCTCTTGGCGCACGTCCGTACGTCCAGTGCCGGTGCCATATGCCATATGCCCGCACACTGACCCGTACGCGCAACCGCGAGAGTCGGCTCTGATACCATTTTTAATAGCCCTCCCTCCAGAACCGCGTGGCTAGCCCAACAGACGGGCAGGCCCACTTACACTTTCGTCCTCACTTCATGTAAAATGATCAACTTGGGAATGGCATGGTTGGAGGGACAAGCCCTTATAAGTTGGTTCCACCTTGCTAAACTAGCAAGGTACTAATAATGTGGTACTAAACATACGCACACAGCTTACATGGGCTACACAGGTCTCATCCTAATTGGGCCAGGATGTCACGGCCATGGGGCGGGAGCCGATAGGCTTGATGGTGGCGACCTCGGAATGAAAGGGGGGCGTGGGGGAGGGGGGGATGAGGCGAGTTGTTGCCGTCGTCGGAGTTGGCACCGGTGGCCTAGTCCACTTAGGCATCAGACGCGACGGGTGTGGTGGCCTCCCTCGTGGCTCTGTCGCACGCGCCAGCATAGGAGTTGGAGGCCGCACCGAAGTTGGATCTGGCACCTGAGGTGGGGGCAACCGCCGAGGGAGGTGCGACGGTCCTGTGGGGGTTGCCGACGGCCCTAGGCGAGGTGGCCTCCCTTGTGGTGCATACAAAAATACGGTATGCCGAAACGGTTGAAAAGCACGGGCGGGGTACATAGTGGCATGGAACAAATTTGGGAATAATACGAGTGGCACACAGCCGATATGTTGAAGAGTAGTGGTATTTTTTTGAATTGGCATATTTACAGTGGCCTGGATCTATTTAACCCTAAATTTTATTGGACGGTTAATATTAATTTGGCCTCTTCTGTTTTTTTTTTTCAATCCAACAGATTATATTTTCCAGATAACGTGGCACATCCGGATGGTTTAAACTTTCACTTAGAGAGATTTAGCTGGTGCCTGCTACTTCGAAAAAGGAAAAGAAAAAAAAAGAGGTTGCGCACGCAGAGAATCAGTGCAGGTGACAATCACACACACTGGCCACATGTGCATAAAACCTCGAGCTCGAGCACAAGCATTCGCTCATTAGAGCAAGTTTAATAGTATAGTCCACTACTAACTCCAATTCATCTATAAACAATCTAATAGCTAATTCATATAATAGTTGTTTGCTATACTATTAATATATAATCCCACCTGACATACACACATTGTGTCTTAGAGTCCGTGCTGCAGTTGGCTACAGATCTGTAGCCCGCTGCTCTTCTCTCTCATCGTTTATCTCATTAAAATATGTTTATAGCTGGCTAATAGCTTGCTATTGTACCTGCTCTTAGGGACTGCCCCTTTGCGAAACATGATTGGGCAAAAATCTGGTTTAGAGTTAGGCCTTACCATGCCTGCAACAAATCTGTATAATGGTGATTTCTTTGGATGGTGGGGAGCTTGCCGAAAGGAATTGGTCAAAGATCAGCGAAGAAATCTTGATGGCCTCATCACCTACATCGCTTGGGGTATTTGGCTCCAAAAAAAATGCGAGAATTTTCAACAATGCTTATGGCACGGTCTCTCAGGTTGTTGCTTCCGTGACAAACATGTGCAAGGCTTTCGTTGATGCTCAAAATGGATAGATGATAGCACGAAGATGCCTGATGCTTGTGGCGGCGCACTTCCTCAAAATTCTGTAATTTTCTGTTTTGTTTCATGTTTGTTGTGACACCTCTTGGAGGTGCATCAAATCTTTCTACCCTTCTCTTAGGTAGTGTTTGGTTGCTGGGATGAGGTGGGATGGGATGGGATGAACCCACTTTTAGAGGTGTTTGGTTTAGGGGTGAGTGGGATGGGTTGGTCCCTAGAGAGGAATATTCCTCTCAGATCCGGGACCAACTCATCCGGCCAAAACTGGCGGACAAACTCGTCCCACCTGGGACGAGCGAACGGCGTGATGATGCTGCTCGCGCGCTTGCACTGCTCAATCCGCGGTGGCGACACCGACTCCGCCCACCGCCGGATGTGCGCATCATCTGCGTCTAACTTGCTAAGCTGCAACCAAAATTAGCACGACAATTGAATGTACAAGTTAGACGTTACCATACTCGGTTCAAAAATATAAGCAATTTATAACATGTAGATGAGCTTTCTGAAATGATTTGTACCAGAAGGCAGAGATGGCTTTCATGTGTGGTAGATGACCACCGCTTCTTGTACTGCGTCCACCAATGATCCTCTTCAAAGATGCTGGAGATGTACTCCGTGACCTCCTGAATCATCACGACTACTGTGTTAAAGATGTGCACCCAGATGATCGCGATATATGTCCAGCAAAAACTTGCACCTCGCAAATAAAGCCTCATTTAAACAGAACAAAATTAAACCAATATGCAAGCTCGCGTGAATAACCTGCAAGAAGATGACGTGCGGCTCATGGCGCGCTATGAGCTTGGAAATGGCCTGAATCCTCCGATACACCGCGACATGCTCGTTAGACCAGACGTTGTAGGTCATGAACTTGATCTTCTCCTTGGATGACATCGTGCTCCAGCGAGGAGACTGAAAACTCTTCTCGCCTAGATCGATCGGATTTTGGATACTGCTAGCTGCAGGTGATGCTCATGTGCTACGAGCCTACGACTTAGAGCAAGTTTAATAGTATAGTCAACTATGAGCTCCAATTTATCTATAGCCAATCTAATAGTTCATTCATACAATAGATACATATATACTACACTATTAATACCTGGTCCCACCTGTCTTACACACACTGTGTCTTGGAGTTCGTGCTACAGCTGGCTATAAATTTGTAGCCCGCTGCCCTTCTCTCCTCATTTATCTTCTTAAAATATGTTTGTAGTTGGCTTATAGCCTGCTATTGTACCTGCTCTTATATACCGCTGCAGGTAATTAATTAATTAGCTACGACTGTTGGATACACATACGCATAGGGATGGGCTAATGCAGTAAATTAGCAAGCGTTTCCCAAATGTTAATTGTGGATCATTTCACGATGAAGAAAGAGACGAAAGGTTTCAAGGAGCCATGCATGAGGCACACCAATCGGCTCGTTGCATGCGTCCTGGTTTCTGCATTGGGTATAAGATTTTTGTAATCAAATTTGACGGAAGAAAAGAAAAACTTTCGTACTGTCGATACATTTCCCACGTCGGCATCTCAGCTCCTTTAGGTCTTCACTGTACTGTGACTTCGTACTGTGCATGATGAATGCTTTTTTAAAATTTATTTTCGAATAGCTATATATTTATCGATAAATTTTCTCTAGAAAAATTAACATAGTGTCAGGGGCGGAGCTAGGCCTGTTCGTCTGGGTCGGACGACCCCGACGAAATTCCTAAAATCTCTACTAGAACACTATTTCGATCCATGTTTTTCTATACTATGTAATGGAGATGACCCCGACGACATTTTTAGCTGGCTTCGCCTCTGCATAGTGTAAATACTGTACATGTAACTACAAATATATAATTTAAGAATCCCATAGTAACACGCTATTTTCACGAAGAGAAGGTCGCGAGACCGAATCTCCTCACCCGTGGACATGCTATAATTTTTTTTCCTCCCAACTTGCATGAATCTTGAAGTAAATACTACAAATATACAATTTAAAAATCCCATGGTAACACACTATTTTTACGAAGCGAAGGTAGCGAGACTAAATCTCCTTACCCGTGTGCACGATATAATTTTTTTCTTCCAACTTACATAAATCTTGAAGTAAATCTAACGGTTTAAAATTATGTGAAAATTACATACAAGTTGCATTATAGTTACTTTATAAGTTACAATATAATTAAACTACGAATATATAGCAAAATCGATTTTGCCTTTTTGGGTGAGGCATAACATTCGTAACAAGGCCAAGAGACCGTGGGCCGTGGCCGATCTTTGTGAGAAAGGCCTCATATGCCTCTAAATTTCTCCGAGGAACACCTGTGACGACACAACTCTCTGTCCACATGACCTGCGCCTTCTACATACTTCCATCAAACCCAGCAAGCGGAACAGTGAACCTACAACGCCCCTACCACCGACTCTCAGAGGCTGCAACAAACAGTCACAGAATCGGCCGGAGCCGAGCAAAGTGCAAGCATTATTCCAGCCTTTGCAGCAGCATATCCTCCACCTATCGAGGCCCCAAGACCCCTCTGCTGTACTCCAATCTGTAGCTATGACAACATACGTCAATGCCGTCGATCCGATCGAGTCCGTCCTGGCATTGCCAGGGGGCAGACGCATCCAAGCGTAGACGCAGAAACATGGCAATGCCCCCCCTGATTCCCTGAAGCACTACAGTGCAGGACACCACTCTGCGCTGGCTGCCTTCGCAGCGTAGGACCCCCCCGTCCGCGTCGACGGTTTCGTCGGCTGCAGGCGCGAGAGGCGCTCGTTTTCGTTTCCTCGGTGCGATCGGTCTCGGTGGATGGCGAGAGGCGAGTACGCGACCTGCGTTCTCGGCGAGCGGCTAGCCAATGGGCTTGAAGAACGCGAGATCGATGGGCAGCGCGCGCGCGGGTGGTGGCGCCTAGCTAAGCTGAGGATGGAGGTGGTTGCGTGCAGCTAGCAGGGAGTAGTGGACGCGTACGCAGCCCCATCCTGCGGTTTCATCATCCCGTGACAGCTGAATCCAACATCCGCACCCGCATCCACACGAAGCATACTATGGGTCATGCATGTAACGCTACTTTTGTTTCGGTGTATATATTTTTCCTATGCCATCATTTGTGCCTGCCCTATGTGCTGATGACACTAGTTAATTTGAGATGTGCGCACAAAGGTTACACTAGTTTGGTTTCACAAAGCAAAACATATATAGTTGTTTGAGATCTCCAGCCATGGGCCATGGCTTGGATTGACTTGTATTGAGTTTGATTGCACCAAACAAAAAAAATTGTGGCTTTGGATTGGAAAAACAAATACAATCTATAGAGGTAGGAAAAAAAAACTTGATACTCTGGCTTGTATTGAGTTTGATTGGCTTAAATTTGTAGTCATAACAAGTTGAACAAGTCGAGCCCATGGCAACCCTGTTCTAGACAGAAAAAAAAAAAAAACTAATGCACGGATGGTCGCGTGTGCCCCCTCCCACGCGGCATAGCCACATGGTGCGTGCGGAGGGGGACGGCAGAACGATGCACGGAGAGTGAGCATGTGGCATGGTTTTCTCTAATTTCTTTTGTTTTTTTTTATTTTTCCTAATATGTACGTATACAAAGTTTATATACGCACGTATATAAACTTTGTATAGTGTATATATTTTCTATAATCAAAAGTGTATACGTATAAAAGTTATATATATATTATATACATACGTATAAACTTTGTATCTATATCTATATCTATACTATTATAAAAATTGAAGATGTTTTTGTCGGTGCTTTGGTAGGTCATTCGTGTTTGAATCGGTTTTATAAGAACGTTCGTTTTTTAAAATACAGATATGTGTCTGAGTCTATTTTTAAGTTTGTATGCTTTTGGAAATACAAAAGATGTCTTATGAGAAATCTCTTTAAAAAAACTCGCATGCTAATTTGAGATGAGAGTCAGACTCCTATTACAACTCATGATTTTCTAAAAAAAAAAGAGAATTCACACAATAATTTTCACCTTAGTTAAACCGTATAACAATAATGATAAGACTAAAATAGCCTTCACCCGTTTTAAGGCACGGGCGTTTTTTCTAGTAAAGTATATACTTATATAGTCGTGGCTGACTGATCACGCGGGTGCAATCCCAAGCGGCTTGTCGCCGATCAGTCACCCCCCTGATTTGGAGAGCTAGGCATAAGGGCCCCTTTGATTTGTAGGAAAATGTAGGAAATTTGAAGGATTTCAATCCTATGGAAAAAAATCCTATGAAAGCCTTTGAAACAAAGGATTGAATCCTATACTATCCTTCAGAATTCCTATGGAATGGCTAACCCTATAGAGATTTTGGAGGAAAGTTAGCAAGAGGTCCAACTTCTTGGAAAAATTTCTTTTAGTCTATCTCTCTCATCCGATTCCTGCGTTTTTCCTGTGGTCCAATCAAACGGTCATTCCTGTGATTTTCCTGTATTTTCCAATCCTCTGTTTTACACCTGCATTTCTGTCAAAATCCTACGTTTTTCCTATTCCTTCGTTTTTCCATTCCTGCGATTCAAAGGGGTCCTTAGCTTGCTGAGGTAACCGGCCTTAATATGCCGAGTTAGCTCGTTATCCATCCTAGCCATGGAGACTCCAATAAGCAAGCAGCATATAAGATCCTGACAAATCAAGGGTCCAAATTTGATACCGAACTAGCTTGTTGGAGGGTAAAAAAAAACTCTTATTTTTTATGTGGTGATTTCGGTTGCCTTTGTTCAGAAACCCATTTTTTAGAAATTTGGTTGCCTATAAAAAAACCGAATTTTTAGAAAGCAGCATAAGTCAAGCTATATTAACCGAAGAAACTGAACGCCTTTCTCTAGTAAGATGTCCACATAAGCCTTTCTCCATCGTAATTACATGATCAGAGTGAGAAGAATGTTCACATGACAAACTACTAGAAATCGAAAATATAACCCATTCACTCATAGCTACTTACATTGCATATTAAAAAAACACAAACCAACCTCTAATAGCACTTAGAAGCCACCCAAATCTGCCCTACCACCTCACTACTGCTACGAGATCCATGCTGATGCGTGGTGTGCTTACCAATTCCCTTCTCCCTCCACAACTTCGCTTACAAAAAGGAGTACCCGACACCACCCCACGGGCCGATCGAGCGCGAGAGCCACTGCCACTGCCACAATCCCCCCACTACCCCCCTGCTAGCTGCTCCGCCCCCAAATACCTTCCCGCTTCCGTCGCTCTCGCGCGCCTCCCGTCTCTCCCACGAGAAAAACCATTCCAGCTTTCACCAGCAACGACGCCCCACCCATGCTGAGCTATCCATCCATCCAGCCTGCAGCTTCCCGTTGATTGGTTAGCTCACAATACTGCTCCTCGCCGTACGTCGCCGGTCGGTCGGTCTCTCCATTGCCGCAAGAGGCGTAGCAAACGCGCAATGGCAGCAGGCAATGCCGCCGCCGCCGCCGCCTCCGCTCTCCTTCTCTTCCTCTTCCTCGCCACGTCCGGCCTCCTCGTCGCCGGCGACGACCCGTACCGGTTCTTCACGTGGACGGTCACCTACGGCGACATCACCCCGCTCGGCGTCAAGCAGCAGGTATGCGCGCGCGTGCATTGTTTCCGCCGGTTTTTTCCATCGATTTACTGGCGGCGTCGCGGTGAAAAATGCAGGGGATCCTGATCAACGGGCAGTTCCCGGGGCCGACGATAGAGGCCGTCACCAACGACAACCTCATCATCAACGTCTTCAACAAGCTCAACGACCCATTCCTCATCTCCTGGTACGTATACTACTGCCAGTACACTATACATGATGATGAACTGGCGTAACGTACGTACTTGATTCATTGCTCGTACATTAGTACGTATGTGTATATCTCCGTGGTACTATCAGTTCAACGGAATGCGTCGCAGTATATCTTACAGCAAGTACCATTGCCATGCAAAAATTTAATCAGCCCCCCAACAGCATCAATCCTAACAGCCAACTAAAATCTCTGTTTTTTCTATAATATATAAACGATCTCTAACGACCACATAGCAAACTAGTACTACTAGCAACTCTGTCAGCAGTTAAATTAAACTTCTGCAGTCTGTTCTATTCCGTGTTTTGATGTGTTTAATCGCCCATGTTCTGCTACACTGTTTAGTCGTAGTAGTAGTTAGTTTTCAGAGCAATCTCGTGAGTGAGTGCGGTGTGTTGTGCGCTGCTCCCATGCAGTGAGCTCGCCACACACTGTACCTACCAATCCCTTTTAAAAACCGGACTTTAATTAGCATTATCAAAGAGGGCTAACCCACATGCCCATACATAGCAGAGTACACATGTGTATGTATAGTACATCGTCTCATTGGTTTAGCCTTACATTTCGTGACAGCTCATGTCATTAGGCCATTCGGATTGCGCAGGGCCAGGCTGATTCCCCTGTACTAAAGTGTACTGTGATTCGGCTGGTGGACCAAGCCTTGTTATAGTCTCGGTGACAAGGGGGTCCGCGCAGCGGACTGTGCCCTGGTCAGTCTGTTCGTTTGTCAACGAGAATTTTGCGTTAAAGAAACATATCTGATATAATCGACTCCAAGAAAATTATTGACAGTGGTGAGGGACACCAAGCGGGACACCAAGGGGGGCTACAGTGATCCATGCCATTGGCCACTTACACCCGTCGGATCAAGCGTGGACGCACGAGATCAATCGCTACAGTAATTCCAATAAAATAACTGAACAGCGATTTTTCACTGTAGCAATGGCAAAAATACTGTAGCGCTGCTCACATTTTACTGTTCCCCTCTGCCATTTACCCCCTAATGGCAGAGGATGCGAACCCAAGCCACGAAGCGAATGTTTCCCGAGCGAATAAACGCGTCTCCAAGTGAGGCAGGTAGGATTAGGAGTGAAGTGCGCAGCAAGCACGCACGCACATGACCACTACATGAGACAACAGAAGGCAGTGATGCGGCAGAGTAATCGCAGATAGCTCCAGATTTCGGCGCGCTCCGATCAGATCTAGCGGGGGCACATTGGGTCACATTAGCGTCGTATCCATTCCTTTTTCCCGCCCTTTTTTGATTTTTTTTTGTTTTTTTTGTGCATCTTCCACATTCACAGATAGGGGAATAATGAGCAGTCGAGCACGAGGGGGGCAAAGCTCAAGTACGCCGCGTCCCGTGACCCACACTGAGCAGCCACGATCCTCGCGCGCGCGTTATCCTATCGCGTACTCCCATTCGCGTGCGCTTTACTCCCCCCGCGCCCGCGCCAGCGCCATGTGCCGCTTCCGTGCGGCGGGTTTCCGTGGGAGCCAGCCTAGTGCCCGACACGAGACGATGCGGGCGTAGCGCGGCGCGGCTGCTAGGGCCAGGCCCCGCAGATTCGCCGCGCGCGCGGGCGTGTGACCGAAAAGGTGTGGCAGCTCGGGCCCTCCTGTTGAACTCGTAACGTTTTTTATATAGTTATCAAAATTTCGCAACCATTTTTTAGCAATTTTACCAAAATTTGGTAAGATTGAAAATAACATGAAAGTGAACAGATAAAAAAAAAACAGAGAGAAGTAGTGTGCTTCGAGTCTTCGACTGATGGTTTAAGAGGGGAGCGAGCACAAAAGCTGTCGTTTTCGCGGTGTCGGTGGTAGGAAGTGCGGCTAGCCAAAACAGTGGCCATGCAGCGGAGCGGAGGGAGACTGCGAGCTTGGGTTACTATACTAGGCGAGGGGCACACGGGACTACGGGAGCAATAGTTGCACGCGTCGTTGCGTGACGGTGACGTGCTACGTGAAGTGCGTTCAATACGTCGCGCTAGCTGCCCGCGCATGTGCTTGGCCGCGCGCGCGTGACGCGTCGTGACACGTACACCGTACCACGACCGACGCCACGCAGCACACGCAAGAGATCGATCGATACGGTCGACACGGAAATGATGATACGTACGTTCGGCCCTGCCCGACCCGGCCCGGGCGTCGTCTTTGAATAGGCGACGGGGATCGGAGACGTGAATTGAATGCAAAGAGAGTGATTCGTTCAGTGCATGACGTTCAAAGATTATTAAAAAAAATTAAAAATGTTATCAAGATAGATCATGATCTATCTTTTCACAAACATGCGAGTAAAAATTCAACTTATATAATTCGAAAAAAATAATAAATTTAACTGTGAATTATGTGTTTTATTCATAGTCAAATTTGTTATTTTTGTTTATACTTGTATAAGCCAAATTTGATTTCGCATATTTGTGAAGTGGCATATCATATATTGATCTATCCTACTAAATTTTTTAATTTTTTTGTTAACTTTTAAGTGACATGTAAAAATAAGAGAGGATATCCTTATAAGGGATGAATTGAGTTTTCTCAAAGAGAGCTAATCTAGCATGGGGTATTTTGCTCGATGATCATGCACGGTCGCAACGTCGTCTGTCACACCATGAGACTTATCAATCTGCGTGCGGCCGGTGAAATTAGTACGTCTAGGTAGGCGGCATTCCAATTAAACCGGAGGTTACATTTTAGGGGGCGATCAAGTTGAAAAATGCCAATTTTCTCGTCGAAAGTACTCAAGTACATTGATGTACAACTGCAGTTAGCTGCTACTAGCTGCAACTGCAAACCTGTACATGTGTGTAAATATAGTATGCAGGAGAAGTGTACGTGTATACGACAATGGCGCAGACAAGAGAACGTGCCAACTCCATGCATGGACGGCGGCATGTGTGTCCTCGTGACCACGACGACTACGAGGTCGCTGTCACAGCTGAGATAGTGCCATGGACACATTATATGCAATAATGCAAAACAGTCCATTAATCAATGACCAACAAGAGACCCCCTAGCTTGCAATGAAACAAATTGATTAATGTTGAAACTTGTAAACAAAATTTAAAAACCTACTCCCTTAGTACTACCTCCGTCCCAAAATAAGTGCAGCCATGAGTTTCCGCGTCCAACTTTGATCGTCCGTCTTATTTGAAATTTTTTTTATAATTAGCATTTTTCTTGATATAAGATAATAAAATATGAATAGTAATTTACTCGTGACTTATGTTTTTAATTTTTTTTTTAAATTTTTTAAATAAGACGAATGATCAAAGTTAGACGCGGAAAACCATGGCTGCACTTATTTTGGGACGGAGGAGTATAATTGATTTTTTTGTAAGGACAGAGGTCTAGTTTGAGTTCGTTTGCAGTTCTACCTTTTTAAAATTTAGACACCGTTTGCCTGAGCAAAATCACTGCCCATGCAGACTCTGTCATTTTCCCATTCGCAAATCTTGTTGAGTCGAACCATCAAATTTTGCAGAGACAACGGCGATTATACATGCTCTCCACTATATATGAATTGCATGTGTTCACTAGGGACGACGCCGTTTTAGTTTCCTTCTCTCTCAAAAAAAAAAACAAAACTTTTACATGTTCTTGATGACTCTGGCGTTTCTCTGCTTTCGAACCTGTAATCGTGCACAGCCACATGCTGATTCGTTAAAAAGGAAAATTCCTGTAATGGTGGTACGTACTGTACCATGAATGAATGAAGTGAAGAACTGATGGATTGTGAATTGGCCGGATGATGGAAGGAACGGGATACAGCAGCGGCGGAACTCGTTCGAGGACGGCGTGGCCGGGACGACGTGCCCGATCCCCCCCGGCGGCAACTTCACCTACATCCTGCAGGTGAAGGACCAGATCGGCACCTACTTCTACTTCCCCTCCCTCGCCTTCCACAAGGCTGCCGGCGGCTTCGGCGCCATCCGCGTCCTCAGCCGCCCCATGATCCCCGTCCCCTTCCCTCCCCCCGCCGCCGACTACCCCCTCCTCATCGGCGACTGGTACAAGGCCAACCACACCGTACGTCCCATCCACATCATATCCACACGCCAATTCATTTCTTGAAATGTGTTTGCAATCTGATTAATTCAGAGACTGATCGAGATCAGCATCTTGTAATAAATTGTACAGGACTTGAAGTACATGCTCGACAGCGGCAAGGCCCTCGGCTTCCCCGACGGCCTTCTCATCAATGGCCGGAGTTGGGACGGCTACACCTTCAACGTCCAACAAGGCAAGTAGAGAATTCTCACCTTCTGAATCATCGAGTTGAAATACAAGGGCTCATTTCGTTTGGAACACACGAATTTTACAGTATTTTCACAGGAAACAGTTCAGTTCCCATGAATTTTCTTCAGAATCCCATGTTTCAGCAAAATTTTCGTGCTGAAAACCAAAAATGCAGGGAGGACGTACAGGTTCCGGATATCGAACGTGGGGCTGTCGACGTCGCTGAACATCCGGTTCCAGGGGCACACGATGACGCTGGTGGAGGTGGAGGGGTCCCACACCATGCAGACCACCTACTCGTCGCTCGACGTCCACCTCGGCCAGTCCTACTCCGTGCTCCTCACCGCCGACCAGCCGGCCTACGACTACGCCGTCGTCGTCTCCACGCGCTTCACCTCCAAGATCATCTCCACCACCGCCGTCCTCCGCTACTCCGGCTCCGCCGGCAAGTCCCCCGCCGCTCTCCCCGGCGGCCCCACCATCCAGATCGACTGGTCCCTCAACCAGGCCCGCTCCATCAGGTCAGTGACAGTGGCTTGAGCGCAGCGTTTTAAATCTCTGGCTATAGCTACTGCTATCTCCTAAAATAGCCGTTTGCTCTCATGTACTCCTGTCATCTTATAAAAAACCAATCTAGAACTGGATGTGTCGATACATATTAGCACAACGAATCTAGACATATAGGATGTGACGTGTCACATCCAGTTCTAGATTTGTTTTTTTAAGTTGGAGGGAGTACAATTTAGTCACTATTAGCAGCTATAATCTTATTTAGTTTGTTATGACCTGTTTGAGAAGGGTTACCGCTGAATGTCTTGGCCCGCTATTTGCGCAGGTGGAACTTGACGGCGAGCGGGCCGCGGCCGAACCCGCAGGGGTCGTACCACTACGGGATGGTGACGACGACGAGGACGATCAGGCTGGCGAGCTCGTCGGCGACCGTGAACGGGAAGCAGAGGTACGCGGTGAACGGGGTGTCGCACGTGAACCCGGACACGCCGCTCAAGGTCGCCGACTACTACAAGATCGCCGGCGTGTTCTCCGTCGGGACCATCTCCGACAGCCCCTCCGGCGGCGGCGGCGCCGCCTACCTCCAGACGGCGGTGATGGGGGCCAACTACAGGGACTACGTCGAGATCGTGTTCGAGAACCCCGAGAACGAGGTGCAGTCGTGGCACATCGACGGCTATGCCTTCTGGGTCGTCGGGTATATATGCACGAAATTGTTCGCTTTCTTCATGAATTTTGAAAGTGTTTGTTAATTTGATTTTCTGTTTGATCTGAATGAGTTTGGAATTCGTGAGCAGAATGGATGGAGGGAAATGGTCGTCAGTGAGCAGGCAGGGCTACAACCTGCGGGATGCCGTTTCGCGGTACACTGTTCAGGTATGGGTGCTGTGGTTTTTTACTGATTTGTTCTGAATATGCTAGTGCCTTGAACTGAAACTGGACTTGATTTGCATCTTTGAATTTTTGAACTAACTGAGAAATCGAGTGGAAATGTCCAAACGATAGTGATAGTTTGAGTTGAATAGTCAATACTGGATACCACAGAAGTGTGGTTGAAACAGGGCTTATGGTTCAGTCAATTCCGGTTAACTTGAATCAGAATTTACTGAAGTTAGGCCGTCCAAGTGAATGCTCCTTTCTCAAATCCACCACAAAATGTGCCTGAAGCAGTGTTTTTCAACTCAATAAATCCCTATTCTAATGCAGCATCGCGATCTTGAACACAAAGTGAATGTTTCTTTTAGCATTGCATTGATTATTCCAACTTGCGCATTTGGCCCGGCGTGTTGGATAAGCTCTCGCCAGTGCCCTTTCAGAAAACGATGTATTAGTGATCGATCTCCATCAGGGAAGTCATAGTGCCACACTCACAAGTCCTTTCACCACATTTCACTATCTTACTCTCCTTTCTAGAACTTCTGTTTCTTGAAAAATAGAACCGAAAATATTTCAAGCCAAGAAAGTCTTCCATATTCTTTTTTAGATAAACGAAAGATAATGAAATTCTTCCACATCTACATTGCTCACCTTGAAGTGTACTATTTTCATCTTGCTGAAGTATCTACCTTTCAAGCATTTTCTGAGCATTGTCAGTTCATTTTTCATTGCCATCTCTGGTACAAAACTTGAGAACAGCTATGAAATATAGCAAACAAACAAACACATCTCTGTCCCTTGTTTTGTGCAGTGATCATCATGATCTCACACACAAACTCTGTTTATTCCATCAGGTTTACCCCAATTCATGGACTGCGATCTACATGCCCCTGGACAACGTTGGCATGTGGAACGTCCGGTCGGAGAACTGGGCGAGGCAGTACCTCGGGCAGCAGTTCTACCTCCGCGTCTGGACGTCGTCGACGTCGTGGCGCGACGAGTACCCCATCCCCAAGAACGCCCTCCTCTGCGGCCGCGCCGCTGGTCGCCGGACACGGCCGCTCTGAGAGGAAGACGAACGGCAGATTAAAGCAGCACCAGCTGAGAATCTGTGTCATGAGAGGATGACATTCATGCTGGTGTTTGACTGTGGAGTACTGTTAGGCACACAGAAAAATTTCACCCCTGAATACTGAAAGATAGCTAGCTCATCAGACAGATCTGAACTCCAGAATGGATGCAGTTTCTGAGTGCAGATCAGAGTTGGCACTGCCCTGAATTTGTTGCCATTGCATCATGTAATTGTTTTGGTGGTGGGTATAGTCGATATATCATTGTAGCGTCTTAAGTTGTTATGTTGTTTTTATTAAAAAAACAGAGATTCAATAATAAACCGAGTATATGTTACTGTCATGGTCACATCAATGGCATTGCCTCTTGTTTGCTTGATATCTTTGGTTATGTATTTTTAAGCTACGATAAGAAGTCTGTATCTTGGGGGTGCTGATCTTAGGATAAGAATGGCTGTCAAAAAAAATGTAATCATCAGCTGACTAATGGTAATTATCTAGAAAGAACTGATTAATGACTACACATCTAAACCTAACAACACATGGTTGACTAAGTGCTAGTACTGCGTGTGCAGAGAAGAGGACCAAGTAGCTGTACTGAGGAGTGAAGAAAGCGTATACTAGCACAAGTGGGCTTTATAAAAACAGATTTTGCAGAAGTGAAGAAATGAATAGCCTCTAGCAGCCACCGCCGGCCGCCGGCAGCCTGTGTCCTCACACACCGGGGGTTTGAAGACATGCCTTCTTGTTTGAACTCTTATGACATTTTAGCGGGTGACAAGGAACTTCAGGACAAACGAAAGCATGCACACTTTTTAGGTACTGAGGATTTTATACCAATGCTATGGGATGCCATACAGATGCTAGAACATATATATAAAGTACTATTTTAATTGAAAATGCTACACACATATATAAGTAAATTCTTAAAAACTCTTTAAAAAGCTGATGTGGGACAATACAACAGCATCTTGACTTTCTATAACTACTTTGTGGATTAAATCAAACAACCGAGATATTTGTTAGTCTAAAAGTTATGTAGAAGCGTTTTAGTGCATATAGCACGGAAAGTGTTTTTTATTCTCGAGAAGATATCCCCTCTATTTTAAATGTCATCTAAATAGTTATAATATTTTTTTTAAAAAAAAATGACTAGATAGATTAATGAAATATATATTACTATGCACCCACATAAGTTCAAATTCGACTTTCACAAGTTGTAAAAAGTGAATTTACGTAACTAATACTTTAATTTGTTTATTTATAACTTGTAGAGGTTGAATTTGACCTTTTTTTTAAGTGATATATTTATAAAAAGTTTATTTTTTATGACAACTTAGATATCATGCAAGAAAGGAGGGAATGTTTCTCGAGAAAAAACCACCTGCCATATGGCATTGCTCTTTTTTTATATCTTCATTTTTCGTCTTAAAGACGGATTCACACTTAATAAAAAGAAATCCTTCACTACCACTTTCTTCAATCCCATTTCTATAGTACCAATTTACCACTCATAGTTACTAGCAATAGTGTTAAAAACAGGTGTTTCTTTTCTTTAGGCTAGCCATTACTCTTATTATCTTTCACTTCACAAAGTTTGGGTAACAATTTTATTTTTCATAAGTCTGTGGTGACGCCTTTTGAGGATAAATACGTCGTGACACCTATAATCTCTGGTGTTAATGTTTTCATCATGCCTAGTGACAGAAACTATATATGGAGCTAAAAATAGGTAAGTAGCAAAAGCCCCATATTATTTAGTTCATGTTTGGGTAAGAATAAAACATAGCTCAATACCATTATGACATCACCTTGGTCTCGTCCTCCTTTAGTTTAGAGATAAACCCTATCTGCAAGCAGTAACTGCTCTAGTGACGGAACAACGACAACAAAAGCTTAGTCTCGTGGCGACACTCCATCTCCTCCAACCCTGTTAGATAATGATATGTCGAAGAGAATATTGACCAATGTTTAAGCAATACAAGTAGGGAATATATAAAATAGGTAATGTACATATCGCCTACAATTTCTACTTCGAAGACGCGTATACGGGTGATTTAAGATCGACACCTAGTTTTAGTGTGAGGGAGACTCTAGCATCCCAAAACCCAGCAACGCTCCCTCCATCAACTCTCACAGGCTCTCCGACCATCCAACGGCCGATACCGACCGAATCCAACGGCCCCAATTTTTTCCCCCACCGCCACCACCACCTCTCCACGATCCAACACATCCCCTTCTTTTTTTTAAACAAAAAAAATCCAAATCGCAACCTCCTCCCCCTTCGCATTTGGCTTCCCCCTTCCTTCCTCACCCCAATGCCTCCTCTCCCCTTCTTCCCTCTCCTCTGCCCCCCCCCGCGCTCCACGTCACTGCCAGGTAGGCCCCACCATGCACCAGCTTCCTCCCCCCGCCCCCTCCTCCGCCTCCTCCTCGCCGTCGACGACGACGACGCGACGACCACGTCGCTCGTGTCGCGCGCCCGCACCGCGATCCACTCCGCCGCCGCCCGCGTCCTCACCGACATCAAGGCCGACCTCCGAGGTACGTGCGCTTGGCCCGCCCTACGCCGCCGCCTCGCTGGCGCTCTGCGTCGTCGAAGTGTGTTTAGTGTAGGTATTTCGTGTGTGTGATAGAGAAGAGTATCATAGAAGGGATATTGCTCCTCCGGACCGAGTATGTAGTTCTCGTGCCGTGTCGGTGTGCTTGTATAGCATGGAGAAAAGTTTCAACAAAAGGGATTCATATATGGCCTTTTCGTGCCTTATCTCCTTAGCAGCTTTATTTAGATGTGTCTGCAACACGGGTGGACGGCATGGAACAGATATTATTTAGCAACAGTGGATCTTGCAGGCTGTGCTGTACCATCAGGG
>CM020184.1:1783072-1822491 GCA_009805545.1 Oryza longistaminata
CTCTCTCTCTCTCTCTCTCTCTCTCTCTCTCTCTCTCTCTCTCTCTCTCTCTCTCTCTCTCTCTCTCTCTCTCTCTCTCTCTCTCTCTCTCTCTCTCTCTCTCTCTCTCTCTCTCTCTCTCTCTCTCTCTCTCTCTCTCTCTCTCTCTCTCTCTCTCTCATGTAACCTAAATGTCTTGTTCATTTGATGTGCTTTGGTTATCTAGAAGGGAACTTGTGGAAGGAATTATGGGGGGCTGCAAAACCAATACCTGCTGTTGAACAGGCGCCTATATATGATGAAGATTTAGCTGTGTAAGTAGGAATATTTACTGATGATTTTTTTTGTACAGGATGTTACTTTACTTTTAATTAAAATGGAGCAATCTATTCTTGCAGGGAGAGCATTTTTGATGCCTTGGAAGTTATTGAACCGTCAAAACTTTTTGAGCAGCTACTAGCTGTCATTGTAAGTTCAAAGTTTCTTTATTTTTTTTGTTGCAGAAAGCTATTAGCTGGCTAATTACTTTACAAGTTACATCCTATTTATATCAAGACAAATGTAATGCCTTACCGCATGCTATCTGTGGATATCAGCTTTCTGTATGCTTTGTAGCAGCAGAATTGGTGCTACCAGCAGGTAGCAACTTGTCGAAATTATTCTACGACTGTAAAGATTACATACTCAGCATTTACCAAGATGACATATCAAAAGAGAAGCTAGATGAGATATGCAAGGTATTGTGATTTTGTTTAATCTAACCCAGATTTGTGTTACCATGTAATAATATAGTGAAACATATGGACACCACTCCAGGTCTACGAGACGATGGAAGCCATAGTAACTCACCCTGAAGAAACTCTTCAGATAATGGAGGCACCTGATGAAAAGTCCCCCCTTGAGAGTAAAAACCGGTTCAAGATCAAGCTCAACTTTATCGGCAAAGATCGCCAGCCACTGTGGAAGCGTGCACCAAAGGACCCAAAGGAGGAGAAAAAATCATCACCGAAAGACGAGAAAAGATCGTCAGAGGAAAGGAGCACGAAAATTTTCTCAAACCTTCTTGACAAGAAGGTTTCCATATTCTCCAAGAAGAATGCAAAACCAACAACAGAGGTACCGCCACCACCTCCCCCTTCATCTGCCCCTGGACCATTCGATGATAGTGAGTGGACGATTTTGTAGATGCAAATCGTGGATGTTTCCTTTGTACAATTTGTAGAGTGGTGCCACAAGATGTCGGGAATAAGCTCAAGCTGTAAATACTCCATCCAATTCATTAATCAATCTGAAATAAAATGAAAAAAAAAAGAGATGAAGATTTTACCTAATCTGAGCTGATCTTTCTTACGGCCTGTCTTTTGAATTAACGGATGGTGGATTATTATGGGCTGCAGGCACGCTTCGTAAGCTCCTAAACAGTACCATGTTTTTGCAAGAAGGCCATGAGATGAGGATGGGAAAAGAATATTTTTTTTAATTGCTTCATTTTTTGCAATTTTCTTATTATTTATATAATCAATTCGATTCTTTTTTAAATACTTTAGTATTCTAAAGTATCTAAAAAGTATTCTATAAAAAAAAATCTCCTTTTGCAAACTCAAAAATAAAATAGTCAATTTGTTTAAGCTTGGCTCATAAATTGGTTTAGGCTGTGCTGTGCCCCCCAAGATTTGATGTGATGTTTTTGGAAAAACTTTTTGGAACTAACGGGGCCTAAAAGCAACGATCGAAAGCAGCCAATCGTTACCCCCTTTCCCAACCTCTCTCCCTTGTTTTCCGCTCGCACGCTTTTCAAACTGCTAAGCGGTATGTCTTTTGAAAAAGTTTATATACGAAAGTTGCTTAAAAATATTATTAATCCTTTTTTAAAAAATAGCTAATACTTAATTAATCATATAATAATACTTGCTTTGTTTTGTGTGCCGGTGAGGGTTCCCAACCCTTCCTCCCGAATACAGCCTTAGGGGTAGATGTGACTACCACCTCTAAATTTATCTATTTTATTTACTCATGAACTAAGAGGCAACTCATATAATGTATCATCTCTATTACACAAATATCAATATCTCTAATACTCTTACACCCTTCTTGAAATTTGTGTGAAGGTTGTCTCTTGATATTTAGGGGTGGCTCATCATCTCTCTACTTACTTATCTTCTCCACCTCATCACTTAATCCAATGTGGCACTCTTAGAGGTAATATATGAGGTATTATAGTAGTTGCCCTTATAAGTGTAAACAAAAGGACCAGATGCCCTATGTGCCAATGAGCCCGAGAGTGCCTTGGCACACCGATCCAGCAACAGTGAGCACCACAATGGTTGAACATGCTTCACGCCTTCACCTGCGGCATCTTGGGCCATGCCGTGCCCTCGCCGAAGTTGAACCAGTGATTCGTTACGTAACTCCACTGAAAATAGTGGATTAAATTTTGGATTAAAGTGGCACGTTTTTCAAACTGCTAAACGGTACGTTTCGTGCAAAAACTTTCTATATATAAGTTGTTCTAAAATATCAGATTAATCTATTTTTCAAGTTTGTAATAATTAAAACTCAATTAATCACACGTTATTACCACCTGGTTTTGCGTGAAACACTTAATTTTCATCTCCATCTTCATTTTCAGAAGATTAAAACACTACCGGGCCTGGTGGCTGGTAGCCGGTGGCAAGACAATCCCCTTTCGGTCAGCCAAGCCATTGATATTCATCCCTGAATCGCAATATCAGATATAACACATTCTCAATTTGCAAAACCGGTATACCTGAGCTCCCAACCTTAGAGCAGTATAGTACCCGATTTCGGCTGACATGGCGGTTGAGTTAGTATGAGACCCACATCTTAGCAATTCAGTCTACATAAAAAAAAATTTGATGGACTCCATATATCAGTGACTCCATCCTCTCCTCCCTCCCTCTGTTTCTCTCTACCTTTTTCTCGACACTATCGATGGCTGGGGATGAGACAGGATGGTCGTCCAGGCACAGGAGGGTGTTGGGATCGGCAGGACACCTTCGCGGAGATCCCACGTGCCATGGCTCTCCTCGACCGTCTCCCCACCGCGCTCTTCGTCATGCTCTGCACCGTCGGCCCGCACTTCCGCGTGGGCATCGAGCTCGGCTCCCATGGGAACCCTGCCATGTTTTGCAAACTCAAAAATAAAATAGTCAATTTGTTTAAGCTTGGCTCATAAATTGGTTACAGCTATGTGCCTATGTTCTTCTCCCTAGTTTTTCCAACTCATCTCCCTCGTGTTTCGCGCACACGCTTTTTAAAACTTCTAAATGATGCGTTTTTTAAAAAAAGTTTCTATATGAAAGTTGTTTTAAAAAAAATCATATTGATCCATTTTTAAAAAAAAATAGCTAATACTCCCTCTATCCCATAATATAAGGCGTGCACATATTTTAAGATTCAACTTTAAAAATATTTGACCAACAATTGTTATAATATAAATTAAATTTTATTTGCTAAAATTGATATCATTGGATTGACATTTAAATTTACTTTAAGATGATTATAATTTTGTTGCAATAAATCTTATAGTATATGAGAAATTATAAGTCAAAAATTAATTTTGAAGACTGTGCCAAGTTTGACCATGCCTTATATTATAGGATGGAAGGAGTACTTAATTAATCACGTGCTAATGGATTGTTCCGTTTTCCGTGCGGAGGGAAGAGTTCCTAGAAACGAAAGCAGCGTGTTTAGTTCCAACCAAAATACCCCAAACTTTTCAACTTTCCATCACATCACATCCAAAACTTTCCTACACACATAAACTCCTAACTTTTTTCCAAACTACCGACTTTTCCCAAACTTTCCCCAAACTTCAGGATCTAAACACAACCCATAAGTCTAAACAAAAGTGCCAGTTGCCCTATGTGCCAACGAGGCCTAGAGTGCCTTCGCCTGCTTCGCACACCGATCCAGCAACAGTGAGCACCACAATGGTTGAACATGCTTCAGCCGCGGCATCTTGGCTCTTGGGCCATGCCGTGGCCTCGCCGAAGTTGAACCAGTGATCCGTTACGTCAAGAAGTGGCCTGGCTGGTGGCTGGTAGCTGGTGGCAAGACAATCCCCTTTCGGTCAGCCAAGCTATTGATATTCATCCCTGAATTACAATATTAGGTATAAGGACAAGTTTTATACTGGAGGTGGATGTCACATCTAATTTAGATCATGTCATCTTCTCATTAATTAAGAGGCAACACATACAACATATCATATCTAATACACAAACCCCAATATTAGTCTACTCTCACATTATCTTGCACTTTTCTTGGATATTGTGTAGAGGTTGCCTCTTGCATGAGGGGTGGCTCATTCTCTCTCTCCTAACTTCTCTCCTTCACCTCATCATCTAATCTTATGTGGCAAATTTAGGGGCAATGTGTAGAGACTCATAGTACTTGCCCTAACACGTTCTCAATTTGTAAAACTGGTATACCTGAGCTCCCAACCTTAGAGCAGTACAGTGTCCGATTTCGGCTGACATAGCGGTTGAGTTAGTATGGGACCAACATTTCAAGGCAATTCAGTCTACATAAAAAAAATAAAAATTGGTGGACTCCACGTATCAGTGACTCCATCATCTCCTTCTCCCTCCCTTTGTTTCTCCCTACCTTTTTCTTGACAGTGTTGGTGGCTAGGGATGAGATGGGATGGTCGTCCAGGCGCAGGAGGAGGGTGTTGGCATTGGCGAGACACCTTTGTGGAGATCCCACGTGCCATGGCGCTCCTCGACCGTCTCCCTGCCGTGCTCTTCGAAAGAGGGAAGAGGGGGAGAGAGAGAGAGAGGAGGAAAGAGTTGGTTGCTGACGTGTAGGGCCCATGCGGGTCCCACACTATCTCAACATAGCAGACCGGAGTGAAAGCGCCACGTCGGACAAAACTGGGAGCCATACTGTCTTGGGACAAAAGTTTACATGATTTTGCGAGTTGGATGGACTATACCTGGTATTGTGGTTCAGGGACGAATTTTAAACTCCACGACACATCGAGGGTCCTAAAGTGAACTTATTCCTTAATTTGTTCACGTCTTTTTCCTATGGCTGCTCAGCCTACTTTCACCGTCCTGTCGTGCTGCCGGTTACCATGGATGCACTGGGGATGTGCTAGCAGCGGCATGGTTCGAGCCTTTGGGGGCATGCACGCCATATCTTGTTTCTACAAGGTATATCCTATCTATATCTATATAGTTGGTACCTACTACTTCCTCCGTTTCACAATGTAAGTCATTCTAGCATTTTCCATATTCATATTGATGTTAATGAATCTAGATAGATATATATGTCTAAATTCATTAACATCAATATAAATGTGGGAAATGCTAGAATGACTTACATTGTGAAACGGAGGGAGTAACAATTATTAAAAGTTAAAGTTTAACATGTAAGCACGCCACATCATCACCCACTAGCAATTACTATTATAGCCCATTTAAAATCCCATGCAAGCATGCCACATCTTCACTCACTATATAGCAATGACTATTCTAGCCTATTTTAAATCCCATGTAAGCATGACACATCATCTACAATATTATATTATAGAGATCAACAAGTATGTGTCAAATCATCTTTCTCACATTATTTTCTCAACATTTCAACTTTTATCATTTCGACAATATTTAACATATACTCATCCATGAATCCCGCAGCAAAGCGCGGGGTATCACCTAGTATATCTATAAAAATTCATCCCCACTAAGTGTAGTTAATGCTAATTCTATCTTCTCTCATAAAGCCACATCACCTCAATTGTTTTTAGTCTTTAGATGATTCATCAATGATGTAAATTACATCTCTTCTCCCCAGAAGACACACTATGCAACCCAATCATTTATAACCTATGGATAATTTATAAAGATACAAAAATATATAAACACATGAAAAAATTCGTATAGTAGGTAAGAAAGAAAATTTTAGAACTTATATGTGTAATATTATCATACAATTCTCCTGCAGCAATGCGCTGGTACCCATCTAGTTTCTAGTATGGTCAGGGTTGGAGCAACATTCTTTTTTATGATGGAGAAACATAAAGCTTGTGACAGTGGTGATATTTTTGGAACCTTTTGTCCCTATCCAGTGGCATGGATTCGAGTTGAAAAAATTAATTTGTGGAAATATTACTCGCTACCTCTTAAAATTTTTATGGTATATATGGATGTCATTTTTCTCCTAACAAGAACTGTTTAGCATGCAAATGTTATCTTTTCAGCAACTTGTTAGTTAACGACAACTCCTGCTTGGCACCGCTTTTTCTTTAAAGAGTAAATTCCACTTTAGGCCTTGTTCAGTTAATCCTTACGAGGGAGGGATTGGAGGGGATTTATTCCACACCTATTATGGTGTGGAATTATTCTCCCTCAATCCCCTCCAATCCTCTTTAATCTACTCCAAACCGAACAAGGCCTTACACCAGGTGGAACATATCTTGTTTCACGTTACACCGGGTTCAATATATATTTTCACCTTGTACCATGTATATCAAAATATTCTTCATTTTGCACAAGATTGTGTCATATAACTATTGAAAAATCTTATAAATCGTGAGAGAAATTCATGATTTTTTTGAATATAGACTGCATTTCATACAGTTTCATCCATATTTTATAAAATTCATTAAAACTTTGATTTGTTTGATGAGTATACTTGTACTAAGTGAAACTTATTTGAAGGTAACTGGTGTAAACTGAAAGTACGTGCTAAACCTGGTCTAAACTGAAACTAAATGCACTTTAGCTGGTGCAAAGCGCAATTTACTCTTCTTTAAAAGCCAAAATTGTTTCTTTCAAGTTGTTACCTTAGCAATTATGAAAATAAGGGTGGTGATAAAAGTGACGAAAAAACTCATAAAATTAATTTTAAAATTGAACTATAGAAGTGTCTAATCTTTATTCTAGAGAAAAAAAAGCAGTGCAAAGCAGGCTGTATGGCCCGCACATCCGACTTTATCAACTTTGTTCGGTAGATCACTGTATATAGAGATGGCCATGTGGGCCGCCCGGCACGGCACGGCCCAGGCCCGGCATCTCCAATGAAAATGGTAGCATCTCCAATGAAATGATTATCTATTGGTTAGGAATTAACCATATTTACCATTTAGTGACGATTACAATATAACGCTAAAATAAGTTAAAAAACCAAAAATATATAAATGACTAAAATAAAAAAAATATACCAGTTTTATAAAAAAAAAACGATGCTCGGTCGGTTGAAAATTTTCATTACTATTTTATCCCTAACTGTTTGTTGCCTCTTGAAATTAAAGGTGTATTCTTTTGCCAGACCCTTCCACGTGTCACAAAAATTATCCAATCAGATTGTCTACGTCGGAATAACCATGAAAATCAGCTGCATCTTTAATGAAACGGATTTGCTAAAAAACTGTTGACAACTTTTTTTTCTCATATAACTTTCAATCTCTGGACCATTGGATTGTATTGATATTCGTGCGAGTGCACGATGAAACTTTTTTTAGCGTGTGCGCTGAGACCCTTCCATGTGCCACAAAAATTATCCAATCAGGTTGTCTACATCGGAATAAGCCATAAAAGTCATCAACTGCATCTTTTATCAAAACTTAAGAAGGGATAAGGGAAACTTAGGTTTCGAATTAACCAGTAAAAGATAACAAATACGAGCCCTTGAGCAGCTGGCTCTAACACACTCCTCCCCATCGTAGCCCCGATGATGACCTAATTAGGGTGCATGACATTGTTAGGGATCAAATTAAGAGAGTACACAAGAAAGAAAAGAAAATTATCAGAGTTTGTATGATTTAATCCATCAGAATTCATATCTTGCTATCTACAAATATACAAATATAGATGTATATATACGTCCATAATTAATGCAGAGACCAGATCAACTTTCTTCGTAAGAAAAGAAGTTCTAAAGAAGCTTGATTGCCATTGAGATTGGTTGAGGAGCAATCAATCGAGATCGATGGACAGAGATAATAGCAGTCAACCATCCTGCAGAAGGAAGAAGAGAACGAAGGAACATAACTGAAGATGGCAAAATTCATCTCCATAGTCCATATATTCACACTGAATATATATCGTTGACACTCCAAGTTGCTACTCCAGCTAACGACCTTTTAATGTACGTTCCAGCGATCCCATTAATTCCCATGCATGCAATTGCAACTGCACTGCACTTTGTGCTTGCAAGTTGCAAGCAAGCTAGGGGATGATACAGTGACACTACACCGCTGTCCTTTATGGCATGGAGGATATATGCTTGCATGCAGTTTGACTTCCTCACTGACTCTCAAAGTTGGCGTCTATCTCCTCAACCACTCGACAACGCGGCACCCTCTTCAATGCGCCGTTCGCATATGCATGGAGATGATCGATCGATCGATCGATCGACCAGCCAACCAACGCACACGTGAAAAACCATTGGCTATCTTCTCTCCTGTATTGACCCATAATTCTGCAGCTCAGTTCGCTCTCCTCTTCGATCCCCTTCTATAAAAGCCAAGGCATTGCGCCACTGCAAGAACCATCGGAGGAACAACAGAGAGAGAGAGAGAGAGAGAGGGAGAGAGAGATCGTCTAGCTTAGCCGAGAGATCGACCATGGCTACTAGACGCACCGTCTTGCTGCTCCTGCTGCTCGGCATCGCCGCGGAGCTTAGCTCCGTGGCTCTTGCCGGGTTTGGGCGTGGGCCATTTGGCCATGGCTGCAAATTTGGCCGCTGCCATGGGGATGGCTTTGGTGGGGGCGGTGGGTTCGGTGGTGGTGGAGGTGGTGGGCTAGGTGGAGGTGGTGGAGGTGGGCTTGGTGGAGGACATGGTGGTGGTTTCGGAGGAGGTGGTGGTTTGGGTGGCGGTGCTGGTGGTGGTGTTGGAGGTGGAGGGGGTTTCGGTGGTGGAGGAGGAGGTGGGCTTGGTGGCGGACAAGGTGGCGGGTTTGGGGGAGGAGCTGGAGCTGGAGGTGGTGCGGGTGGTGGGCTTGGAGGTGGAGGTGGCTTTGGAGGAGGAGGTGGAGGAGGATTAGGCGGTGGTGGTGGCCATGGTGGTGGGTTTGGTGCCGGTGGTGGTGTAGGTAGCGGCGCGGGTGGTGGAGTTGGTGGTGGAGGCGGCTTTGGTGGTGGTGGAGGAGGTAGCCTCGGTGGCGGGCATGGCGGCGGCTTTGGTGGTGGTGCTGGTGTAGGTGGTGGAGCCGGTGGCGGCGTTGGCGGGGGTGGTGGGTTTGGAGGTGGCGGAGGCAGCGGGCTTGGTGGTGGCCAAGGAGGTGGGTTTGGTGCTGGTGCTGGTGCTGGTGCTGGAGGAGGAGCTGGTGCTGGCATTGGTGGAGGTGGCGGCTTTGGCGGTGGTGGTGGTGGAGGCCTCGGCGGTGGACATGGTGGCGGCTTTGGTGGTGGAGCTGGTGTTGGCAGTGGTGCAAGTGGAGGTGTCGGTGGTGGAGGAGGATTTGGCGGAGGCGGTGGTGGGGGCCTTGGTGGTGGACATGGTAGCGGATTTGGAGGCGGTGCTGGTGTTGGTGGAGGTGCCGGTGGAGGTGTTGGTGGTGGAGGAGGATTTGGTGGTGGTGGCGGTGGAGGCCTTGGTGGTGGTCACGGCGGCGGGTTTGGAGCTGGTGCCGGCGTAGGTGGAGGTGCTGGTGGAGGTGTTGGTGGTGGTGGCGGCTTTGGAGGAGGTGGCGGTGGGGGCTTCTAATCATCTTCACCCAATTAGTATTAATACCTTTCAAAATGTGAAAAAACAAACATCCGATCTTAATTTGGTCCAATATGTCTTTTTGTTGTTTATGTTCGTGGTGTTCATGCAGCAATAGCACGTGGGAATAAATTTGCAGTGATAACTTGTAAAATGTAGGTTGTCAGCTCGTAGTGTTATTCTAGTTTGGTTGTCCGCAATATTGCCTCTCCTTTCTGTAATATGGTGAATTGGTGACCTGATTGATGAATACATACGAAATAAATTTCCAAGTTTACAGTACTTCTACATCCCTCCTTCTGAAATTAATTTGGTCTCTCAATTTTCTTCAGTACTTAATTTAATTATATTTCATCATGTGATCAAAGATGAAAGTCGGTCCAGAAAACCATTCTACTCCATTCAGTCGTGGCCCGTGGGCCTGTTGCTTGGTACAAAAGGATGATCAGATGGGGAGGAGGAAGTTGATAGGTCAAGCTTACTTAAATGAGAGAAAATAATAAATAAATAAATAAGAGAGAACCAACTAATACTTCCTCCATCCTAAAATGAATTCAATCCTAGAGATGAATCTCAGCATACGCTACGTCCAAATTCATTCTCAGGATTGGAGTAGACGGCTAGAAATATTCTCTATAGGATAGATAGGTGGAGCAGTCAAAATGTTATCGCTCTACAATCCAGTGCAAATCCATGTCTAGTTTAATGTATTGAGCTTATATATGGTCCTTGAGCAGGTGTTAGGTATCATACTTTGTAGAGTGGGAACTTCTACATCGAAGAACAAAACGCGGATGAGCTACAGTAGAATGTATTAGGCTATGTTTTGTTTCTTCTTGATCCATATCCAATGGTCTAGGATAAAGTGCTATATTTATGCCGTGCTACTGGCCTACTCCTAGAGGTGGAGACAAGGGAGGCTTGAAAACAATGAAAGAGAGATGGGTGGAATGTCACCCTTTGCTTGGGTATCTCAGATAGTTTAACAAGGCTATGCCTCACCCAATAATATATTTTTTTTCTAAGCTGTTTCTCATAATCTCCTTATCATATCTGTTCCTGCTGTCCTTTAGTATTTTCTAGCTATAGCATACTAGCTCCATCTTAGCAGCAAACAAAGTCAACTTCTGATGTTACCAATGCCAAAAGGCATGGAAGAAAACCTATTTACCTCTCTACATCAATTTGGTGTTTTTGAAGTTAATACTTGCAAGAAAGATATTTTATTTTATTGCTCTTTTTGTGAAGACCTAATTTTCATGCCTTATCGTCTACTCAGCAATCATGATGCTAAATTTAAATCAAATTAACAGAGTGCAGTATTGTAGGGACCGGCCCTATTTTTTTATATTATCATGTGTTGTTTTAAGTTGATACGATGTATTGCCTATGGGAAGGCCGAAGGCTTGAAATGCATGTATTTTTATGCAATTTTTGGTACGATCGTAATCACTCAAGTTGTGTCCTCATGTCCAAATCCTGGATTCACCACTGCCTACTGCATTTCACTACCTTACGCACTGCTTCCATAATGATTCTCTGCATTATACCAGACGATATGTTTCCATACTTTCCTGTGCTAATTTTTACACCATAGTGTTAATTAAGTGCAATCATGGTATTGTTAATGATACTCCCTCCATTTCATATTGTAAGACTTTCTAGCATTACCCATATTCATATAGATGCTAATGAATCTAGACACATATGTATGCCTAGATTTATTAGCATCTATATGAATGGAGCCAATGCTAGAAAGTCTTACATTGTGAAACGGAGGAAGTAACAAAAAGTCTATTTGTGATTATATGGTTTCAATAAAAACATCTAATTCTAATTGTAAGGTTTCAATAGAAACTGTCCGTTGGCTACATCAAGGGTTGATTTATCATGAATCTAGCTTTTACCTTCCTGTTTAACCATGATTGTCACCAATGATTTTTGGCATATTAATTTACATTTGCGATTATTAACTATTGTCATTTGTTTAGTTTGAAAAAAAAATGTGTCCTCTGATTGCATGGTATCTAGGGTTCGATGTTGGTGAAGAGTTGGATTTTTACAACTCGGATGAATGCATAGATATTTGCTTCTTATTCCTGAAATACCAATCAAATACTTACAAAATCTATTTCAAAAAATTGACAATGTTTGTATTTTTTAAAAACAAATTATGGCCACTCAAACAACATGCAACTATGAGTGCAAATATACTTTGAGGTCCCAAAAGAACTTTTACTAACATGGTATTTTTTTTAGTTTATTGTGCAAATCTTATTGCATTATAGCTAAACTAGGTCACGAAAAACTCTCGTGTTGTCCTCATACAGATTGGGGGCGAGCCCTAGCTGCTGTCGCCGTCCTCCTTGCCTGTCTTTCTCTGCCTCACCGCCTCTGGAGTTCACCGTCGAACAACTGTGCAGGAAACCGGGATGGTGGCGTTGGGGCCAAACCACAGCGATGCTCCTTCTCCTGCACAAGGGAGGCGGGATTGCGCACTATGGGCCACGTCGGAGTTGCGATGGCCACAACGGTGCATGCCGGTGAGGAAGGCAAGGGATCCAGCGCTGCTGTGGCTGGATCCGTTGCTCCCATGACCAGATCTGGCACCTCCGCGCCTAGATCTAGCTGAGGTAGAGCAACTGGCATGGCTGGAGAAGGCGGGCGATGTCGACGGGCGTCGGTAGTGGAAGGCTGGCACGGGCGACAACAAGGAGTATGGTGGGCCAACAACAGCGGGAGGCGTGGCTCTACTAGCGATGGAGAGAATCGTTGTGTGGCCGGCTGTAGCAGGAGGCCGGCAGAGGATGCAGTGTGGCTAGCTGCAGTGGGTGTGGAGACTACTGCAGATGGGGGAGGGGGGCTGGCCAGTGACAGCAAGCGTTGGTCACTCGCATTGGGTTGACATCGGGCTGAGGTGAGCATGGGAGTCACCGAGTCAGTTCATCCAAGCTGCCAGCCATACCCTCTTCTTATCTAGGGAGCTCCTTCCTGGCTATGGCCAATTACTTCAGGTCACCGAGAGCTCTTTTGGTGATACGACCGCATTGGTGGTTGGGGAAGAGGGCATTCCAGCGACGAGGCTTCATGGGAATTGTACCTTAGTGGGCTGCGGGAGGCGACAGTGATGGCCGTATTGGAGATTGGCGGGTCTAGGATGGCCAGTGGTGGGGCATCGACATGGCGAAGCTACAGGCTACCTAAGGTTGTTTGGTTGGCGGAGCTTTGGAGTGCGACAACATATGCGGAAGAGGTTGCTGCAGGCAAAAGCCTAACTCAAGATTTTTCCAGAGCCAGCAATGATGACATCTTCAGGTGTTGTGATCCCCCTTTGGGGGCGTTGTCGAGCTGCCACTCTCACTTTTCCCAACAGGATTCTTCAGATGGAACCCCAATCCGGATGGACGGGGTGATGGTGACGCCTAAGGCATCATGACCTTCTTTTAGTATGCTGTAGCTCCTCTCTCTCTCTCTCTCTCCATCCATTTTTTAAACCCTTCTCATTTGTCAGCCTCATCCCAACTAAACCTTATTCTTTCATTCCCTCCCTCTCAACCTTATACACTCGTTCCATGCGTCTCGTTGCTTTCTCTCTACCACCGTTGTTTTCTTTTCACTTGCCCGCAACGCCGTTTCTGTCTACCGTCATCGTGCCTCCTCCTCGCCCACAACGCCGCTTCCATCTACTGTCATCGTGCCTCCTCCTCACCCGCAAGATCGTCTTCTCTTTGTCGTCGCCTGTAGTCCTCCCGGAGCGCCACCGCGGCCTCTCTTATCTCTCCTCCTCTCCTCTTCCTCTCTGTGGGCAGCTAGCATGTGTGTGGGAGGCTGATGGATCTGGCCGCCTAGAGCTGGTAACTTGATGGGCCGACTACGCTAGCGGCCATCTGGAGGTTGAGGACTACCAGATCAATCTGGCTGCCACGACCTCAAGTTCAGTGTGATTTGGATGATGCACTCGGTTCAATGGTGGACTTCACTGATAACGAGGAGGAACGATCGGCGGTAGTCTTGTCTTCTTCTGCGTCCTCTTTGTGTTATTCATTTCTGTTCTTGATTTGTTCTTTTGTGTCTATTTTGTTCCTGTATGTTGATGTTGATCCATCTCGGGGCGATGGGGGCTGCTCGAAGCATTAACTTGATTTGAGCCGATGCATCGAGACGACTATTTTTTTTTTAATTTCTGAAACCTCAAAGGTATTGGTTCCTAAACTGGTATATTTGATAACACCACATTAGAACTGTTAATGGAGTGCCGATTGGGAATCCTGCACCTATGTGAGATTCCCAATAGATATTATGTTTTCTGTCTTAGGGCCTGTTTAGATCTCCTAGCAAAATTTTACACCGTATCACATCGAATGTTTGAACATATGCATAGAGTATTAAATATAAACGAAAAAAATAACTAATTACACAGACTGTGTGTAAATTGCGAGATGAATTTTTGAAGCTTAATTGCGCCATGATTTGACAATGTAATGGTTCAGTAAATATTTGCTAATATTGGATTAATTAGGCTTAATAAATTCATCTCGCAGTTTATAGGCGAATTCTATAATTTGTTTTATTATTAGATTACGTTTAATACTTTAAATATGTGTCCGTATACCTGATGTGACACGCCAAAACTTTACGCCTTGAATCTAAACAAACACAGCCTTAGTGATGGTAAGTGCTGTCGTGACCATTCCGGAAAGTCAGCCATGCAGATGCGACGACTTTTCATTCATAAATCCGAAAAGTCAGCCTCCGTTGACCACGTGGACTTTCACAATCAATGGTACCGATCGAGTGGACCATTCGATCGACCGGTGGCAGATGGATAGAGAACCAAACTAATTAAACCCCTTCAATGCTACAACTGCTCGCTCAAGCTAGCTAGCTGCAATGGCCGCTGCCTACCTGGCTGGCCGACCGCCGGCGGCGGCGACGACCGGCCGGCGAAATGCAACGGCGACCACCGCGTGCTTCGCGTGCATGCATGGGCAAGCACCAGCAACTATAGCAGCTGACCCACGTACGGTATGGATCGATCCTTTTTGACCGGTCGATCAGCTGGATTTTGGACGCCGACTTGATGATGAATTAATGATCGATGGTGATATGATATGATATTATGATCCGTCGTCTTCAACCCTAGCTAGTCTATCAAGATATATCCCATTTTAGTGCTAGTAACATGCTGCTACAGCTAGGGCCTAGGGCTGTCTTTGTTTCGACACTTCCCCGACTTCTATTTTCTCTTTTGAAATACGTAATTTTTCTAAATTCCGAAATTTGGTGATACGACCGCATTGGTGGTTGGGGAAGAGGGCATTCCAGCGACGAGGCTTCATGGGAATTGTACCTTAGTGGGCTGCGGGAGGCGACAGTGATGGCCGTATTGGAGATTGGCGGGTCTAGGATGGCCAGTGGTGGGGCATCGACATGGCGAAGCTACAGGCTACCTAAGGTTGTTTGGTTGGCGGAGCTTTGGAGTGCGACAACATATGCGGAAGAGGTTGCTGCAGGCAAAAGCCTAACTCAAGATTTTTCCAGAGCCAGCAATGATGACATCTTCAGGTGTTGTGATCCCCCTTTGGGGGCGTTGTCGAGCTGCCACTCTCACTTTTCCCAACAGGATTCTTCAGATGGAACCCCAATCCGGATGGACGGGGTGATGGTGACGCCTAAGGCATCATGACCTTCTTTTAGTATGCTGTAGCTCCTCTCTCTCTCTCTCTCTCCATCCATTTTTTAAACCCTTCTCATTTGTCAGCCTCATCCCAACTAAACCTTATTCTTTCATTCCCTCCCTCTCAACCTTATACACTCGTTCCATGCGTCTCGTTGCTTTCTCTCTACCACCGTTGTTTTCTTTTCACTTGCCCGCAACGCCGTTTCTGTCTACCGTCATCGTGCCTCCTCCTCGCCCACAACGCCGCTTCCATCTACTGTCATCGTGCCTCCTCCTCACCCGCAAGATCGTCTTCTCTTTGTCGTCGCCTGTAGTCCTCCCGGAGCGCCACCGCGGCCTCTCTTATCTCTCCTCCTCTCCTCTTCCTCTCTGTGGGCAGCTAGCATGTGTGTGGGAGGCTGATGGATCTGGCCGCCTAGAGCTGGTAACTTGATGGGCCGACTACGCTAGCGGCCATCTGGAGGTTGAGGACTACCAGATCAATCTGGCTGCCACGACCTCAGGTTCAGTGTGATTTGGATGATGCACTCGGTTCAATGGTGGACTTCACTAATAACGAGGAGGAATGATCGGCGGTAGTCTTGTCTTCTTCTGCGTCCTCTCTGTGTTATTCATTTATGTTCTTGATTTGTTCTTTTGTGTCTATTTTGTTCCTGTATGTTGATGTTGATCCATCTCGGGGTGATGGGGGCTACTCGAAGCATTAACTTGATTTGAGCCGATGCATCGAGACGACTATTTTTTTTTTAATTTCTGAAACCTCAAAGGTATTGGTTCCTAAACCGGTATATTTGATAACACCACATTAGTACTATTAATGGAGTGCCGATTGGGAATCCTGCACCTATGTGAGATTCCCAATAGATATTATGTTTTCTGTCTTAGGGCCTGTTTAGATCCCCTAGCAAAATTTTACACCGTATCACATCGAATGTTTGAACACATGTATGGAGTATTAAATATAAACGAAAAAAAATAACTAATTACACAAATTGCGTGTAAATTGCGAGATGAATCTTTGAAGCTTAATTGCGCCATGATTTGACAATGTAATGGTACAGTAAATATTTGCTAATATTGGATTAATTAGGCTTAATAAATTCATCTCGCAGTTTATAGGCGGATTCTGTAATTTGTTTATTATTAGATTACGTTTAATACTTTAAATATGTGTCCGTATATCCGATCTGACACGCCAAAACTTTACACCCTGGAATCAACAAACACAGCCTTAGTGATGGTAAGTGCTGTCGTGACCATTTCGGAAAGTCAGGCATGCAGATGCGACGACTTTTCATCCATAAAGCCGAAAAGTCAGCCTCCGTTGACCACGTGGACTTTCACAATCAATGGTAGTACCGATCGAGTGGACCATTCGATCGACCGGTGGCAGATGGATAGAAAACCAAACTGATCAACCCCTTCAATGCTACAACTGCTCGCTCAAGCTAGCTAGCTGCAATAATAAAACTGCCCGCTCGACCACGGCCGCTGCCTGTCTGGCCGACCGCCGGCGGCGGCGACGACCGGCCGGCGAAATGCAACGGCGACCACCGCGTGCTTCGCGTGCATGCATGGGCAAGCACCAGCAACTAATAGCAGCTGACCCACGTACGGTATGGATCGATCCTTTTTGACCGGTCGATCAGCTGGATTTTGGACGCCGACTTGATGATGAATTAATGATCGATGGTGATATGGTATGATATGATATGATATTATGATCCGTCGTCTTCAACCCTAGCTAGTCTATCAAGATATCCCATTTTAGTGCTAGTAACATGCTGCTACAGCTAGGGCCTAGGGCTGTCTTTGTTTCGACACTTCCCCGACTTCTATTTTCTCTTTTGAAATACGTAATTTTTCTAAATTCCGAAATCAATGGTACCGATCGAGTGGACCATTCGATCGACCGGTGGCAGATGGATAGAATACCAAATTAGGGAACCCCTTCAATGCTACAACTGCACGTTCAAGCTAGCTAGCTGCAATAAAACTGCCCGCTCGACCATGGCCGCTGCCTGCCTGGCTGGCCGGCCGGCGGCGGCGGCGACGACCGGCCGACGAAATGCAACGGCGACCACCGCGTGTTTTGCATGCATGCATGGGCCAGCCCAGCAGCTAGCTAGCTGACCCACGGTATGGATCGATCCCCCTGGATATTGTTGACGCCAACTTGATGATGAATTAATGATGGTGAGATATGATCCGTCGTCTACAACCCTAGCTAGCTAGTCGATCAAGATATCCCATCAATGCATTGCACTGTATTGCTACTAGTAACATGCTACTACTGCTAAGGCCGAGTTTAGTTAGAAAGTTTTTGTTCAAACTTTCAACTTTTTTTATCACATCAAAATTTTTCTACATACACAAACTTCTAACTTTTCCGTCACATCGTTCTAATTTCAACCAAACTTTTAATTTTGACGTGAATTAAACACACCCTAAGGTAAAGAACACTAGTACTCTACTCTTATCACTGAAAATAAGAGATCGAAAGATATACTCCCTCAATTTCATATTATTGCACATTTGATTTTTTTTCTTAGTCAAACTTTTAAAATTTTGACTAAGTTTATAGCAAAATACAGTAACATTTTCAATACAAAATAAACATTGTATTAAAATATATTCAATGATAAATTTAATAAAACTAATTTAATATGAGTGTCTGCGTTGTAATGTGTAATTTTTTAAAAAATTAATGTTGTAGATGTTGCTAACTTTTTTTATAAACTTAACTAATAAAAGAGTCTAACGACCTACAATATGAAACCGAAGGAGTGGAACACTAAATGATGTCCTAACTTCTCACCTGCCCAAAACGCGGCAACTCTCGAGAACCAACCAAGTGGACAGTGGACATTTGCACAGCAGTCAGCAGCTGTGGGCTTCTTAATTCACTTCACTGATCACTTCTTCTTCCACCCTGCTCGATCACTCCCCTATATAAACCCCCACAGCCAATGCAAACCATGCCAAGCAACAACACAAGCTCAAACAAAACACGAGGAGCTAAGCTAGCTAGCTAGCTGCAGAGATCGTTTGCTAGCTTAGCTTGTTCGCTAGCTAGCACCATTTCTCCGGCACCGGCCGGCGGCAACGTACGTAACGTACTCCGGCTGTAACCTTATCCTCTCACTCCCTCCCTGCCAACCTTATATGCTCGCTCCATGCGTCTCGCCGCTTCGATCCACCACCACCATTTTCTCTTCACTTGCCCGCAACGCTGCTTCTATCTACCGTCGTCGTGCCTCCTCACCTGCATCATCGCCTTCTCTTTGTCATCGCTTGTAGTCCTTTTGGAGCACCACAGTGGCCTCTCTTATCTCTCTCCCTCTCCTCTTCCTCTCTGTGGGTGGCTAGCATGTGTGTGGAAGGTTGATGGGCCGGCTATGGTAGTGGCCATCTGGAGGTTGAGGACTACTAGATCTGGTCGACTGGAGCTTAGCGGCTACTGAATCTGGCTGCCACGACCTCGCGGGTTCAGCCTGATTTGGATGATGCGCTCGGTTCAACGATGGACTTCACTGACAAACGAGGAAGAACGATCAGCAGTAGCCTTGTCTTTTTCTGTGTCCTCTCTGTGTTCATTTCTGTTCTTGTGTGTCGATTTTGTTCTTGTATGTTGATGTTGATCCATCTCGGGGCGATGGGGGCTGCTCGAAACATCGGCTTGATTTGAGTCGATGCATCGAGCTCGCGCAGACTATTTTTTTTTCATTTCTAAAACCTCAAAAGTGTTGGTTCCTAGATCAACATCTTTGATATCACCACATTAGTGTCGTTAATGGAGTATCGATTGAGAATCCTTGCACCTACTATGTGAGATTCCTAATAGATACTCCCTCCATACTAGTAAAGGAAGTCGTTTAGGACAACGACACGGTCTTCAAAACACAACTTTGACTTCTTGTTTCTCTAAAAATATTTATTGAAAAGTGATATATGTATACTTTTATGTAAGTATTTTTCAAGACAAATCTATTCATATAATTTTTACATTTTCAAATTCAACAACTTAAGAGTTATTCATGATTTATATTCTCAAGGTTTGACTTAAACATTGTCCTAAACGACTTCCTTTATGAACCTTTATTAGTACGGAGGAAGTATTCATTATGTTTTCTATAGTAGTGATGGTAAGTACTGCGTGGGCGCTCGCGCAGGAGGCCTCCCCCTCGCGCGGCGGCATCCTCGCCGACGAGATGGGGATGGGGAAGACCATCCAGGGCATCTCGCTCGTCATCACCGCGCGCCGCCTCCGCCCCCCGGCACCGCCTCCTCGCCGCCGCGCCGCGTCGTCTTCATCATCTCAGGGCCAGCCGAAGCGGTGGGTGGGAAGCACGCTGGTGGTCTGCCCCGTGGTTGCCGTCATACAGTGGGCGCAGGAGATCGAGCGGCACACGGCCAAAGACAGCGTGCGCGTGCTGGTGTACCACGGCGGCCGGCGTGGGGCTCAGAAGTATGATTTCAACAAGTACGACTTCGTGATCACCACCTACTCCACCATCGAGGCGGATTACCGGAAGCACATCATGCCACCCAAGACTCGGTGCTGCTACTGTGATAAATTGTTTTACCCCAACAAGCTGAAGGTGCATTTGAGGTATTACTGTGGTCCTGATGCTCAGCGAACCGAGAAGCAGGCCAAACAGGAGAGCCGGAAATGGGGTAGCAAAAAGGGGACATCGAAGAGGAGGGTACAAAAGAAGAAAAATGATAGTGATGGTGAGGATTTTGAGGAACGTGATGGGAGCCAATCAAGGGGTCAGTCACCTCTACACTCAGTGCGGTGGGAGCGTATTATTTTGGATGAGGTGATTTTTCTGCTTTTTTTTTCTCACATTTTTATGTTCATGTAGATATATGTTCGCAAAAATATCTTGATTTGATATGCTCACTATGAATGAAGCAAACAGTACTTACTCATTATATAAGAGTTCCTTGTCTGAACAAGGGGTGTAACCCCATATCCCAGTTGCTAAATCGTAACTAACATAAATCCAGATTACGGGAACCCTGCGATGAAGAACATGTGCCATGGGCCATCAAAATGTTAATCAAAATTATGGGAAAATGTTTTCAAACAACTGGTCTAGAGTTTTCTCTTTAATATATTGCATAAAGAGTATTTGATTAGTTGGACATGTGAAAATTAGTTCAGGCTTAATATACTATATAATTTGATGAATAGCTGCACTGTTAGTTTAGGCAAACTTAGGATTGTATGTGACAAAAAAAGATGCTACCCCTACAATGTTAACTCCACATTCTTCTGCTTTAGTTATAAACTACAAGTTCGTGTAGCTTCATCGTTATGTTTATAATAAGAACTTATCTCCTGGTACAAGAAGCAATAATGCCTGAAATGTGGTTCAGTAGCTTGTTGTCAAGCCCTAGGAAGCTTAGCCAACAATACCTTCTTTCATTTAAGCATTTCTTCACTTGGTAGCATGCATTGGTAAATCAGAGAGATGTAAGTTGTGTCAAACAGATATACTTTTTCTAGATTGATATTAACTTAATGCTTTTAGTTTATTCATGTTTTAGTTTGAAGTAAGACCAGGTTATATATTTTGCTTGATCGCTGCTTAGCATATTATTTTGGGGTCTTTTTAGATGAGAATCTTGATTTGTTAGGGGTTATCCTGCTTTTTTAACGATTCAATCCTTCCATTGTATTCTTCAGGCTCACTTCATAAAAGACAGACGCTGCAATACAGCCAAGGCTATTTTTGCATTAGAATCGGAATACAAGTGGGCTCTGAGTGGGACACCCTTGCAGAATCGTGTTGGAGAACTCTACTCGCTGGTCTGCAACAAACATCTGAAATACCTGGCCTATTTTCTTTATACTAGCTTATGTGTGCTGACTGTTGTTTTCTCAGATCCGTTTTTTGCAAATATTTCCTTACTCAAACTATTTCTGCAAGGACTGCAACTGCGAGATACTAGATACCCTGTAAGACAACATTACTATCTACAAAGATCTTTCCTGCAGTCATATTACTTAGTTTCTGCTCGATGCGATGCAATACCGCCTGAGAAACAGATTGTGTTACATTACAAAGATGACTGGTTTCAGCTTAAGATATCTTAGTTGATAATAGGTTGCAATTTGCGACATCCAATTAAGATTAGTAAGAGTGTAAAAGCAAGCTACTATTGTGGTTTTGTGGTTGCATGTTGCGTGTTATGAATTGCTACTGATCCAATGATCCCATTGATTTTTTTTATTCATTTCGATTGAGGACCTGACCATACCTCTAATCTCTTACAGTCTGAAGAAACAATGTGATTGTGGTCACTCATCTGTCAGGCATTTTTGCTGGTGGAACAAGGTCAGTTAAAGGTTTTTTTGTTATGCCACCTTAGTTCGATATTTTTTTTTCTTTTTTCTTTTTTTGGTTCATGCAACAGGCTTGCTGACAGAATGCATATCTTCAATAGTACATATCAAAACCAATACAATTTGGATCAGCAAGTTATGAAGGCAAAAGAGCCATGGTTCTTCTAAAGGAAAAGGTTCTGAAGGGCATAGTGTTAAGGCGCACGAAAAAAGGAAGAGCTGCAGATCTTGCCCTCCCGCCAAAGATTGTGAGTTTGCATATCTTAAAACATTTCTATACATGAATATCTGCTATGCCTGTTTTTCCATGTGTGTACCAGTTGTGAGCTGTTTAATTTTTCATGATAGGTGACCTTAAGGCGGGACTCTTTCGATAAAAATGAAATGGAATTCTACGAAGCTTTATATACTCAGAGTCGCACGCAATTTGATTCGTGAGTTCTTCAAATTGTTCATTAGACTTTGTGTTGTTCCTATGTGGTATGATGCTGCAGCAGCTGGATAGCCTATTTGTTTTTAGCAACGAACACATTCTAGTTTCGACTGGCTCTTAACAGCTCAAAATGTTTAGAACCATCCGCTCAAAGAACCAATATTATAGGTTTCATTTCACCTATTTAATAATTAATTCTGAATTTAATTTGCACAAGTACCACCAATGTTAGTAAAGGTATGATATGCTATATACTAGAAATTCCGCTGTTAGTGTCATTCCATATAATTCGTACTGTAGCAAGTATTTTTGTTTTGATGAACAATGAATTGCATTTGTTAGGTACTGATGCAAATGCTTTTTTCAATTTTGACCGTTACAGTAGTAGCATTTAAGGTGTTGTATGCATATACTGTTTTCTCCAGATATGTTGATGCTGGGACGCTGATGAACAACTATGCACATATCTTTGACCTCCTAACAAGGTTGAGACAGGTGAGTCTTTTAGAAGAACAATTTTGGATTTGTGGGGTGCCCAAAATTTTTTGTTTCTCTTAGAATTTCTCAGTCACATGCATGCCATTCATTTCCTCTAGAATTGCATGTTTAATTATTATTCTTCCAGAAAGTATTGTATTTTCATTTTGTTCCTGTAAAATTGTAGGCTGTTGATCATCCATATCTTGTGGCATTTTCTAAGACAGCAGAACTCGGTGACAGAAGTAAAAATGAAGGAAATGAGAACATGGAAAGCCAGTGTGGTATATGCCATGATATGACAGAAGATGCTGTGGTTAGCACTCAAAACCAAAATTAAAAAATAAACACAATCTGTGTTCTTTCTTTCCTGCTTATTATAATCTGATTTTCACGTGCTGAATTTCTTGTCAAGGTTACCTCTTGTGAACATGTATTCTGCAAGAATTGTTTGATAGACTACTCTGCAACTTTGGGGAATGTTTCATGCCCATCTTGTTCAGTGCCCCTTACTGTCGACCTAACAACACGAAGTTCTGGAGAAAAGGTCACTCCAAATTTGAAGGGTGGCAAACGCTCAGGAATATTAGGCAGACTACAAAACCTTGCAGATTTTAAGACAAGCACAAAAATCGATGCCTTGGTATGTCGCACAACTAAGTCAACATATTTTGTTATTTTCAGCTCCAATTATATATGTTGCCATACTTTCTATGTGTGCCTAAAGGAAGAAACCAAAATCAATGTATTCTGCTAAATGCATTTCTAGAAGTTATCTAGGAAAATCCTGCAAGCCATTAAGTTTCACCTAATGCCCAGGAAGTTTTATATACCTATTGACCCTGGTAGTGGTAAAAATCAACTTTAACATAACTTGTCCAATACCCCTTATCATATTTTTTTTGCGATTTAACCATTCTAATGTTGATACTTGATACCAGGGATTGAAATATTGTTTTCAAAAGTTCCAAAAAAACTACTAGGATTTCCAGTTATCTTTCAATTGAAATTTGATTTTTATTAGAAAAATAGAAATGATTTTTTTTAAAAAAAAAAACGCATCTTCAGGTGCTCAAACCTCCGACCTGCTTTTGCCAGGATAAGATGCTTATCATCAACCTATGCCCAAACTTCTCTATTCTTTGGGAGGGCATTCCTTTTGAATTCAAACATGGGCAATGGTGTTTAGGAACTTTAGGATGCGAGTCCTGCTACTGGTCTCACTTTCACTGCCAGTTTTTGGCCTACATGTTTTCGTTGATTGAGTTACATAGTGATGTTAATGAGTAGGTAGGACTTTTGCAAGTATAGATTACTCACTGAAGGTTACAAAAACCCTTTTTTCCCTGGATCACTCACTCACTAGACTGTGTTCTACACTACATTTTCTCAACTTCTACTCTCTCGTTTTCCGTGTGCACATTTCCTAAACTACTAAACGGCGCAGTTTTTTTCGCAAAGATTTACTTTATGAAAGTAGTTTAAAAAATATATTGATCCCTTTTTCAAGTATTTTTCAAGTATACTTACTCCCTCCGTTTCACAATGTAAGTCATTCTAGCATTTCCCATATTCATATTGATGTTAATGAATCTAGACATATATATCTATCTAGATTCACCAACATCGACCAACATCGATATGAATGTGGGAAATGCTAGAATGACTTACATTGTGAAACGGAGGAAGTAATTAATCATACACTAATCTCCCGCTCTGTTTTGCATGCCGAGGGGAAAAGTTCCCAACACAACCTAAAGCTGAAATGCTCCATAATGCTGTACTGGAGCAGCTTTTGAGTATTACCTCAAGAGCAAACCTTGTAGAAGTAATTTAATACTCGTTCAATTTTTGTCACTGTTAATTTTATTTACATTATACAGAGAGAAGAGATAAGAAACATGGTTGAGCATGATGGTTCCGCCAAAGGGATTGTGTTCAGCCAGTTCACATCATTCTTGGATTTGATTGAATTCTCCCTGCAGAAGGTAATGCACTGCAAAACATTTATTGGTGTGAAGCTTTTCAGCTCTGTGTTTAGACAATTGTAATAGTGCAAGATGTTTTGACAGTCTGGTATCAAGTGCGTGCAACTTAATGGCAAAATGAACATTGTTGAGAAGGGGAAAGCTATAGATACCTTCAACAATGATCCAGACTGCAGGATCTTTCTGATGAGCTTGAAAGCTGGAGGAGTAGCTCTCAACCTCACTGTGGCATCACATGTAAGCTCAGTGCAACGTCCCAATTTATTATACTTATGGGTGTGTTTAGTTCTTTGGGTGTAAAGTTTTTGAAGTATATAAACGCACGTTTGAAGTATTAAATGTAGACTAATAACAAAACAAATTACAGATTTCGCCTGTAAACTGCGAGACGAATTTATTAAGCCTAATTAATCCATCATTAGCAAATGTTTACTGTAGCATCACATTGTCAAATCATGGCGTAATTAGGCTCAAAAGATTCGTCTCGCAATTTACATGCAAACTATGCAATTGGTTTTTTCCTCACATTTAATGCCCCATGCATGTGTCCAAACATTTGATGTAACGTTTTTGGCTAAAATTTTTTGGATCTAAACAAGGCCTATATACAGCAATAAGTTCTGAACTTCCTGATCCTGACAAAGGTGGGAACACAACTGGTGCATACTGCTGACTAGATTACATGCCATGTAGGTTTTCTTGATGGACCCTTGGTGGAATCCTGCAGTCGAGAGTCAAGCCCAGGATCGAATCCACCGAATTGGGCAGTTCAAGCCAATCAGGTGCAATAGCAGTGTAACATTTTGCTTTTCCTTGCTCTATGCTCATATGATGTAGGTGTTTTTTTTTATGAACCATGCCACTCTTTGTCTGACATTGCCTACATTTGAACTCCGCTATACAGAAGCATGAGGTTTGTGATCAAGGATACCGTTGAGGAGCGTATACTGCAGCTGCAAGAGAAGAAGCGACTGGTGTTTGAAGGGTAAAAAATCTCTTTTCCACCCAATTACTAAGGCATAATCTCCAGTGCTTGTCTGATAACTGTCTTCGGCGAATGCCTCTCCTGATACCATTTCTCCCCCCAAACCTCTTTGCAGCACCGTTGGCGACTCACCTGAGGCTATGTCCAAGCTTACAGAGGCTGATCTCAAGTTCTTGTTCCAGAACTAATTCTCCCCCAATAGGTGATAACCCCTGTCTAGGCGTAGCCTAGGATTAGTTACTGACATGTTAGGGGGCCATGACCATGACAGATTGACAGTGCGCGTCAGTTGTAAAGGTGTTCGCATAGTCGCACTGCGGGTTCGCATGTCCTCTTGGGTCTGTGGCTACATAGGGGTGAAACCAGGGCGTCGCGTCCTTGTTGAATCTTTGCAAGAACAAAATACGGAGTAGCTGATAGTTTTGCCTTTTTGACAGAAATAGGTTTCCGGTGCGCTATTTATTTTCATCAGTAGTACGGTGTCATGAAGTGGTTGAGTAGATGCGGCAGATACAGTCACACTATCGCACTAACGCCGTGTTTAGTTCCGAAATATTTCTTCCAACTTTCAACTTTTCCATCGCATCAAAACTTTTCTACACACATAAACTTTTAACTTTTTCATAACATGCTCCAATTCATCTAAGAGCAAGTCTAATAGTATAGCCAACTACTGGCTCCAATTCATATATAGCTAATCTAATAGCTCATTCATACAATAGTTACATACTACACTATTAATATTTGGTCCCACCTGCCATACACACAATGCGTCTTGGAGTCCGTGCTACAGCTGGCTACAAATCTGTAGCCCGCTGCTCTCCTCTCTCCTCATTTATCTCCTTAAAATATGTTTGCAGCTGGCTTATAGCCTGCTATTGTATCTGCTCTAATAGCTCATTCATACAATAGTTATATATAATCATATACTACACCAATAATATATGGTCCCACCTCTTATATACGCACAATGTATTGTAGTCCGTGCTACAGCTGGCTATAAATCTGTAGCCTTCTTTCATTCTCTCTCTTCGCTTCTTCTCTCCTCCATATGTGCTTGCAGCTGACTTGTAGACTGCTATTGTACTCGCTCTGAGCCCCATCGTCGCCTCCTATCCACTACCTAGCCGAGCTATTGTAGTAACCCATAGGTTTGGGGACAGGGATTGTAGAAGGCAAAAAGGACCCTAGGATATCGTATTGCTATGGCAAAATCATCAGGGGTACAAAGGTCAATTAACGTATAAAACAACCAATATTTTTTTACTTCTTTAGCTTAACAATCTCAGATCCACTAACTTCTATCAGAAATAGGGGTAAACGTCTACTTTATTTAAAAGACACGGACGAAAGCGAAAATCTAGAAAACAGGGGAAAATTAATATCGAACATCAAAATAGGGGTAAGAACGAAATTGTCCCTTTTTTCCGAGAAATTACCTTACCTGTATATGGCACATTTGGTTCTATTAGGATGATAGTGTAAAGGAGTTAAAAAAATTATAGATTGTTGACATGACTCAAGGTTATTATTAGGGTTAATTTTACCATTGTTAAGAAGAATCTAAATAACTCTGTTTGTAAAACTTAGTACCTACCCACTTATTTCGCCTATAAGTGGATTCACGGGTCGATCCACTTGAACCCTTACGTTTAGTTACTAGGTATCTCGAGGTATTAAAATTCTACAATAAGAAATATATAAATTCTACAATAAGACTTATTTCTAGCCATTGGTTGATAAACCAGTGGTGAGAGAAAAAAAAAAAGCTAAAGTGAGCCTCAATAAAAGTTGTATTGCGAAGTAGTAGGTATTAAAGGGATAAAACTTGACTAGCTAGGTAAGAGGTTAGTTTATTTAGAACACTAAAAATCAAGAGATTGTTTAGTTCTTTGCCACTTGTAACATTGCTAAATTTTTGGCAATGGCAAAATTTGGCATTATCAATCTTTTAACAACAATTGGCTAGCCTTTTATTTTATTTGACAAATTTATATTTAGGTATTGAATTAGGCCAAATAATTTGGGAATGCCAATTTTTTATAAGAACCAAACCGATGTTAAAGTTTTGATGTGCCATTTTTTAGTTGGATTTAACCATAAACCAAACAACTAACAAGCCCCCTGTGTCTCTTTTTAATGGATATACATAGGGTGCGTCTAGTGTGCGGACATACCCAAGCCCATCAAGCTACGAACGTTGCAGCACAAAACGCCCATATGCGATTCACCGCTCCAACAGCCAAGTCCACGCAAATTATCCTTACCCTCTTTTCTATATGTTTCCGTGGAGTGTAGGCAACGAAGCGGCAAGAAGTGGATTTAGTGCTTCACTCTCTTACTCCAACGACACCCAAATTTAGGTCAGCTTCAATCCCTCGCTTCTCTTGCTACTGTCACTAGCATACCCTGTCACCTGGCCTACCCGGTCGGCCTCCTGCCATTCTCTTCACCTCGCTTTGCTCCTATCACTGATACCGGCCCATTGCCTGTCACCCGTGGCTCTAGTGGCGGCGGCATGCCACCCACCACTAATCCACCGTCTCTCAGGCTATACATATAAGGTAGTTTTCTCACTCTCTCTTTGCTAACACCACCCTTGCCTCTTCGCCAATCTCAATCCGAAACTCTAACCCGACGCTTGTTATAAGGTCGGAACACGTTTGTGAGATGTTCTTGTCATGTGCATTGGCTAACTATTTTTTCCAATGTCTCACTATCCATCCCCTTTGTTGATCGGGAAAGTGGGAAAGCATCAGGGAGACGAAGAGACTATCCACTCCGTCCGATGCGCGCCCCTCCGGCCTCCTTCTGGAGCACGCTTCCTTCCCCTGCAAGTTCCCGCCATTTCTCTCCCCAACCCCACTCTGGCACCCCGCTCCATTCCCCACTATTAAATTACTAATTAAATCATCACAAACAAATCCATCTCCCAAACCCCTTCCATTTACACCTAACCGCCCCCTTCGCGCCGCCACCGCCGCCGCCGCACGCCGACATGCCTCGCCGCGGCGCCTCCTCCGGTAAGTCATCCCCCGAGCCCTCCCCCTTGGATTCCAGGAACCCTAATCCTGTCCTTCTCCCGCGGCCTCCATCGCAGCTTCCACCAGCCGCGGCCGCCGCCGCCCCCGCGAGGAGGAGGAGGAAGAGGATGAGGATGAGGAGGAGGTGGTGGGGGATGTCGCCTCCGACGACTCCGCCGACTCCGACTTCGTCGCCGACATCTCAACCACCGTGTCATCTAAAAATGGTTATGCTTTGAGACAAAGGGACTAGTAGAGTAGTAGCAGAGACAGAGAGTGGCCGGAACTCTGGTGCCTACCTGGTCCAGTCGTTCTTGCCGTATATTAGGCCTCTTGGGCTGCGATCCCTGGCAACTTGCTCCCAATCTCTCCTCCCATGTGTAACATTGTACGAGAATGGTGTGCAGGCCTGGACTGGCAAGTGCCAACCTGCCTGCTGCGACGCCAGGGCTTCTCTGTTCTGTACTCTCGCCGTCCCTAAAAAATCTCAATTTAAGTTAGAATATGTAATCTATTATAAGACAATGAATCTGAATAAAAAAAAATTTCATAATTTTTTCAAATAAGACGGACAGTCAAGATGTTGGGCACGGAAACCAGGGTTTGTATTTTTCTGGGACGGAGGGAATACACCGTAAATCTAACGATGATCTTGTGTTGGCTAAAAAACACGTCAACAGATTCGTTGCCCTATAATATATCGTGCTACCTCCATCCTAATATGTAACAACCTAATATTAGAACTACGAATCCTAAGACTAAGATAGGATTGGACCCATCCTAGGTTGCTACATATTGGGACGGAGGGAGTATCTTATTTTTGTTCATATTCGTTATCCTAAGATCACATCCTATTCTTTAGTACTACAACAAATGATACAACATCTAGCGAGAAACCTATAAATCTCAGAGTCAGCTTGGAGCAAGACGAGATTACTAGCAGTCTGGCACCAAGCCGAGATACTTTGGATAAACTTTAACCACTTATCTGCCCCGTTCGAATCTGCTTAAAAGGATGGATTAAATTTTGGATTAAAGTGACACAATTTTCAAACTGCTAAATGGTGCGTTTCGTGCGAAAACTTTCTATATGAAAGTTGTTCAAAAATATCAGATTAATCCATTTTTCAAGTTTGTAGTAATTAAAACTTAATTAATCACACGTTATTACCATCTTGTTTTGCGTGAAATACTTAATCTTCATCTTCAGGAGATTCAAACACCAATCTGACAATCTGTCCAAATTTATACTATTAGAATATGTTACATCGCTCTAAAATCTCTTATATTTTAGGACGGAGAGAGTAAAAGCATACCTGGGACTAATGTATGGAAATGCAAGCGTTTTCAGCCAAACCAATGCTTAGAAGGAAAATATAAGCAACTTGAAATTTAAATGAAAATCTAATCAATTTAAAATTCAAAATCTAACCAATAAATTGACTAAAAGGGATTTTTTTTCCTTTACTTTGTATCTACTATTTTATAATCGCAATTGTTATCCTTTCATCTCTCTTTAAAAACGTCGTCATCCTACTTCCGTGCCCTTCTCACCATGTGCACAAAGCCTCAATCCACCCACCAAACTAATCTCCAATTATACAGGTATGCTTTACCCTCAATCCGCTCACCTACCCAGCCAATCCCTAACTTGATGGGTTTAGGGCCCCTTTGAATCGCAGGAATGAAAAAACGGAGGAATAGGAAAAACGTAGGATTCTGACATGAATGCAGGTGTAAAACAGAGGATTGGAAAATACAGGAAAAACACAGGAATAACCGTTTGATTGGACCACAGGAAAAACGCAGGAATCGGATGAGAGAGATAGACTCAAAGGAATTTTTCCAAGAGGTTAGACCTCTTGCTAACTTTTCTCCAAAATCTCTATAGGATTAGCTATTCCATAGGAATTTTGAAGGATAGTATAGGATTCAATCCTTTGTTTCAAAGGCTTTTGTAGGAATTTTTTCCAAAGGACCGAAATCCTTCAAATTTCCTTCACTTTTCCTACAAATCAAAGGGGCCCTTAGCCTGTTGCAAAGCACCAGCATACTGCTAAGCATACTGCTAGTTACTTAACAATCTAGAAATGTTTATATTTAGGAGTTCATGAACAGAGAGAGTATATCCTAAACATAATTATTAATTTTTCATACATTGTAATCTAACCATTTAAAAATATTAGTGATCAAAATTGAAGTAACTATAGTTAGCAGTGATAAGTGCTACTCCCTTTAATCCAAACTATAAAGATTTTTAGAATTTAAATTTTATATCACAATATAAACACCTTTTACTGATTTCTATGATTCCAATCATTACAATGATTCCAAAACCAATTAGATTGTTGTAAAGGGAATTCAAGCAATTACAAATTTAAAATTTAACAGCTGAAGTAACTAAATGATAATCTTTCACCTTAACCTTAGCATTTACTCCACTAAACGGCCTAAAAATTGGGAACGGAGGCGGTGCTTAGGCCATTCCCAACCCAATGATTAGGATGGTATCCATAGCATTAAATAAGCTGTCACCTAGGATGAAAAATGAGGTGGCAAGTGAATAAATGAGGAAAAAGAAGGAAACCATGTTTTGCATGAGACATGGGCCATGTTTGGAAGATTAGCCCAAGTCTAATTTTAAGAGCTAATGTTTAGTCATGAATTGGTAGGCTAAACATTAGCCTAGGGTGGTATGTTTGGATCCATGGGCTAATTCAAGGCTAAAAGGTGAAGAGATAGTAGAAAGAGAGGAGAGAGAAAGAGAGAGAGGGCTACTTTTTTATGGTCCCCACACAAAATTAGCCCCATTAGCACTCCTTAGAGGGGCTAATGTTTTGAGGGGGGGCTAATTCACATTAGTTCAAAATTAGCCCATATGTTTGGATCCTCGAGGGCTAATTTGAGGCTAAAAGGTGAGGGCTAAACATTAGCCCATGGAACCAAACAGGGCCATGGTTTCTACACAACATCCAAGACATCATGTGAGATAAGTAGCATTAAATTTAAGTATGTAATAGTAGTGTTTATATTGGAAGAGTAGTGTCTAGTACTAGTTTCTTGATGATGTGGAGTTTATGGAAACTATGCCTAGTTTCTTGGGTTGGGAATGGCATTAGTATAGTAGTACTAGTACTATCATGTTTGCAGATTCTCTGTCCATTCCAAAATAAAATAAACGTACTCATTAGTTTTCGTGTCCAACTTTAATCGTCCGTCTTATTTATTTATTTTTTAAAAAAAGCTAAAAAAGTATAAGTTACGCATAAAGTATAATTCATGTTTTATAATCTAATAACAATAAAAATACTAATTATAAGCATCCCCAATCCGCGGTTGCGCTTCGCTCCCGCTGCCCCGACCTGCGGCTTAGGTATATCTTCGCAAATAGTTGCCATGCAGGTATATAAACGCGAATTATGGAAAAAAGAGGTATATTTTCAAATTTTTTTCGTTACACCACATTCCTTTAATATTTTAAGAGGGAGGTTACACAACATTTGTGGCAGTTTTTATAAAAATACTTTCAAATACAACTTATAGTATAATTTAGAGTGTAATTATATTGTAACTCTACTTTAGATTAGAGCGTAATTTAACTTTTTATCACTTTAATATGTGACAATTAAGGATTTACCACAGACAGTCTATGATATGTGAGCCCTCATATGTCTATGACATGTGGGTCCAGTGACGAATCCTTAATCGCCGCTTGTAAGTTGTAAGAGTGACAAATAGTTAAATATCTCTGCACAGTCACGCCTCGAGGGGTTCCAACAGCGCACGCCCTAAAAGAATTTTTAGATGCTCTTGTACTAGTCTCAATGCAATTTGATATTCTACAAATTGAAAGTTTTAGGGAAAACAATTTTTTTTTCACAAATCCATTTTTTTAATTATGGAAATGTTTCACTAGTCAATGAGAATATCCTGCCCCTGTGGCAACCAGGGTTGCCCACAGTTAATTTTATTTTTTCTAAGTCAACAATTGCGTTTTTAACCATTATTTGGAAATATGCTTTTTTTTCAAGTTCAACTATAGTGTGTCAATGTTAATACAGCGTTTCAGTTTGTCATGAAACTTGTCGCTTTTCTCACATGGGTCTAGTAAACTTGTCAACATCACATAAACTTTGGTCAAATGTTGGACCGGCACTTTTCCCATGCAACTGTATACTTCATTTTCCTCCCATGTTCACACGACTATAGCAGCAAAATAATGCAGTGAGTATATTTTTTTTCAACATTAGTAGGATGCAGTGGATGAACCAACGAACGAAATATTCATCACTAGTGCCAAACTGCCTGCATGTTAACCCCACACTTTGTTTATGCATGTCACTATTAGTAACAACAGACTGATCTGGACATGGGAAAAAAAGACATCGACAAAGTCCAATAGCTACAATATCGAATAAAATCTAAATGGAGTGACCTACTTTTGTACTTACATACCAGAATGTTTCGAAATAAAATCAAAAGAGAAAAAAATAGATTCTTTCAAGTGGCGTTCCGATCCCTTGCATTTTCCCACCAGAACCTTGAAATCTGGTATCAATTTGGTGTCAACCCACCCATCCGGATCTATCCTAATATTTTTCCTATGCTCTAACCTTATCTTCTTAGAAAAACCATGATCTTAGAGGTTGTTCACTTTATTACCAAAATTAACCCAACTAAGTTTTGACTTTATCTAAATTTGGCAAGGTAACAATCTAAATATTACTTAAAAAAATACCTCAACTACCAAGGTTTGAATACTATAATCTTCTTCTCACAAAATCTTGACAAAGGAAGCAAACTAAATACAACTTATGCATCTCAACCTTAGCAAATATTAGCAATATCAAAATTTGAGAAGATTGATTTAGGCATCAAAGCGAACACCCCTTTCATTCAAACATAGCATAGCATCCATTACAAACATGACGCCATGCTAGATAGCCCACTAGGGACTTGTTTGGAGAAGTTTCTAGCAGCTGCAGCTTCTTTTAGAATCAAGAGTTCCCCTAAACAATCTAATTTTTCATTCCGATTTTGAGAAGTTGTACTTGTAGAATTCAAAAAATAAATTATAAGCCAGAAGCTGAAAAACCCAACTTTTCCAGATTATCAAAATCTTAAACTCCCCCAAACAAACCCCTAGAGCTCCACCACTACCACCACCACCTCATCTTCTTCCTTATTTGTCATACATATGTTCGTTGCCTAAATCTTTTTGAGCTTCCCTAAACCCTTTTTCCTAAAGGCATTCTCTATTTGTCAGTTTTAGTGATAGTAACCTCACCAGCTTGAACACGGTTTTGGTAGAGAGAAATAAACCACTCCTAAACATGAATACTTAAATAAACATAAAACAACAACTTTAATATGTTTCTTCATATTTTAATGTAGTGTTGTTTATGTAAATGTCCACACATGGTATACAAACACCCCACCCCCCCCAATCCCCCTAACCCACACACACACAATTAAGGGGGTCACTTTCCTCAATAGCCTCGCCACTTCTCACACTCTGTTCATTCTTATTTTCGTATTACATTTTGGTCAGTTACAATGGAGGGTGGCCTCCTGGTGGTGTAGCCTCAGGAGAAAGAACGTTCCACATAAACGAATCCGCCCTCTAAGACTAAGCTACTAGTTCCACACTATGGAGGATCCTTAGTGGGCCTACATAAAACTTTGCATTTTAGCCCTTTGTTGAACAATAAGATAAATATTGAATCACATCGGCTCATCTATTAGCCTGCAAGTCATAAAAAGTAGCCATCCCTTTCCTCAGTTCCTTCCATCTCCATCGTTTCCTCGGCTTCCCCTTTTCCGTAGCATTGAAATGATGATTCCATTGACCACTGATATTGTCGGTGCCCCATTTTATCCATATATAGTCTATCCCTGCCATTGACGGTGTCTCCAGCCTACCAATTGTCCTCCTCTCACACCTTCACTATTTTTCCCTCCTTTGCATTGAATTTCTTCTCACCACCGCAGTAATCATGCATGGTGACGGCTCAGAGTGGCTTGGGCTATTGCAACCTCGATCTGGTGCCCAACACCCTCGACAAATCAATCCAACTTCTTCGAAATTGGTTCGCCATGACCGTTCTCAATACAGTCTCGCCGAGCCAAAGTTCGTCAAATTGGATCCAATAGTTGTTACCTCAACATCCATGGCGCTCTTTCACTCGCTAACCATGAAGCGCGGTTAACCATTTTGACATGTAATATGGCAAAGTGACCAGGTGTAACTTCTTTCCTCCCTCTCATCTCTCATGGACCACCACATTTATCCCCAATTCCACTATATCTTCTATAAGACACGCTGATATATTTGAAGCTATAACATATTCTCCTTTTATGCTCCATGCTGGCTTGTATTCGACGTGGATGCATGAGAGACTAGTGTCCATCAATCGTATAGCGATGTAAATGTTTTTACACCTAGTGTTTCCTCTCATGTGGGCCCGGCCACCAATATATCCGCGTACTCCCTCCGTCCAAAAAAAACCAACCTGCTATGAATCTGGATATACTTCTGTTTAGATTCGTTGTATTAGAATGTGTATCATTCAGTTCTAGGTTTGTTTTTCGTGGGACGGGAGAGTAGGTGTCTAGGACAGTTGCCGGGACAATGGAAAGATGATAATTGATACGTAGCGATCGATGGAACGATCGACCGGGCCGTGCAAGGTTAGGTAGTGATTTTCCGTTCTGTGGATCCCTAAATATATCCTGTAATGTACGTTCTCCTGTCACGCCAATCAATTAATTTAATTTAATTACTTCACATCTCATCATCTCTCAGCGATTAATTAAGTGTGACTGGGAGATCGAACAGATCACGTCATTTTCTGCCAACTTAAGCTCGTTAATTACCGGCCCCGGCATGATCAATTATTGTTCAATGCATGTATATATTCTGCTAGCTGCATCCATGCATCATCCACGTAGTACGTCACTTTGGGCTTCTCTTCCGGATTCAGCAAAGAAAAAAAAAAGAGAGAAAAAAAAGAAGGCAGAAAGGGAAACCTATGGATGAGCCAGCTGATGGTTCTGGCCGGACGGATTGGTCCATATACTCCAGAGCAAATGCTGCCATTGGATGGAGTTAATATGTAGGGTTGGTATATGACCATGACATCCATCCACAGTTTATTCCCCATCTAGGGGCATCTCCAATGCAAGTGATATTATATAGAGGTGAATAATTAAGGGGAGGGAATAATATACATGTTATATGTCTGTACAATCAAGCATATTTTTCTAAGCACACCCTCTTCTCCAGTGCAGAACATCTTCTCATAGGTGCTTAATTAATAAATGGTTGCAATAATGATTTAATTAATTGTGGATGTCTAATTAAGCTTTAAGTATCTGCTAAGCACTTATACGATGATTTGTAAATGCTTGAGAGTTAGCACCCTTTAACAAGAAAAAAAAATGGTTATTATTGTTTTCTTTAATAAGTGCTCTCATCAAAGTACCTGCATTAATCGGAGATGGTTGAATTGTTAAAATGGTTTGTATGATACTATGATAGAAATATGGAAATAAACCATAACGTACGGCCATTACATTACTACTGACTGCAAAAATAAATTTTGACACGAAACATAAGAACTTTTTATTCTTGCTGACAATATATGTGACATATATTTATTTTCTAGAGAATATATGGGAGTATTTTACTCATGACAAAAATCCATAAAAAAAAATTATTAGCATCCCGTGGGCTGTGGGCCTTCTAGCCATAGCAAGCAAGCAACGGCTGGGAAGTGCAAGGCCAATAGGCCAACAGTAAGCAACCTGACAGGTCATACAAACCAGGCCCGCAGTTCACATGCCATGACAAAGAACCTGCCCACAAGATGACATTGTTTCAGGGGCCTATAAGTTAATTAGAAATAGTTTTCTGCCACATCACTCCCATAAAGAAACCATGGATGTGTCCAAAATTCATTTTATGAATATTTTTCAAGGTTATTCGTATCGATTTTTATAACTGGTTATTTCTCGTTTTCCATTAATAGGATTGCATAAACAGAATAATATTCACGTGTATCATGAATAGCAGGGAATTATTTTTTTTAGGATTTTAACTCGAGAGTGTGTAACATAGTGTATGATGACGTCACAAGGGTTTGGATGAAAATAAGGACAATAAATTTGTTTCGGAGTTAAAGGCATAGTCATATTATGAGACAATTTCGAAGGTGGGATTTTATGGCTCTTTTCAAAAGTTTGGATACTTTTTATAGTGCTCAAATGTTGGCTAGAACAAACCTAATGTTTATGAATGTTCAAATCCATCAAGAAACGAGTTTTGGGAATCAAGTTAGATTTTGACAGAACAAATGGTTAGGAAATTCTCCCTTTACAGACATATCTATATCTTTATAATATTGTTCGTACGACAATTGCTTTAATTGCAACTGTTATGAGTTCTGTTTCACTTAATATTTTCTTTCGAAGAGCGTTGGTAAGTCAAAACGTAGTTAATCGACATAATTTTAGTTGCTTGCATATTCACTTGATTGATGAAAATGATATATTTAGGTGCAATCTTCATCGACGTGGTCAATTTTTGATTCGTTTTGTTTATCTAGCATTAATTTACAATGGACACATGGCGAGAAATAAGATTATGTGGAAACTAAAACTTTTTATTAAAATAAATATTTTTTATGTGGTATTTGTTCAAAGGCGTAATTTTAATCAAATATAATATTTAGAAGAAGAAATTGGAATGGTAGTAAGAGATGTTACTTTTATATGAAGAATAAGACTAGCCAACATTTATTCTTCGGTTGTCATTTTTTCTAAATTTCTTAAGAGAACAGTTCATATTTATTTCGTCTTAAAACCCACAAATAGTATTTCTCATATATTTGGAAATTGGCTTGTGGGTATTCACTTTAAAACCAAAAAAATCAAGTAGAAGCATTCTCTTTATATTTCCTTTTTTGATTTAATAAAAACAATATGTTCTTAATAAATCTTCAGTTAAATCTTATATAGATGTACTACTTTTTAGAAAAACATGTTGTCTCCAGTCTGGACACAACTTAAAAAGGTATGAAACTTGAAGTCAACGACCACGTAGATTTTTCCATTTTAAAAATAAAATTGAATAGATGTATTTTTTTTCCATTTGTGTTGGAGTTATTAGTCTTATTGTCTCTTCGTATTGGAATTTTTAACAGCCCGATGTTGAACGAAAAATGCTTATAATAACACTGTACATGTAAACTCTATATACGCGATCACTAGAATTATCTAGGATCACAACCCCTCTAAAATTATCACTAGAATTATCTAGGATCATTAGAATTACATAAGAGTACTGTAGGCAGCTCAAGTACCTCGGTCTCCAAACCGTTCAAACTCAAGACTTTATGCAATTTCCAAAAATTAAAAGAATCGCTTCTCATTTAGTAGGATGTGCTATTTTCTTACAAACTTTATTTGTCATAATCCCCACATGCCAAATACAGCATGGCGGCTAAGAGCAGGTACAATAGCAGGGCTACAAGACAGTTGCAAATATATTTTAAGAAGATAAATAAGAAGAGAGAAGAGCAGCGGGCTACAAATTTGTAGACAGCTGTAGCACGGACTCCAAGACGTAGTGTGTGTATAATAGGTGGGACCTGGTATTAATATTGTAGTATATAACTATTATATGAATGAGCTACTAAATTGTCTATAAATGGATTGGAGCTAGTAGTTGGCTATACTATTAAACCTCTAAGTACAGTAGCACTGTAGTAGTACTCCACCATATATAAGAGGTACGTACGTGGCGAGAGGACTTTGGTTGGAGTATCAGCAACAACCAGTCGGCAGCCCTATAACTACAATGGGTGCTGCTAGTACTCCTCAGTCCTCACCAATAAATAACTAAATAAGTAGGAGTAACATTTTGTAATGCATGCATTTAACATGTTGAGGGTCTTTGATTTGTAGCAAAAATATAAAAAAGTTTGGAGGATTTTAATCCTATGAAAAAAAAACTATGAATTCCTTTGAAACAAAGAATTGAATCATATCCTATACTTTAAAACTTCTATGGACTATGGAATAGGTAATCTTATAGAATTTTTGGAAAAAAAAAAGTTAGCAAGAGATCCAATCTCTTGGAAAAAAAATTTAGTCTATCTCTCTTATCCGCTCTGCGTTTTTCCTGTGATTCAATCGAATGTCCGTTCCTTATTTTTTCTCAATTCTCTGTTTTACGCTTGCATTCATGTTAGAATATTGTGTTTTCCTATTCCTCTATTTTTCCATTACGTGAATCAAAGGGACCTTAAGCTTCTAGCATCAATTTCTCTTTGAACAATTCATCTCAACTTTTGAAAGTGATACAGTTAGATTTATCGTTTCAAATTGGTTTTGAAACTTTGTCATGTTCTTCGTAGGTTTTATACTTAGTAATTAATGTTCAAATTAGTGTTGGGTGAATAGTCAAGTTGGTCATTGATGTTTCAATCTGTTCATATTAATTATTTAAGTTTTCACTTAAATTCAAACTTGTCTTTGGAGCCCCGTAGAAAACCATATGGCTAAATCTAATTAGCATCTCTCTTGTTAAATGAACCTAATACATTTCATTCATATATATAAGAAAAATAATGGAAATATATGCTTTCTATTAAGGCGGTGAAATTATATGACGAGACCCATATAGACCTAACTTTTGGACATCAATAATCATATGATTTTTTTTTTGAAAATATATGCACAATGAAATTTGTTATAGAGATAATGTATAGTAATTTATGTACAAGAAAAACAATTATGTATATGATACTTGTCGAGGA
>CM020184.1:1822523-1847772 GCA_009805545.1 Oryza longistaminata
GTGATGTTCAATTTGACTTTTAGTTTTAATTAGATGTGAAATACTGAACAAAATAGAATGGTAATTACCTTATGAGTATCATTAAGTTCTTCGTAAGAGGTGTATATACCATTAATTGTTGCACCAACAATGTTATAAAGAGAGTTGATGAAAACTATCACATCCGTTGCAGGAATGCAATATGAATAATGTTCATGTCCTGGCTTACAATTCAGAGCATGCTCCACAATAATGTTCCAATCATTGTCTGGGATATTTCCACAAGCCTGTACAGAGTGATATGATACACGTTCTGTCACATGTCATTTTAATGTTATAAATATTATCATAGAACACTAGCAAATGAGCAGATAATAGAATTTGTTCTCATACCTTACGCAGACTGTTCTTATCCTTATTGTAGAACCGTAAAAAATCTTGCACCAGGTTTATATCCATCTTCTCTAGTAGCTTTTTCCTGTCACGCGTGCACTACAAGAAAAATGCTTTGTAGAGACATTTTTCTAGTACTATAGAGACACTTTTCAAATGATGTCTAATAAGTGCCTTATGGTGAATTGTCTCTACAAACGAAGAGGCATTTTATAAAATGTCTATAAGGTGGTAGAGGCATTTTCTAGAGACATTAAATTGTACCACAACCATATGAAACCAATGTAAAAATGAGAACAAAATATTTTCCCTTGTTTTTGCTAATCCTTGAACTCAACTCATGATCTCTTGAACAAATCATTCTTATTCTTTTTTTTGAAAGAAAGCACGGTAGGGGAAGCCCCCACAGTTTAAATTTTATGAAATAAAACAAAGATATTTACAACAGATTAATCCAATTTACAAGTATATCTCTCTCAATCAAATTAAGCCTATGGACTAAAAGGGAGAGTTCATTCTTAAAGAAAGCTCTACAGGAGGCTATGGAAGGTACAACATTATTAAAAATTAAACCATTCCTTTGCTTCCAAATACTCCAAGCGGCATAGAGCACCTTCTCCACAAAGTGTGAGGACCTATAAGAGTTTTTGGCAGTATACAACATCGGGAAAATATGTAGTGCAAACCACATATGTAGTGGAAACTTGGAAACTACCGTTGGATCGAGAAATGGACGTCCGAAATTCGTCCACGTCACCATGAGTTAAAATTTAACTCACAGATTCACTCATGAGTTAAAATTTTACTAGGAGTTGGCAAACCTCCATTTCTTTTGGTTGGCAAACCCTATCCCAAAGAACCAAAGACTTTTTGTTTGAATCTATGTCAGACCCTCTCCACAGGCAGTGCCTCCTTGCTCTGCCAATGCTCTCAATAACTGACTTTGGAAGAGATAAAGAGCACATATAATCATTCTTATCTTCAAGGCACTAACCAACTCAACCCCATATCATTCATTGTATATGTTTATGCCTTAAGTTACTTATATTTAGCCATTTAGTGTATTTTTATTGTAAGAAGTGTCTCTACAGAGTTTAAAGTGTCTCAAGCAAATGTCTTTACATGTTAGACACATTTTAAAGTGCCGAAAGAATGCCTCTACAAGATAAAATCTAATAAAATGTGCTGAAAATATTTCTAAAGTGTCTCTAGAGTAAAAATTTTCTAGACAATTTTGAAAGTGCCTCTATAAAGTGTCTCTACGCTATAAAACTCCTGATCTTAGAGGCAATTTGCAAAATGCCTCTACAAAAGTGGCCTTCAAGAAAGGACGATGAGAGGAAAAAAAAGAAGATATGAACATTATTGGTTAGGTTGCGTTTAGTTCAGTGCAAAGTTTAGATCTTGGTTGAAATTGGAGATAATGTGACTGAAAAGTTGTGTGTGTATGACAGGTTGATTTGATGGAAAATGACTGAAGTTTGGATCCAAACTTTGGATCTAAACACAGCCTTACTCTAGTTGTTTTTCCTTAATCTCTTTTTCCCCCTAAACCCCAGGACAGAGAGAGAAAGGTGGCCTCTAACTCCAGGTTGAGCTCCCAGTCGAAAGGTCTTCACATAGTACATGTTTTTTCCAAATTAAAATGCAGATTTTACATTAGTTTCCGTTAGCATATCTCTTAAATTACTAAACAATACGTTTCATATAAAAACTTTCTATATAAAAGTTGCTCTCAAATACAGATATAATAATTAAAACTTAACTATAATCATGTGTATTTGTAATTTTCTTGTTTTCGTAACTTCCATCTTCAATTTTTTTAAGATAATAGAAACTTCCATCTTCATATTTGGTGCTAGAAACAAACACCACCATAATATTGCAGTGCAACGCAACACAGCAAGACTCTACTCCAACACACAAAGCTGGGCACACGCACATCACTCACAAGTCACAACCTCACTGCCCTTGAGGGAGTGTCTGCTGAGTGGACACACACACACACATACTATTGACACACACACAGAGAGAGAGAGAGAATCAGAGAACCCTGACAATGGCTGTCTCTATCTGTCTGCTTTTTGAGGATGTACTCCCTCTGTCCCAAAAAAAAAAAGACAAACCCTAGGTTTTCGTGTCCAACTTTAACTGTCCGTCTTATATGAAATTTTTTTATAATTCATATTTTCATTGTTATTAGATGATAAAACATGATTAATATTTTATGCGTGACTTGTCTTTTTAATTTTTTTCATAATTTTTTTAAATAAGACGGACGGTCAAACGTTGGACACGGAAATCAGGGTTTGTCTTTTTTGAGACAGAGGGAGTACTTACCTGTGTGGATAAAATAAAACTCAAGGACTAATTGAATATTTGGTAAAACTTTAATGGATTAGGTTGCCTATTCACCCATTAATATTTTAGTGCCTGAATAATTGTTGAAAACATCATTTGTTTATTAGGGCTTTTGTAGTTGGTAGAAATAAAACAATGGATTCGAATTTCCAAAAATTAATCTTTATAAGTGTCATTCGGTTTATATGGATGAACTATAGAGAAACACAAAGGAATTTTTTCTTATAAATTGTAGAGAAAACCTAGAAATTTTTACATCCACTCAAACCTCTTAAATTTATTTATGGATTAATACGTACATGCATTTCTATTTCTTCATTTTTTTCTTATTTTTTATGGATTCAAATTCCTTTGAACTTAACGGGTCCTTATGACTATAGACCTCGTTCTTTTCTGATTACTTAATCATATTTTACATCGGTTTTTGTTAGCACATTATTCAAATTGCTAAACGGTACATTTCGTGTGAAAACTTTCTATATAACTTTAAAAATATCATATAAACTTATTTTTTAAGTTTATAGTAATTAAAACTCAATTAATGTTGTGCTAAACACTTTCTTATTTTCGTGCCCTAATTCACCTTCATGTTCATCTTCCGTAGAAAATAAACATCAGTACGATCCTATTTGAGAAAGCTTCTGACAGCTGCAGTTTCTCCTAGAATCTTCAGTTGTACGAAGCACTCCCAAACAATCTATATTTTCAGTTATATTATGAGAGTACATAATTATAGAATTCAAAAGATAAACTAGAAGCTAAAAATTAGGAAACCTAACCGGTTCTCAACGACTGAATCTTCATCGGCTGTGTTTAGTTCACACCAAAATTGGAAGTTTGGTTAAAATTAGAACGATGTAACGGAAAAGTTGGAAGTTTATGTGTATAGAAAAGTTTTGATGTGATGGAAAAGTTGGAAGTTTGAAGAATAAATTTAGAACTAAACACGGTATAAGCTCCTTCAAAGGAACCCATATACCATATATATATATGACGGCAGGTAGTAAAAGGCATGCCCTACAGCTGCATCTGCAGTCTCAATGGCTCCCCAGCATCAGTCGTTGCAAGTTGATAATTGGCATTTAATGAGGATGATGCCAGTTCCCATGTTGCCCGGTTCTCTCTCACATTCCCACGCAAATCATCAATCACTGCACCCCCACCGTGCGGACAAATCTACACATAAATTTATACGGATCGTGTAGTGATATCTATTTTTCAAGCCAAATATAATGTACCCCTCGTCATAAAACTTGTTGCGGTTGAAACAACCTAGCTAGTCTTCAAAACGGAACTTTTGCTCACCGATCTCTATTGCAAAATATCGTAAAATGTAATATAGGTAGTGCATTCTTTTCAACTTATTTATCGGATTATTGCCACAGATGATTTGCTCCAAGCTTATGAAAATAATATTTCTGAAAAAAAGATTCTTTAAGTATATTGCTTTTACCACCTGTTTTATATTATTGGGTAGCTTTATAATATTTTATTTATCAAATAGATCATACATCAACTTTCATATGCATTTTATCATTTTAGGACACTATTTGAAAGCATTTTTCAAGGCGAATTTTAGTACACATAGAGTAAATCTTGAAAATTAGGATATTGACGTCTATTCCCTCCATAAAAAGAAAAACTAGGAGGGAATGTGACACCACTTAGAACAACAAATCTAAACATGAGGTTATCTAAATTTGTTGTCCTAGATAAGTCACATCTTCACTGAAGTTTTTTTTTTTTTTGGACGGAGGAAGTAAAGGTTAGAAACTTGACATGAAACACATTCAAAATGATATGCCCTCCTGTGTGGATGAAATCATGAAAACGGCTGGGAACGGTATCTTGTCTTCGGAAAAGATTTTTGATCGATCGGTTATTAACCATATTACCAATTTAACTATTCAATGTAGATAACAATATAATGCTCAAAGACGATCGTAAATGACACTAATATAGAAACAGTGTCGGTCAGGAATTTTCACCGTCGTGACTAGAGTGAGCGGTGCCTACACATTTAAGGATCCTGTACGGTACACATATACTCCCTCCGTCAAAAAATACTTAAGGTTGAGTTTTTTTAGACGGAGGGAGTATATTTTTCAAGTCTAATATATGTATAGTGGGGGAAAAAAAGAGTTCTGCTCGATTTAAGATCCATGATACTGTTGTGCGCTTACTGTTGAGCTAAATATTCGGCCCCAAATCTCCATCTTCTGTGGCATGATGCAAAGGCAAAATGTCGGTACACTGCAGCAAGTAGCTTCATTTGGCCATCAGCTGAAGCCACAGATATGCAAACAAAGTACAGAGCCACACTTGGCAACCTCTGCTGTGTCCTGCCTGAGCCCGTGATACGGTGATAGGGCTGAAAGAGAACACAAGCGAGTCTTTGCCATTTTTTCCCCATGCTGCAACAGGAGAGTTTGATCATTTGGATGTCATCGCCAAGGGAGAAAACTCCAGCCGTTTCGGCCCAGAATGAGAGAGAGAGAGGATCATTCAGCTAGCTAGTAAGGGCATCAGCAATCAAAGACACTCTATGGGTGTCCTCACTAACTATAGCCACTCAATAGGACACTCATCTTGCAATGGGGGAAACTGGGAGCTAGGATCTTCAAAATCTAAAGGTACTCAATGGAGCTACTACTGCCCACAATGGGGTGCTCCAACACAGGTATCCCTATGTATGTATTTCCTCCTCTACCCCTGTGTTTTCCACAGCCCACCGACCGCCATCGGCCTATCCGTCCTATTTGGCCTTCTTCCTCCCCTCCACTCCTCTATTGCATTTCCTTCCCCAAACTCCTCTTCGCCTCCTCCTTTCTCCACCCGCCATTTCTTGTCGATGGAGCTCTGCAGCGGGTTCTTGAAGCCAAAGAGGGAGGCCGACGAAGCTCCCCACCCAGGGAGGATGGCGATGGCGAACAAGATGGGTGGCGGCGCGGCGAGCTCGATGGCTGTCGCCAGGCGAGTCGGTTTGCTCGGAGTCCGCGCGAGTAAGAGCCATCGGTCCCCTTCTCCTCCCAGGTCGCCGTCGGCCACATCAGCTGCATCCGTCGCCGGCCATTGGAGCGGATCTGGCTTCGAGACATCCGGCGGCGGCTCATCCGGCGACGGCACATCCGGCGGCGGCTCATACTGCAATGGGGGTTGTGATTATTGCAATGCATTGAGCAGTTTAGGGGTTGTTGTTTGATTTTTAGTTTAGTTTGTTGTTGAGGCTATGGATGCTAAAGTGTTATGTGATGCATGGGTTTTGGCTGACCAGGGACAGAAGCAAGTAGTTCAATGAATTTCCTAGGACTTTTGTTGTACATATGCCACTGTGAGTGTAGGATGGCAACTTATTTTATGCATGCAAGTTGTGGAACCTTATATATTAACTAGATGTAATGAATGCACTGAAGTTGGCCGAATGCACTGAAGTTGGTTGATGTTTGTTCAAATGGATGTTTTGGGTTGTTGCTCTAATGGACGATGTGCTAAATTAGGGATGATGAAGTGCAAACTTGCAAGGGAAGTGAAGTGTACATGTGGTCAAGAAATTATTTATTTACATTGACCTTATTTTTGCAAGTCACAATGATCATGTAGACCTTATTCTTCAAATTACACAATGGTCATGCTGACCTTATTGTTGCAAGTCACATCTACTGACCTAGTGGACCTTTATTGCTACTGAGAATTGCTAACCTAATTGCTGACCTTATTGCTAACCTACTAATACGGGTCTAATAGACCTTATTTCCGTAGTACTCATTTTATTCATTGCTTCAATTAGCCTAATTGGCACTGGTACTAGCCCTATGGTTGGCCCATATGTGCTCCATCAAGTCCTTTTTCAGGCTGTTGTGCACAGCACGATCGTGCACCTCACAATCTGTAGTGACCACTTGAGCAAATGCGCGTGGCACGCTGTTGGTGTATTCAGGAGCTTGCACTTCAAATTCCCCAGGGTCATCATTCAAATCATGCACATCCATTCCCCTCTCATCTTCAATAATCATGTTATGCATGATTATACATGCCCTCATGATCATACCAATTTCATCTAACTTCCAAAGCTGACATGGGACTGCAATGATTTTGAACCTAGCCTTTAATATTCCAAACGCACATTCCACGTCTTTTCTTTGCGATTCTTGTGCATTTGCAAATAGCCGTTGTTTTGGACTCTGTGGTAGCTTGATGGACTTCACTAATGTGGCCCACTCGGGATAGATACCATCGGCAAGATAATAGCCTTTATCATACCAGTGACCATTCACCATGAAATTAACCCTAGGAGCCCTACCCCACATCAAGTCTGTGAAAACCGGTGATTGGTTGATAACATTGATATCGTTGTTCGACCCGGCTACACCGAAATATGCGTGCCAAATCCACCGGTCGTGAGATGCGACCGCCTCCAAAATGATTGTAGCAGTTCCGTAATCTCCCCGAGTGTACATCCCTTTCCATCCGTTAGGACAATTTTTCCACTTCCAGTGCATACAGTCGATACTACCGAGCATACCCGGGAAACCCCTCGAACCATGGATCTGCAGCAGTCTCTCAGTGTCATCTACATTTGGTTGGCGCAAGTACTCCGGTCCAAATATTTCAATGACTCCTTGACAAAATAACTTTAGAGACTCAAGAGCGGTCGAACCACCAATACGACAATACTCATCAACCTGGTCAGCCGATGCAGCGTACGCTAACATGCGATTCACCGCGGTACACTTCTGAATAGGTGAAAGTCCTAGCTGACCAATTCCATCCACCCGTTGCGTGAAATACTCAGACCATTCACCAAGAGCATTGAGAATCCGAAGGAACAGAGGGCGACGCATCCGGAACCGCCTCCGGAAGTCACGGTCACTATAGACCGGGTTCTCACAGAAATAGTCCGCCATAATACGAGCATGACCACCAATTCTGTCTCTTCGGCAATATCTTCTACGCCTGCGGGGTTGCTGAGAACTGGATGGACCAAGAGTGTGCAGAAGATGGCTGGCCAGTTGCGCGGCAGCGGCATTCCATGCCTGTTGCCGTTGCAGATAATCTTCCATAGTATAAATTTCAGTCGGGTCAACCTCATTGTCACTTGAGCTAATTTCTTCGGAACTCTCAGACATTGCTAAACAAATGCAATATAAGTGGACATAAGGATTTGCAAGATTTGAAAGTAAGATAAGTGGATATAAGTTGACCGGGTTCTCACACAAATAAGTAAGTAATGAAAATAAGGGCTGGCAAAATTGCTTCATGAATAAGAAAGCTACACAAATCATTCAATTCATGTGCATAAGACATATGAACAGCAATGGTAAAGAGACAATGTGACAAGAGTAGTACCTTGTCAAATCAAGTTGACAAAAGTGCTGAATGGGAGACCAGACAAATGACTGCACAGATCAATCCCAGCGCAAGTATACCTTTCCAATGCACATGTCAATCACAGAACAAGTTACCAAATCACTTCACAGATCAATCGCAGCACAAGTATACCAATCCAAAACACAGATCAATCCCAGAAATTGGATATGGCTACCAATCCAAAACACAGTTCAATCCCAGCACATCATATGGCAACCAAGCACTAACAGTAGGTGCAGGACCAAATATATAATGCCAAGAACCAAGCTTGGTCTGAATGCTCAATTATAGCAATAGTACTAACAGTAGGTGCAGGACAACATGATTTAAAACAGCAAGTGCCATCAGGCCATCAAGTGACTAGATATCTATTACATCAGTAGCAGAAAATAAATAGCAGCAAGTAATGGAAGATCGACCTATTACATGTATGAGATCTCCCAGATCACAGTTTCATCTAACTCTCACATGTTTTTTGTAACTCCCCCCATCTACAAGTAATAACTCCTTCACATGATTGTACTTGAAGCATCCAAAAATGTGCCATAGCACTCCAAAAAAGTTTTGAGGCTGGTACTACCCTGCAGCAAACAATAAATTGAGCTTCAATGAGAAAACAATTGCAAAGACTTCATGTGAGGGCAATGCATTAACTTACCAATCACTCAAGAGTTGCCCCCTTGCCCCAGAGCTGGTCAGACATGAGTGTGCATGCCTTGATATGTGCCTCCTTGGCCCATGGCTCCATGGAGCTAGTGTCAACAGAAATCATCTGGGTGAACTTGTCGAGCATCTTGGTCTGTTGGTCAATCAGCTTGGCCTTGGTCTTCTCCTTAGCAGCCTGCAGATTCAGGGTGGCTGCCTCAACCTTCTCCCCAGAGAGCTTCTGCTGGAAATCCTTCATGGAAGCTGTTTCTTCTTGTTGGCTAGCGTGGACTTTGCACAGATGCTTGATGAGCTCTGCCAACTCAGCTGAGTAGTCTGATTGCCTGCCCTTCTTTGCCCTCTTGATACCCACAGGCCTCACCTGAGCCGGCTGCTCCTCAACCGGTGGTGCATTCACATCGAACTCAGCCCTGATCTTCCTTGGACCATGACCCAGCAGACAAATGTGAGCATTCCACTTGGGGGAATCACACACGGCCTTCCACCAGTAGCCTAGTGTAAAGGGGTGACCCTCCCTACTCTGGTACAGCTCCATAGCTTGGTCCATTAGCATTTCTTCAGACCGGCCACTTTGGTAGTTATCCCTCAGCTGCACATAGATCCCATTGAATGCTGAAACCTTCCTTGTGTGTTTGTGCCAATGGCCCTTGAGGTGCTTGGGGTCCCTTTTCCTGTCATCTTCTGTGGTTGCATTGTAGGTATCTGCAACCTGCCTCCAGTATGTGTCACCCTTCCTTGCATTCCCCTCGATTGGATCTGTTGAGTTCTCAAGCCAAGCACTGACCTACATACCATCAAATGCTCAACAAATACCCAACAAATGCATAATACTCATTGGTAATAACATCAGCAAACATTATGACCAATACATGTTCTAGTTTCTGCCAAAAATTGGAAATTTCACCAATAATCAGTAACCTTACTATACACACATATTCTTGGCTGCAAGAACATAACTAAAATAAATCCAAAGGCACATCAAGGAGCAAATTATTTCTAGCTACCACAACCTTTTCATTTATGCCAACATATTTTAACTATGACTCATCATAAATTCAACAAAACATATAGACATACATTGTGCATGCATCACAAAGGTTACTGCTTCTTCTCTGTGAACAGGTCAATGTTATGTAGGCAAACACATGTACATAAATCACACTACCATATATACCACCCATAAAGAAGCAAAATTTCCTACACATGGATACTACTGCTTCTCATCAGTTTGCAAAACTAGATTTTTTCTATGCATCCCAAACTATATCAATCAGTCTCATACAAAAACCAACAAGCACACAAATTTCTACATACAACAAGCACACAAATTTCTACATGTTTCAGATCTGTTCATGCTCCATCCAAATCAAGTTTTTTTGCAACTACTTCAGATCTGGGCATCAAATATTTGGATTGTGATAAAAGATGCTTACCAGGCGTAGGTCCTCATCACGAGTGTAGTACATCCTCGCCTTCCCATCGTCTTGGCCGACTGGATTTGCCTGCACACGTTGCCTCACCCCACATCTGGAGGCCGCTGTCGGGCCACCATTGCCGGCTGCTGCTGGTGGTGGCTGGATAGAGAAGAGGGGGAACTGAGCATGAGCGTAGGGGAAGTCGTTGTGCGGATGAGAGAAATCGCCTTGGGTGGAGGCTTGACCAAACGGGTGCGCCAGATCGGGATCATTCAAGAAATCGTAGTACCCACTTGAGCGGTTCGGATCCATGACAAGAAGCTGCAACACACAGATCCATCAAAGAAATCACCACAAAAACAGGGGAAACAGAAGGGGAAACAGAAGAAAAGCAGGGCGCCGACAGCTCGGCACCAACCCGACAGCGGCCTCCCAGAAACTTACTCTTGCGGGAACGACGACGTCGGCGGCCGGCAGTGCGAAAGAGCGAGGCGGAGGAAGAGAGGGAGCGCGCCGCAAGGCGGAGGAAGAGAGGGAGCGCGGCGGGAGGAGGACGAAGGGAGCGCTTGCCCTAGGGGTGGAAGGGGAAATATAGGGGATGGAGCGGTGTCCACGAGACACACGCCTGAATAATGCGCGCCCAAAGCGCGCTCCCGCGTGGTGCCTCTGCGAAATTTGGCCGAGGGGCGCGTCCCCCTGCGAGAAAACGCGCGCCTACGCGGGGCGACGGCTCAGGCCGAAAAGGAAACAGGGCGGCGACGCCGTGAGCTAGGGGAACGGCTCCAAGACACCCATTGCTGATGCTCTAAGCAGGTGTGCATGTAGCTCTAGAGCTAGCAGTGTACTGCTGATTCTGTTCCTCCTGCCCCTTCTGTGCTTTATGTGTTCACCGAATCAGGGAGGCTTTTCAGCAGCATTGTGCACATTTTATTCATGGATCTATGTTGTGTAAGTGAATTTCTGGAAATTTCGTTCAGCACTCTTTTTTTTCATAGAAAACATTGGCACACCTTGCTACATACTCTTACACCTTTAAAGAGCTAGAGAGCACGGTGACAAATCTCTAAAATTTATACATGTACAGGCCCCCTTTGATTCAACTTTTCAGATGATTAGTTGCTTGGCTTATAGCAGGCGAAGGCACTTAATTACTCCCTCCTTACCAAATTGATTATCACATAAGTTTATGCACTAAGACCAAGGGTAATTTAAATCACATCAATCAAGACACCATGCACACATTCTCTCACAATGCATGCATCGATTAAAACACCATGCCAATTACACCTTAGCATGCACATATGCACACATTCTTTCATGTTGCATTAATTGTATTATGATGAAATCCGTGTCCATGCGGTTATATGATGATCAATTTGAGAAATTTTGAATTCCATTATATGATGATCAATTTAGAAATGAGAGAGTAACCCACATTTATTTAAGTATTGACTTTAAAACAGATTTGTTTCAATTTTTTTAAGAAACTTGTATATGTAAAGTTTTCTAAAAAAAAAGCGCACAGTTTATCTGCTTGGAAAATTAAAACCATTAATCTAAAAAGAACAGGGCAAATTAATTAGCTGGTTAAGGGAAACTCACATTGCTCATTCTCTTCTTAATATAAAAGAATGGGCCGGCGAGCTCGTTGAATCCTTACAAAATGTTGTGTTTATCACGAAGTATGGAAAACATGTCTTCACATGTTCATACAAGTCCTGCTAGGAACGTGAGAATTTTGACCCTTTTTAATTTCCAAACAGAGCGTCAGAAAATGTGTACACTTGCTGATGAGATATACGAATATACTAGTGTCAAATTGCATGGTGAAACTATTATGACATCAAATCTCAGCCCAAATGAATTCAACGCTAATGAGGCTACTTGACTAGTACTGAATTAAGCTATGACCAAGTAGTAGGAGCACTACAACTAGCTCAAACCAGACCAACATATAGTGTACTTATGGTCAACGGTGTTAATGATGAAGCAACTCTATCTGAGCTTCATTGAAACTTGGCACAAAGCCAGCAGTCAAATCGTTTTTTTGGCACAAAAGATACTTTAGGGGGTGTTTAGATGGGGCTAAAACTTTTTAGCCCATGTCACATCGGATGTTTGGACGCTAATTTAGAGTATTAAATATAGACTAATAAAAAAACTAATTTCATAAATGAGAGCTAATCCGCGAGACGAATTTTTTAAGCCTAATTAATCCATAATTATCAAAAGTTTACTGTAGCATCACATTGTCAAAATCATGTCGTAATTAGACTCAAAAGATTCGTCTCGCGAATTAGTCCAAGCTTATGGAATGGGATTTGTAATTAGTGGATGTTTAATACTCCAAATTAGTGTCCAAACATCCGATGTGACACAGTCATGCAATGATCGTTTGGCACTTGCCAGTGCATGAACTAGATTGATCAGAACCAATCTAACGCTTGCTCTAGCCAGTGTATGGTCATAGCATGCACCATCGTCGTGTACGCCTGGTGTCGGTGTCGTGCTGCCAATGGGCGACGAACAGCGTGAGGACGACGATGGCTCGACCGGTGGTCCCGCAGAGAACCAGCGAACACCCCAGCCGGCAGTACATGTAACCGAGGAGAAAAAATACCAGAGCATCAAATGTGATTATAGATCAATCTGATAATAATATATTGAAACGACAAACCGATTATCGTTTGAAGTCGTCGAACTTGTTGAGATTAATCTCAACGCTTGAATTGATTCCATCGCACTCGTCAACAAGAAACTCGACGCACCCCTACCTGGCGCGCCAACTGTCGAAACATGAATTCGGCAATAATAAAAGGGGGTAGCGCACAAGACCTAAAAGTGGATGGATGCAGAGATACAGGATTTAGACAGGTTCAGGCCCTCTCAATGAGAGGTAATACCCTACTCCTGTTTGGGGATTTGAATCCGCCGGGTGTATTATAGATCTGACGATCTAGTTGTCTCATGCCCCTAGAGGGGGCTCCCTGCCCTCCTTATATAGGTTGGGGGGCAGGGTTATAAGATAGAAACCTTAACCAATACGGTATCGGTTTCCTAAATCTACTTTACAATCTTATCAAACCAGGACTTTAGGCCGTTCCATAATATACAGGGAAACGTAATACCCAAGTCATGATCTGTTACATATTCCATAGATATAAGTTATCCCCTATAACTAGTCGGATAACCATGCCGTGTGGGTATGGGGTACCCATAATCTCTACAGTCAGAAAATGTGCACACTTGCTGATGAGATATGTGCGAATATACTAGTATCAAATTGCATGGTGAAACTTATGACATCAAATCAGCCCAAATGAATTCAACGCTAATGAGGCTACTTGACTATAGTACTGAATTAAGCTATGACCAAGTAGTAGGAGCACTACAACTAGCTCAAACCAGACCAACATGGATGCAGGTCCTCCGCAGTAAACGCAGAGAACACTATTTGAACAGTGATATGTGTCTTGCGCTACAGTGCTCTGCATTAGCACAGTAGCGCGTCACTGCAGCAACAGTGTTCAAACAGTAATCTAATTTACTGTTGGATGTTTTTACTGTAGCGTGATACTGTGGCAGGCTGATCTGTGCCGTTCGATAGAGATCCAATGGCTCAAAATATGAGCCAATGCAACTTACTGTAGACCCTCTGCATTTTACTCTTCAATGCAGAGGATCTCAATCCGACCAACATATAGTGTACTTATGGTCAACGGTGTTAATGATGAAGCAACTCTATCTGAGCTTCATTGAAACTTGGCACAAAGCCAGCAGTCAAATCGTTTTTTTGGCACAAAAGATACTTTAGCATACAATTACGTTTACTCAAACTAAGTTTGTGTCATGTATGTGTTCCCAGCTTTTCTTAAACCGAGAAAACTCAAACGTCACATCAAGTGAACCAGGACCACGTACGGCCAATATGATCGTAATTAATCTCGATCGGTAAATTTGGCTTAAAAAACCCCACGTACTGGTTCTTAGTAAAAACATATTCGCGTACACATGGTCACTTGCTTGTATTTACGTTCTCGTTTTGTTTAAAAAAGAACTGACCTTAAATTAAGTTAATGTTGGTTTATACATTTGTATCAATACATCTATGTGGATTTTGAGGCGAAGATGATGGTAATAATTGACCAGCCATAACAATTATAAAGTTAGAAAATGTAAAAGCAAGATGCACTTGATAGTGTAGTGGCAATGATGTATCGTACCCCGAGGTTTTGTGTTCAATTTCATGCTCACAATTTCTTTTTAAAAAATGTTTGGAGGGACATCTCTCCCTCCAAATCTCTTTTTTTTCTTGAAAAGGAAAAGGCATTTTCTATTTAGTTTAAATATCTAAATACATGTTATTTTAGACTGTAATTTTGAACTTTACAGTTGACTTTTAAGAATTTTTGGTGGATTTTAGCTTGTTAATAAAAGTACCTAGGCATAGCTTATTAACTGGTTAGGAATCTTTTGCTGAAAACAGTGATACGGGTGCTTACATTTACGGCTAAATTGTTCTTTTAATGGCAGGGGACATAACTGTCGATAAGCAAGGCGTTTGTGATGTTGCCCTAGTCTTTTGAATATACTCGAAAGGGTATGGTGTACGTATGTGCGTTCATAGGGGGTGAGTATGCGTGTCGTATGTGCGTTCATATGGGTGACTAAGAAAATCCCATGTAAATTCAAATTCCAAAATTAATAAAAACATTGTTTTGGATTATAAATCCAAAGCACAACTCTAATTATCTTTAACATTGAGTACATTATTTTAATTACATTGTGTTACTTTATCTACCCATAAACCAAAACCCTAACGTCAAAATCGTTATCCTAGTAGACAAACCAAACCCTAAAATCCTTTAAATTTATGGAAATAGATAGTAGTAGTAATTTCAATTGGAATTTACTCTGTTGCGGAACTAACATGTGAGTCAAAAATATAGCCATAATTTCAACAATATAAACTGATCAAATCTTACCAACTGGTTTAGCTGAAGCAGAGAATTTAGTTAGAGTCAACAAAACAACCACTCAGTCCACATAAACACAGTTCAAAGAGAGATAGTAGTATATTATAATCATGAGAAAAACCACACAAAAACCCAAACGGTGTGTAAACCAAAGCGTGTGGCCGTAGCAGCAGGGGCATGTGGGAAACAGAGGAAAAAAAATTGATATATGGACCCCGGCAAAGACGGGAATGGGATTTATATCGAATATAAAAAGGGCCAGAAATTGTCGTGCTGTCAGGAAAGATCGAAAGCAAGATGGGAGAGAAAAAAAAATAAACAAGAGAGAGAAGCGCGAAAGCGACGCTGCCCCCCGCCCGCCGCTGCGTAGACCGCGCCCACGGTGGACCAAAACCCTGTTTCAGATTCAGATCACATGCGTGCGTGCGTGCATGGCGGTCAAGGCACACGAGATGCAGATCGGTTCCTCTGATTTTATGGTGGAGTGGAGGACTAGTTGTTTATTAGTCAGGGCAAGATTTATTTTATTTTGTAGTAAAGGTTTTTAGAATTTTTACACAGTGTAGTTATTTCACTTGCCATTTGGTAGTACTAAAGACTCTGTATTTTTAGTAAGTTGCTGGGGGTGTATTAATTATCTGTGCAAGTAGTAGTATTGCCGTGAAGAAGATTAGGGTAGATGGGTAGATGTGGTTTAACATTCAATGTTTCTTGATTTTCAGTTGATTCTTAGTTGCATGATATCGAGCCGGATAAAATGATGTATAGATTAATTACAGACATGTATATATGCTGCATCACATGAACATGTGCGTCGTTAAGTTGTTCGTGTATTGATTTGTATACCATGATATGGTGTGGAAACAGATCAACAGTTATAAGGTGTGTACTATCATAGTATGTCTTTTAGTGGCTTGTGTATTAACTTTTGGTAAAGTACTTGTGCTACTTTACCAGAGTGTCAACTTTAAGTTTTCTAATGTCATTTGTCAAAACTTTTATTTAATCAGCTAAAATTAATAGTTCAACATTAAAAAACTTCAAGTCTTCCAGATAAAAACAAACATAAATTATACCCTTTTGTAAACAACCTTTCAATGTCGAGCATTCACATTCCAGGTGTTTGACGAAATGTATTATTTTACCGTACAAAACATGCATCTAGAAGTAAACAAGACCACGATCTAACTCAGTGGCTGAACAAAAGCTAGATTGTAGCCACTCTCGATTTGACCAAGTTGTAGCACATTGGGGCTATTATTTCTAATTAAAATACAGATTCTATCTCGGTTTTCATTTGCACACATTTTAAATTGATAGATGGTACATTTCGTGCGAAAACTTTTTATATAGAAGTTGCTTTAAAATATTAGATAAATCAATTATTCAAATTTAAAATAATTAAAACTAAATAAATCATATTTATTCATACTTAATATTCATCTTCATTAAGTTCGAAGGGGCCTATGTTCTTTTCAACTTATTTACCCAATTACTACCTCCGTCCCCAAAAAATTACAATCGAATGAGACATTTTCTACGACTACGAATTTAGATGGGTTGTCTTATATTTTGGGTCAGATGAAAAAGTTGAATACTTTTTCGTAAAAACTTTTTTTCTCCCGTATTTTTTAGACAACTTGTTCAGATATTTATCAAATACTCCCTTCGTTTCAGGTTAATTATAAGATGTTTTACGGAGGGAGTATCTAATTTATTCATGGATTGATTGTTTATTTGAAACCCCCAAACAATAGTAGTATTTTATGAGGTGAATGCACAGATTAGTTAGTGAGGTGGGCTCTCACTCAGCGAAAGGAGAGGCGCGGTGGTGGCAATAATTCGATCCCCAATTTGATAGACCCAGTCCACGCACCCCACCCATCGTCTTCCTCCGGCCCTCCCCCAAGAGGAGAGAGAAAGTAAAGAGAGCAGCAAAAGTTAGACCCAGCCGTAGTGGTTGGTGCAGGTCACTAAGAGAGAGAAAAAAAAGATAGAGATAGAGAGAGAAAGAGAGAAGCAGCAGCAAGCAAGGCAAGAAGAGGAGAGAGAAAGAGTGATAGAGGAGAGAGAAAGAGAGACGCAATCGCTAGCGATAGGAATTAAACAAACAAAAGCGGCCTTGGAAAAAAGAGGAGGGCTAGGCACTACTTGTATAGTGTCAGGATGGCATCATATCGTCTAAGACTATGAAGGGTTTATCATGGAGGTTTAAAAGAATCTGAGTTAGCTTAGTGCATTTCATGAAGATCGAAGAAGGTGCAAGGGTAGCTTCATAGCTTGACCATCATCATATTCAGATATACAACCTTATGTTGACTGTAGACTGAACCAAACTGGCCTGACCTATTAGCTTGAAATTCTAGAAGTTAAGTTTTTTTTGTTAGCCCGAAAGTTGTTTTTTTTTTTTTTTTTTTTTTTTTTTTTTTTTTTTTTTTGCGCTGATGGGTTTAGGGATGGCGAGGACGACGCCGCTGCCTGACCGGAAGGCGCTGGACATGATTCTCGACAAGCTGCAGAAGTGAGCTTTGCTTCTTCTTTTTTTTTAAATTTTTTTGAAGCGTGTTTTACACTTCGCGAAATGGGATTCGTTTAATGGCTTAATGGGCTCGATTTCTGCTTGATTCTTCTGCAGGAAGGATACATACGGAGTGTTCGCGGAGCCCGTCGATCCGGAGGAGGTGAGGCCGTTTGTTCGATCGTCATGCTTTGTTGGAGTTGCCAATTTATTTGAGGGGGAGTTATTGAGTGCTGATGATGCCATCCATGGTTGCTCTCATTGATGCAGTTGCCTGACTACCATGATGTGATTGAGCACCCAATGGACTTTGGCACCGTCAGGAGGAAGCTTGCCAGGAATGCATATCGCTCGTTCGAGCAATTTGAGGTCATACTTCCATCTTTTGTCCTATCTTTAGCTCGTTAAGTAGAGTTCGAGTTGCCGTTTTTGTTGTATCTTTAGCTGGTTAAGTACAATTCGAGCCGCCAATGGAGCATCGTCATTTGCTGGGTGTTGCTTTAAAGGATGTTACTATGCTAGCAAATGACACTGTAGATGGGAAGAAATGGCATTTCAGTTCGTGCTATATTTGTCTAGGTGAATTTCTCCTATATGTCCAAAACAGGAAAGTAGGAAACAGCAGTTGGTATGCTTTTCCGTTACGTTAGAAGCTTAGATAACGGAGTTTATGCTGCAGCTTGACAAGTCCATTGGCATAGCATGGGCTAACCAACTCATCGCATGTTTACAGTTACAGCCCAACAGATGCAATGGCATAGCATTATATCAAATTAATCACAGGTTTACAATTACATCTGTAGATTTCGTCTTTCTACTGGTACTAGACAAATGACTAGCGGGTATCCTCAATTAGCCTTGTCTATAACAACTGTTTCATTATGAACTTTGGGGTTTTTGTACTAATTCATGCACACTATTAACTCTGTCTGTTTGTACTAGTTAGTATGCTGCTGCTTTTAAATGTCTGTACTAAGTGATTATACTATTTCAAATTGAGGAGATAGAGAGAGAAAGAGAGAAGCAGCAGCAAGCAAGGCAAGAAGAGGAGAGAGAAAGAGTGATAGAGGAGAGAGAAAGAGAGACGCAATCGCTAGCGATAGGAATTAAACAAACAAAAGCGGCCTTGGAAAAAAGAGGAAGGAAGAAAGAAGGAGAGAGAAAGGAGGAACAAGAGAGAGAAGCGCGAAAGCGACGCTGCCCCCCGCCCGCCGCTGCGTATACCGCGCCCACGGTGGACCAAAACCCTGCTTCAGATTCAGATCACATGCGTGCGTGCGTGCATGGCGGTCAAGGCACACGAGATGCAGATCGGTTCCTCTGATTTTATGGTGGAGTGGAGGACTAGTTGTTTATTAGTCAGGGCAAGATTTATTTTATTTTGTAGTAAAGGTTTTTAGAATTTTTACACAGTGTAGTTATTTCACTTGCCATTTGGTAGTACTAAAGACTCTGTATTTTTAGTAAGTTGCTGGGGGTGTATTAATTATCTGTGCAAGTAGTATTGCCGTAAAGAAGATTAGGGTAGATGCATGGTAGATGTGGTTTAACATTCAATGTTTCTTGATTTTCAGTTGATTCTTAGTTGCATGATATCGAGCCGGATAAAATGATGTATAGATTAATTACAGACCTGTATATATGCTGCATCACATGAACATGCGCGTCGTTAAATTGTTTGTGTATTAATTTGTATACCATGATATGGTGTGGAAACAGATCAACAGTTATAAGGTGTGTACTATCATTTGTCTTTTAGTGGCTTGTGTTTTAACTTTTGGCAAAGTACTTGTGCTACTTTACCAGAGTGTCAACTTTAAGTTTTCTAATGTCATTTGTCAAAACTTTTATTTAATCAGCTAAAATTAATAGTTCAACATTAAAAAACTTCAAGTCTTCCAGATAAAAACAAACATAAATTATACCCTTTTGTAAACAACCTTTCAATGTCGAGCATTCACATTCCAGGTGTTTGACGAAATGTATTATTTTACCGTACAAAACATGCATCTAGAAGTAAACAAGACGACGATCTACCTCTGTGGCTGAACAAAAGCTAGATTTTAGCCACTCTAGATTTGACCAAGTTGTAGCACATTGGGGGCTGTTATTTCTAATTGAAATACAGATTCTAGCTATTTCGGTTTTTGTTAGCACACTTTTTAAATTGATAGAAGGTACGTTTCGTGTGAAAACTTTCTATATAGAAGTTGCTTTAAAATATCAGATAAATCTATTATTCAAATTTGAAATAATTAAAACTAAATTAATCATATTTATTCATACTTAATCTTCATCTTCATTAAGTTTGAACAGGCCTACGTTCTTTTGAACTTATTTACCCAATTACTACCTCCACCCCCTCCAAAAAAAAGAATTTACAATCGGATGTGACATTTGCTAGGATTACGATTTTCGATGGGTTATCTGTCCAGATTCATAAGACTAGGAAATGTGTTGTTATATTTTGGAACAAATGAATACTTTTTCGTAAAAACCTTTTTTTCTCCTATATTTCTTAGACAACTTGTTCATATATTTATCAAATATCTAATATATTCATGGATTGATTGTTTATTTGAAACCCCCAAAACAATAGTAGTAGTATTTTATGAGGTGAATGCACAGATTAGTTAGTGAGGTGGGCTCTCACTCAGCGAAAGGAGAGGCGCGGTGGTGGCAATAATTCGATCCCCAATTTGATAGACCCAGTCCACGCACCCCACCCATCGTCTTCCTCCGGCCCTCCCCCAAGAGGAGAGAGAAAGTAAAGAGAGCAGCAAAAGTTAGACCCAGCCGTAGTGGTTGGTGCAGGTCACTAAGAGAGAGAAAAAAAAGATAGAGATAGAGAGAGAAAGAGAGAGAGATTGCACAAATGGAGAACATGTAGGCGTCTTGTCCCCGAAAAGGCTAGTTGAGAAGCCCATTTGCCGAAATAGAGATGACCTAGGTCACTCCCACAAAAAAGAGTTGAATAATAAGTCTATTTGTGGAGATGGACAGGATGATATGGGTTACTCCTGCAATGGAGAGACTGTTAAGAAGCCAGTGCGTATAAATAGCCAAGATGCTTTGGGTTCAGATGTTTCTGCTGCAACCATTGCTTCTGCAGGAGATGGTTCTAATGGTTTAAGCATGTCGCAGGCAAATGCTGTTGAGCCCCAAGATTGTATTGCAGCCAACGGGTTTATGGACAAAGATATCAGTTCCCCACTTGATGAAATAAGATCTGAGAAGACAGATGATATTTCAGGTACATATGTTTGTCCCAAGAGCTGAACCACCTCTCCTGAAGTGATCCACTAGTTAAAGTTGTCACTGACATACTACGTATTCATTGGATGGTCATACCTCGCCTTTTAGAACTTCAAAACATAAGCTAATAGAATGGATCATTTTTTTTTCTTTTTTGCGATGGTGAATGGATCAGTTAGCAACAGCATGATATGGATAAATTCCCATGGAAAGGAAACTAGTCACCCAAAAATATCTTGGTCTTCTTTTATATACATAAAGTTGATCATCACTTCTTAAATCGTACTATATGTATATGGACTTCCTGTGAACTATTTAGTCAGTGATGTTAGAAAATGCTTAGCAATTACCAAGATAATTAATTTAATTATAACCGAGTTGCATATCTTGCATTTCCATATGAAGAACTGATGGAGCTAAATATTTATTTTTGGACATGTGATACTTCTATCTACCCAACTTCTGTTGTGTAATGACATCCTTGTTCTTTCCTTCACTCTTCAGCTAGGGAAAGTTCAGTGAAGCCAAGCTACAAGTCAATTGTAGTAGATGAGACACGACGCAAAACATATGATACATATGAAGAACAGCCTTCATCGGAATCTGACACAATTTTCGACGTATTCTGTGAGGAGCCAAAAGAGCTTGTTAATGTATGATAAACTAAAGCCTGACTCTTCTATGCTTCTTGGACCAATTTGATTTTCAGGTAAGCTCATAAGTTTATATGTGCCCTGCAGGTTGGACCTCATTCTGAGCACTCATATGCAAGAAGTCTTGCTCGTTTTGCTGGCTCACTTGGTACTCAAGGCTGGAGACTTGCTTCTGAACGCATTCAACGGGTATTACCCACTGATGTAAAGTTTGGACGTGGTTGGGTTGGAGAATACGAGCCACCATTACCACCTATTCTGTTTGTGCAAAACCAACCGAGAAGTCTGGTTAGCTCAGAGGCTAATGTACAAAGGAGTGCTTCAATGACTAGGAATAATGAAAGGATCAGACCAACAGAAAGTGTCAATCCAAAGGATATGAGTTTGAGTCTACTTAATCGAATAACCACTGGTAATAATGTGGTTGGAGTTCCTGGCCCTCTTGAAAGTCCAGAAATTAAGCCAAGATTATTCGGTGTTACAGCTGAGCCCCAGCAGAGGAGCACTGAAGCACCATCTCTGCATGAGAATCATCGGGCGCCTGGAAGTGTTGCAAAGACCAAAAGGGCACCCAGTGAACAAACAAGGAAAGGGAGCTCATCCTCCAGTTCTCGCCCTCTTCAAACGCAACCACAGAGGCCTGAAATTTCAAAAGGAGCTTCCAATGTGCTTGATATGCCTTCTTTGAACAAAATGACTGGCCAGCCTAGACCCTTCTTCCAACCAGCAGAAGCAGCTATAACTCGGCAAATGAGAAAAAGCGAGACACCTAAAAGTTCTCATCCACTTGAAATGGCACACCAGAGGCTTGAGTGTGCAAAAGGTGCTTCTGGTGTTCATGATATGCCTTCCTTAAACAATACAAGTGGGCAGCCTAAACCCTTCTTCCAGTCGCAAGAAGCAGCTGTTCCACAACCCAGAAATGAAAATACATGGGTATACCATGGACGACCTGGTGATGGGATTGGTGCAGTCAATCCTACTTCTCTCATTTGATAGCAGCCAAGGACACGCAGGAAAGTAGCCCTTTGCTGCACATATAAACACCATAAGTTTTCAGTACTGGAAGAGTTCAGAAAGAAAAATGCAAGCGGTAGTACACAATGCCATCTCCATTTGAGAAGGACATACATAGTTCATCCATTTTTATGCCATGGACTGGATGTCTGATACCGATGATTCTTTACTACCACTCCTCAAAATATAACAATTTCTAGAGAATAGCACACTATATAAAGTGAGGTACAAAGACTAAATTATCCTCCATTACATGCATTGGGTGGTGCTAGAGGGATTACGGCAACTTCACTAAAAAAGAGCACTTTAGAACCTAGAAATTGCTATATTTTGGGATAAATTTTGAGCGCTAGAAGTTGCTATATTTTGGGATGGAGGGAGTATATAAATTGCACCATTATTCAACTATATCTAAAGATAAGAGGACATTTACCTTCAGATCATTCAAAGCATTTTGCACACGTACTTCGGCTGTTGATGCTTCAAAATCAACATAGAAAATGTAATTGAAGTGCCTGCAATTAAGAAAAACAAACTTAGTAAAACTGAAAGATGGCACTGAAGGTATCAAAATAAGCACTCTTTGAGAAATAAACTGTAAACATATATATCAAATCGCTACCCTTGACAAAGGGTAGCGTTTATCATAATTTACATGTAGGGGATTTAGTGGAAAAAGTGTGATTCGCTCTATTAATAACTGAGTTTGAAATGATATACTTAAGGAGTCCTTAAGTTTTTTTTATATATTCTAGCGAAAACTTTAGTTCTTAGAAAGGATTTACATATATTTCTCTCAATAGCAAATTGCTACTTGGGCATGTTCTTTGTGCATGTGACAGTTTGGGAAAATTAAGAAGCATATTCTTTTTGTGCAGTAATATAATTGTCAATATGGATATTAATTAGCCAACTATTAGGAATGCATAGCCATATATGTATAGATTATATTGTATCATTGTATTCCTTGTATTCTCCTCTGATTGAGGATCTTGTACATTGGCTATCCTATATCGATACATGGTCAACCCTATGTTTAGGTGTGAGGTGTTCTCCCCATTCCTCTCTACATGTTATTAGAGCGAGGTTTGACGAAAATATAGAGAAGAGTGTGGAAGGGTGTGAAGAATCATGTGCTGGGTCTGAAGGTCCTTAATAGAAAAACCAAACTCATCAAACTCAATGGAACAGTTATTGTCACGAGTGAATTGACGAACGGAAAGTAGATTGCGAACCAAAGAGGGGGCGACAAGGATGTTTTTAAGATCAAATTTAGTGGTTCCTATAGGTAGAAAAGAAGTGCCACGACAAATAACAGGAATAGTATGACCATTGCCAACGGTAATGAAGGTATGGGAATTAGGAAGACGAGTAACGAGAATACCGTCGGTAGAGGACATGTGTGAAGTGGCTCCTGTGTCAAGCACCCAAGGACTTGGACTTTGCACGGACAACTGATTGAGGGCAGCAATCAGACCTGCCTGATCCCAATTGGGCTGAGATTGCTGCATTGGTGGCAAGCCCGGCATTGGTGGAGAGACATATGGGCCTGCAAATGTCGTGTGTGCTTGAGGATATGGGCCAAGCAGGCCGGCACTGTTGCTGGGACGCCAGGGAGACTGCTGCTGCTGCTGCTGCACAGCCCATGGATTGAAACAGACCCATGGGCCGGTAGGTCGTGGCCCAGCCTGGTGCTGCTGCTGCTGGAAATTGTTCCCGAAGTTGCCATAGCCGCCGCCGTTGCTGTTGTTCTGTCGTCCGCCATTGCCGCCACCACTGCTGTTGTTCCGGCCACCGTTGTAGCGTCGCTGGTTGCGGCGACCACCGTTGTTGGAGCCACCACCACGAGACTGTGATGAAGAAGAGGATGCACAGGTGCCGGAAGTGCATACATTGGCAGAGGAGGCAGCCACCACCATGGCTGTCTCAGCCTGGACCTTGTGTGCATTGGCAATTCGCAGCTCTTTGAGCAACAAGGTGTTGCGCGCCGAGGCGAAGGAGGGCAGAACAGGGGCGCTGGCGATGTTGTCGGCTGTGCTCGAAAAACGAGAGTTGAGGCCGCTCAACAAGTTGAGGACAAGCTGAGATTCGGTGACGGGGTGGCCGACGTCGCGGAGGGCATCGGCAGCAGTCTTCACCTTCTGACAATAATCGGCAATGGGCATGTCACCTTGCGTCATTGAGTGGAACTCGTGACTGAGATAGATGGCGCGGGGTTCCTTGTTTGCTTGAAAGAGATCGTCGATGGCGAGCCATAGGTCGCGGGCGGTCTGGTCGGGTTCCATGACGACGTCGAGGATAGCATCGGAAACGGAGCCGAACAGCCAGCCCCGAACACAACAATCGGCTTGTGCCCAAGTCGAGTCGTCGGGACGAGGGGGTGCAGTGCCATCAATGTGAGGAAGGAGCCCAAACTTGCCACACATAGAAGTGAAGAAGGTCTTCCACTTGTTGAAATTGGGGTGCTTGAGCTCCAGGGTAATTGGTATGTGAGTCTTGACGTTGATGGTGGCATACGGGTTGACGAAGATCGAGCCGGTAGAATCCCCGGTGCTGGCAGCAGAAGATGGAGTAGAGCCGGATGATGTAGATGCCATTGTTCCGGAGGTTGTGGAAGAGGAGGTGGACTCGGTAGACATGGCAGAGAGG
>CM020184.1:1848378-1874608 GCA_009805545.1 Oryza longistaminata
TCAACAACGTCAAACATTTAGGGATGGAGGGAGTATTATATTGAAAATAATCATACCTTATATTGGCCATATTCCTTGGGGATGTCAGCAGTTTTGGCCAATACCAAGTATCTTGTGAGATTGGGTGAAGCATCCTGCAACATATTTCTCCAACTGAGTATCAGATTTCTAAATGAGATTGTTAACTAAACATTAAACAAGCAAGCATCAACTGGAGTCTTGGATGATCATCATGACTTGGTGAAGAGTTTAGCAAGCTGTTATAATTTCGCATGATAGCATGACAACTATAGAATTATCTACACTAAAATCTATAATTCACAATCATCATTGCTAAGAGAACAAGCAGATATACCAGTGATAACAAAACAAAGAGTAATCAGAGAATTAACCAACGAGTCCACGTAAGTGCTAGCACACCATAGTTTTAGAGAGTTTCTCTTTTATCAACAAACTATTTTGGTTGGGATCAATGGACACCATGCATTTGTGGTTAAATTTTGCTTTTCAACACCTCATTTATAGACAGTTAAGATATCTAGTATACAAATATCACCTGAAAGTTGCATTCTACTATGTTAAGCCCATACAATTCTGCCGCTTGAGCATTGCCTATAACTCCAGCATCTCCTAAATTTTGCATGGATATAATCTGCAAATTAATTTTCCAAAACCACATCAGGCTTTTTTCAAGAGATCAAAAGGAGCATGTGAAGTTTTTATTAGATACCTCGGCACCAGCAGCACAGTGGTCGACATTTTTCTTTATAACCCTAAGACTAGAGAGTGAATGCTCGCACTGAGCAAATTCCTGCCATATAAAACAAGTACAGATGATCAAGAAATTGAGTCATACTCCATTCCCAAGACTGATAATTCTCTATTTTCAGTCATTTTTGGAGCCTTTTCATTTGTAGAGATGTACTTGACTGTACATGTTTTGTCAGGCAAAATTCATTTTCAATATAATTGTTGCACAAAGTCATGGACCAACAACAAAAACTGCTAATTACTTATTTAGCATATCATAACCTCTGGATGGCTGAAAATCGTTCTCAAATCATTCTTCTGCACTCCTGGAAGAGCCCAGAGACACAGCTCTATCTCCACCTGAACTTCTTGCACAATATGCAACTTATGTCGAAGAAGTAAGTCATAGTTCTGGTGAAAGCTTCCAGTGGATGAATTTTCAATAGGAAGAACAACTATGTCAGCAAGTGAAGAGTCAACCGCCTGTGAATTATAGAGTGATCACTTTTAAGAGTAAGATATATTTGGAGCAAATGAGGTTTAAGATTAGAAGAACATATTTACAACAACCTCAAATGCAGCCACAAACTTTTTGCAGGGAACGGCTATACAGTCTGGGAAGCTAGGTACGTTACCACAAACAATTATAATTGTATGCGATTCGGTATGGACTAACACTTCTCAATATGAAAATATTAAATTCCCATGTCTTTATTGAAGGGCTCCTACGAACCGGGTCTCTCTTAACCCTTTTCCTCACCAAAGTACTACGAAGGTCAAACTTGATAGCCACTCATGTACCTCCTTTCCTTGTGAAGGCGAGGATGAACCTTTACAAATGATCCTAGGCACACCATATGAATCAGGTGCTCATGAGTGACCACCTCAAACAGTAATATAAGATATGGCTCTAGCTTGGCAACGAACTCAATAAATTTGAAGCTTACTAGCACTTTCCACTCATTAGCTTTCACTCAAATGTAGGCAAAGGGGAGAGATGAGAGCTCTAGATACTGTGGAAGATTTGTTTCAACTTTGGGAACAATCGCTCCTCAAAAGGAGAGGTAGAGGAAGTTAAATACTCCACCCACAATGGACTAGCCATTAGGTACTGATTTGAAAATCTTGGAATTTTTCGGTTAAAGAGGAATGTCTAGTTAACTACACGTCCACACCACGCTTAGGTAGAGAAACTCTTCTCGGAATTTCCAATCTGAAGTTAGGTAAGCCTAACTCCAAATTCTCACTAGGTGGATACTCACTCGGTGCTTCTTAGAATTTTCAGTTCTCCAAACACGGCTATAAAAGTTTTTCTGGTTATGATCAATTGCGTATCATGTAAAAAGTTCACCCTTGTTTTCATTCCATCTTACGTTACTTTTGCTTAGTTGACGGGGAATTTGATCTTCCCTTCTTTAAATTCATTTTTCAAGACATTTTATTAATGATTTGGGGGTAGATTCCTATAAATGTACTACAAACCTTGAATGTTCTGAGATGCAGTTAGATTATTTTGATGTATTTGTTTTTAACAAACCAGCACTAGAATATATGAGAAAAAAAAATCAATTGTACAAGTATGGAAAGGGAATTGTACGTAAAGAGAGGACTAAGGTGTAAACTCTAGAAGCCGTTTTGCTAGCTCCTCTTAAAACCCAAGTTTTTTTGGCCTCCTCCATTTACAACTAGCATGATCATCGAGAGCTCTTTATATGCTAGAACACTCTATGATCTCTCGCTCCAAACTTCTCATGCCTTTAGTAGGATTAGAGTGTGGACTAATGTATTGGAAGCATACATGTGAAGGCATCATATATGCATGCCAACTGATCAACAAAAACTACTATTCTTTACTATTTAAGAAAGTAAAAAGCCTAAATACCTCTCTAAACTTTGACTGAAAGTTCATCTAACACCCTAACTTTCAAAATCGGTCATCCAACCCTCTAAAGTATACAATACCATTCATACAACACCCTAAGGTAGTTTTGAAAAGTGGTTTTTATCTAGCTAGTTTGGATATACGTTGGAATAGTTTATTGACATAACATGTGCATTGGACATATATGTTAAAATCTCCACCTAAATGTTTCTTTTTTTACCCTTTTTTAAGCTCTCACTTACAAACAATGTCGATATAATATTAGTAGGACATCACTAGAGTATAAATTAATGACTGATGATGGATGATATGTAAATGTGTGATATTAGCTATTCAAAACCATTCTTTTAAGCTTCCAGTCACGCATAACCAGCATCCAAGAGATAATATGAACGCCATTGTAAAGTTTAGGGGATTGGATATCTGGTTTTAAAATTCAGGTGCTAGTTAGGGGTATATTTCCTTTTAAGGGCCTGTTTAGCACAGTTCTAGCTCTAGCTCCACCTCTCCTGGAGCTGGAGCCCAGCCAAACAATTTCAAGCAATTAGTTTCAGCTCCAACTAAAATGAAAACGGAGCTTGGTGAGCGCTCTCACAAAATGAACTAGATGTTGAAATTATAAGCACATAATGATTTAATTTATTCCATAAATAAATCATAACATTGCAGATGTAAACTAGATTGAACGCATCATTAGATCTACACATGTAAACTAAGCAGTAAAAAATGAACAGATCAAATATGCCGCAACATGTCGAACACGTTACCAGGAGGCGGAAAGACCGGTTGCTCGGCAGGAATTACCGCGGTTGCGAGCGTCGACGAAGTCGCGAAGCACGCGAGCGGAGAGGAAGGCGAGCCGTCGCGGACGAACAGGAGCAGTCGCGCGAAGCGCTCCCAAAAACCTTATATGCCGCCTTCTCCTGTGCATGACGTCGAAGGCAGAGGTTCGGAGACCTGCTCTCCCGATCGCCGGTGCACGCCAGCGAGCAGGATGGAGTAGCTACAAGCGACGGCGCAAACAGAGTAGGAGCAAACCCTAGATTGATTTCGCGTGTGTTGCGTGAAGGCGGCGCTCGGTTTATATAGAGATAGATCGCCTGATCAGGGCGCCCGCGTAAACCGAACCGGATTAAGTCGCGCGTAACCTATCCGGACTCCATGCCGTTTTCACGACCGGATTTTCAGCCAAAAGCAAAAACTGCAAAAGGAGGCTGCATCTACGCAAGGGTGAGGAGCCAATTTGCGGACCATTCGACGCGTACGTCGTGCACGCGCGCCCTGCCCTGCCAGGCGAGCGAGCGTGCGTGGTTTCCCCTCTTCTCTCCACCACACATGCTCAAGTGCTAGGAGGGCATCCTCCCTTTTAGGAGGTCCCCCTCTCCTAGAATAAGTAAGGGTGACTAAACTCCACATGCATGCCATCCCATGAGGTGGGCTTTTGTGATTTTCCAAAGAATAATCTTCGAATGGGCCTTAGCCCATCTACTAAATTCCAACACTAGATGAGTGGAGCCAGCTCCACAACTCGACTTCGGACTCAACTCATAGAGCTAAATTTAGGAGTTAGAGATCTACCAAACAGACCAAAAGAAAAACTGATAATTAAAAGCAGCTAAGAAGTCAAAATATCAATCAGAACAACCCCCAACCCTCTTCACGCTGTGCACAGTGCACGTGCGCATGTATACGTACCCTTGGTAGCCGGCGAAGCTCACGCCGCCGCGCGCCGCCGCGCCGGGCCGCCTTGCGACGATCCCCGGCACACCAGCGGCGTCGTCGCGCCATCATCATCCCCTCACCTCCACCACCATCATCCATCCCCGCGTAGCCGGCGCAGCGACCGCCCGCCGCGACATCAGCCGGCTGCTTGCGGCCGCCCGTCATCGCGGCGGCGGCGCCAGCGAACACGAGAGGCACGACGCGGCGGCAGCCATGGCGGCGGCCGCGCGACGACGACTCAGAGGGAGATCGATCGAGCTGGAGAAGGGAGAGAAATCGAGAGAGAAAGAGAGGTGCCGTGCTGTGTTGTGGTGTGACGACGCGAGAGGGGTTTAAATTTAGCTTGTAGCGATCGAGAGAGAGCTTTCTAGCTGCTTTCGGCGAAGAACAACTAGCGAAAACTGAAATCCGGAGCCGTTTCGAGCTGCTTTTGTTTTTTTTTCCCCTTTTTTTCTTCATGTTTTAGTTTGTAAGTTTGTGGAGTACTTAGCTGGCGAGATAAGCAGGCGTTACTATACGTGTTAATTACAACCAGTGAGCTGTCAACTGTAGAAGCTCTGATGCAAAAATTAGAGTTGTAATCTGACTTAATTACAGTTGCCAGAAGAAATGTAAAAATTCGACCCGACTTTATAACACCAGCTGGTTCTCTCAATCCGGTGGATGTGAATTTGTGAATGTATGTATGATCGACCCACTTCGTCACAACTTAAAATCTCATGATTAAGGGGGTGTTTAGATCCAGGGGTCTAAAGTTTTGACGTGTCACATCGGTTATTATATAGGGGTGTCGCATAGGGTGTTCGGGCACTAATAAAAAAACTAATTACAGTATCCATCGGTAAACCGCGAGACGAATTTATTAAGCCTAATTAATCCATCATTATCACATGTTTATTGTAGTACCACATTATCAAATCATGGAGCAATTAGGCTTAAAAGATTTGTCTCGCAAAATAGTCGCAATCTGTACGATTAGTTATTTTTTAAGCCTATATTTAATACTTCATACAGGTGTTCAAACGTTCGATGTGACAGGGTATAAAATTTTGGGGTGGGATATAAACAGACCCTAAGAACAGCTCTATCACCTAGCAAAACCTAGCATTCACATGTTTTTCCATTCGATTCATGCAAATAGCCTCCCCCATGTAAGAATCACACCAACCAAATAAGGTGAATCATCTAGAATTGATTCACCTCTTTATGTAGGAGAGGTGAAGCGACCAAAACATCCCCCCATGCAAAAATCACACAAACCAATGTAGGCGTCTCCACAAAATTAAAGAAGGAAATTACCCACCCGCCACTAGGGTAATACACATTTTCCATTTCAAGCCCACAAGTTAGCGCCTCCATACACGAATTACACATCTCACACTAGGGCAAGAGGTTATACATAGCCATAGTCGTCACCTCTTGCCGTAGTGTGACGTACTATAGCATGCTATAGTCCCTGTTAGCATGATTCCTCCACACACGAATTAACATGATTAGGGAAAAAGGTATTACTTTACTGAACTGATCCTGGGCGTGTTAATATCAGCTGAAACATGCTTTGGTCCCTCATCCGTGAATCATTCGTTCCCCCAAAAACATGATCACTCGTCTACCCATGCAGGTACTCAGGAGGATGGAGTTCTAGAGGCCTGCTTGTGCAAGAGGTCTGTGCACGCAGATCACCTGAATCGGGAATACCAGAAGCACAGCGCAGAAGCAGTGGCTAACTATAGGCTGAGGACAATGGTTAGAGAGAGTCGGGGAATTATCGGCAAGGGCACATACTTCTAGGGGGTAGGGTCAAGGTAGAGGCGGAGGCAACAGGTCTAATTCCAAAGTAAACTAATAATACCTTTCTGGAGAAAGGATAAGACGTGACTATTGCTTCAACAACTTCTCTGGAGGAAAAGATGTTGCCTATAAGATGTACCTAGACATAACAATCATTTCAGAATCTCGTATAAGTGCCATTGAATTAATTTTTTTCCATTTGAAGGGGATCATACAAGGTCGATAATACCCCTTGTGAATACCCCACAAGTATGAAAAGTTTTTATTGTTAGTTGAGTCTCTGACTTCCCAATAGATTGACCCGTAGTAACACCAATCCCCTATGACCTTATTGACACGGCACATGATGAGCCCATTCCCGACCAGTGATATAGAAAGGAATGAACGAACTACAGAATGTAGCGAGCCTCCCGCACCTTGGTGAGAACTACAGAATGTAGCGAGCCTCCCGCACCTTGGTGACCTATCCAATTGAAAAGCAACAAGCTTTTCTTTGCCTCAGTCACGAGATGAGTAGGTACCATTCGAAACCAGAGACACCTACACTTCTTAGCCGGGAATACCAAGAGAAGGATTTGAAAACGTTCTCAAATAAGCGGATGGGACGGGTTTGATGGCTGGCTGATTAGCTCATGTAAAATTCTCAGTCGAACATAGCCTTATTGGTGGCGGAGCCAAAAGCTTTTGGAAGTTTGACCAATGAGATAGCTCCTATTATTTGTTTATTAACCATTTTCAGCAATATAACATGATATGTCTTTTGCGTCAAGCCTGAGAGGCGGCCACCCTTCAAGCTCGGAAGATATTAAATTCACTTTCGATCATCATTCTTCACAATCTTGACCACTACCACCTTAAGCGACTCAGATTAGGATCTTCCACCCTCTCAACATATTCTTGCGAAACAATGATGCTTGTATGACATCATATGTATAGTGCAATTCCATTGAAGCCCATCTTCAATCCACCCACCCCCTCCCCCTAAGCTTCTATTTCCACGACACCAATTTAGTCAAATAATAATTGTTAGGTAAATACAATTTCATCTAGCTACGTACTCTTGAATTAATATTATTGCTTGCTTCAACCACATACAACATTGTTGATGCACAAATCCATCTACATCATATCCAACAACCAAACATCAAGATGTTATTATTTACTCCACAGATAAATAACTCATTGATGTATTAGGCTAAACATATCATACCAATATGTTAAGAGTAGGTACAATAGTCTAACAGAGAAAAATAAAAATTATTCCGCATCAAGCGATTCCTATATGGAGGAGAGAGAATCGAGGAGAGAGACGAAGTAAGCAAGCAACAAATCTAGCGCCGACGAGAACACAATTCCATATGTGTTGCAGCATGCATGCAATCGCTATAGGCACTAAAAACATGTTTTATGGGCCCCACCACCACCCCTTGCAATCCCGTGTGATTTTTCCCTTCCCCGTTCTTTCTGGCATATCCAACTTACCAGATCGAAGCTTGTCTTGCGCATACCACCCACTCCTCTTTCACTGGTCTGCCTCACCCGATCTCCTAGGCCTCACCAATGGAAACACCGCCGTGCATTAGATCTATGCCCATCACCCCAGTCCATCTGCTTCCACAGTCCACGCAATATCTCTTGTGTGAGCAAGAGTGAGTGGCACTGCTGCCAGATCGACACCCGCCTGTCTGGCCAATCGATGCCCATGTTCTCTCCTGCTCGCGCTCCAAATCAATCAAGGCGCTGTCGCCATGCCATGCACTTTGGTTCTCATCGTTGATGAGAGCAACAACAACTTCTTAATTTGACTTATCATCTAATCTCCTCCTTTTTCTTTTCTGCTTCTTCCCTATTGCATGCTTGTCAAGTCTGTGGAATGCATGTTGGTGGTCGGTACTTTTATTTTCTATGATTGGTGAATTATCCGGTGTGCTATGACTTTTATTCATATGCATTGATATTACCCATACACAATTAATTATTTGACTGATGAAATACAGCCAACATAATAGACAACCTATCGTACTAGTTGGCTCTAATATTAGCTGCAAATTGACATGGAAATGGATATAGCCAGCAGTTGGCTATATTATTGACCTTGCTCTAACAAGTGATGCTCAAAACGAGACACCAAATGTAACAATTCAAACACATTATAATAAGAGAGAATCCCTTATATGCCACTAGAATTTGACTAGTTTCCTTATATGCCACTTAAAATTGGCTTCTCCCTTATATGCCACTAGTTCAAGTTTTTCCACATTTTTATGCCACTCCCATCACAATAGTGTTAGTTACCGTTAGTCAAAGGTTAGTTTTTTTCGTAAATGACCAATATGCCCTCTCAACTAAAAAATGTGTAAACTTCAAAAAAATCATAACTAATTTATTTTAAATCCTTTTTGAGTGAACAAAATTTTGTCAGAACCAATGAAAAATGCTCTTTATATTAAAAATATTGTTGGAAAACTGCATGTTTCATGCTTACATGAAAATTTATTTGTGATGGTAATGGCTAAAATTGCATGTGATGCAGGAAAAAAAATCAATTTTCATATGTTGTATCCAGTAGCTATATTAGTACTAAAATACCTATTATTGGTTATATACTAATTCTTAAGGGCAAATGCGTCTTTTTACAATGAAGTTAACGGTCAACTGACGGTGGACTGACGACAATGGCATAAAAGGGGGGAGAAACTTGAACCGGTGGCATAAAAGGGAGAAGCCAATTTGAAGTGGCATATAAGGGAGCTGGTTAATTTAGCTTATAAGAGCTAGGTACGTTACCACAAACAATTATAATTGTATGCGATTCGGTATGGACTAACACTTCTCAATATGAAAATATTAAATTCCCATGTCTTTATTGAAGGGCTCCTACGAACCGGGTCTCTCTTAACCCTTTTCCTCACCAAAGTACTACGAAGGTCAAACTTGATAGCCACTCATGTACCTCCTTTCCTTGTGAAGGCGAGGATGAACCTTTACAAATGATCCTAGGCACACCATATGAATCAGGTGCTCATGAGTGACCACCTCAAACAGTAATATAAGATATGGCTCTAGCTTGGCAACGAACTCAATAAATTTGAAGCTTACTAGCACTTTCCACTCATTAGCTTTTACTCAAATGTAGGCAAAGGGGAGAGATGAGAGCTCTAGATACTGTGGAAGATTTGTTTCAACTTTGGGAACAATCGCTCCTCAAAAGGAGAGGTAGAGGAAGTTAAATACTCCACCCACAATGGACTAGCCATTAGGTACTGATTTGAAAATCTTGGAATTTTTCGGTTAAAGAGGAATGTCTAGTTAACTACACGTCCACACCACGCTTAGGTAGAGAAACTCTTCTCGGAATTTCCAATCTGAAGTTAGGTAAGCCTAACTCCAAATTCTCACTAGGTGGATACTCACTCGGTGCTTCTTAGAATTTTCAGTTCTCCAAACACGGCTATAAAAGTTTTTCTGGTTATGATCAATTGCGTATCATGTAAAAAGTTCACCCTTGTTTTCATTCCATCTTACGTTACTTTTGCTTAGTTGACGGGGAATTTGATCTTCCCTTCTTTAAATTCATTTTTCAAGACATTTTATTAATGATTTGGGGGTAGATTCCTATAAATGTACTACAAACCTTGAATGTTCTGAGATGCAGTTAGATTATTTTGATGTATTTGTTTTTAACAAACCAGCACTAGAATATATGAGAAAAAAAATCAATTGTACAAGTATGGAAAGGGAATTGTACGTAAAGAGAGGACTAAGGTGTAAACTCTAGAAGCCGTTTTGCTAGCTCCTCTTAAAACCCAAGTTTTTTTGGCCTCCTCCATTTACAACTAGCATGATCATCGAGAGCTCTTTATATGCTAGAACACTCTATGATCTCTCGCTCCAAACTTCTCATGCCTTTAGTAGGATTAGAGTGTGGACTAATGTATTGGAAGCATACATGTGAAGGCATCATATATGCATGCCAACTGATCAACAAAAACTACTATTCTTTACTATTTAAGAAAGTAAAAAGCCTAAATACCTCTCTAAACTTTGACTGAAAGTTCATCTAACACCCTAACTTTCAAAGTCGGTCATCCAACCCTCTAAAGTATACAATACCATTCATACAACACCCTAAGGTAGTTTTGAAAAGTGGTTTTTATCTAGCTAGTTTGGATATACGTTGGAATAGTTTATTGACATAACATGTGCATTGGACATATATGTTAAAATCTCCACCTAAATGTTTCTTTTTTTACCCTTTTTTAAGCTCTCACTTACAAACAATGTCGATATAATATTAGTAGGACATCACTAGAGTATAAATTAATGACTGATGATGGATGATATGTAAATGTGTGATATTAGCTATTCAAAACCATTCTTTTAAGCTTCCAGTCACGCATAACCAGCATCCAAGAGATAATATGAACGCCATTGTAAAGTTTAGGGGATTGGATATCTGGTTTTAAAATTCAGGTGCTAGTTAGGGGTATATTTCCTTTTAAGGGCCTGTTTAGCACAGTTCTAGCTCTAGCTCCACCTCTCCTGGAGCTGGAGCCCAGCCAAACAATTTCAAGCAATTAGTTTCAGCTCCAACTAAAATGAAAACGGAGCTTGGAGAGCGCTCTCACAAAATGAACTAGATGTTGAAATTATAAGCACATAATGATTTAATTTATTCCATAAATAAATCATAACATTGCAGATGTAAACTAGATTGAACGCATCATTAGATCTACACATGTAAACTAAGCAGTAAAATATGAACAGATCAAATATGCGCAACATGTCGAACACGTACCGAGGAGGCGGAAAGACCGATTGCTCGGCAGGAATTACTCACGGTTGCGAGCGTCGACGAAGTCGCGAAGCACGCGAGCGGAGAGGAAGGCAAGCCGTCGCGGACGAACAGGGAGCAGTCGCGCGAAGCGCTTCCCAAAAACCTTATTGTCGCCTTCTCCCGGTGCATGACGTCGAAGGCAGAGGTTCCGGAGACCTGCTCTCCCGATCGCCGGTGCACGCCGGCGAGCGGGATGGAGTAGTCTACAAGCGACGGCGCAGTACAGAGTAGGAGGCAAACCCTAGATTGATTTCGCGTGTGTTGCGTGAAGGCGGCGGCTCGGTTTATATAGAGATAGATCGCCTGATCAGGGCGCCCGCGTAAACCGAACCGGATAAGTCGCGCGTAATCTATCCGGACTCCATGCCGTTTTCACGCACCGGATTTTTCAGCAAAACAAAACTGCAAAAGGAGGCTGCATCTACGCAATGGTGAGGAGCCAATTTTGCGGACCATTCGACGCGTACGTCGTGCATGCGCGCCGCCTGCTCGCGGACCATTCGACGCGTACGTCGTGCACGCGCGCCGCCTGCCCTGCCAGGCGAGCGAGCGCGTGTGTTTCCCCTCTTCTCTCCACCACACATGCTTCAAGTGGCTAGGAGGGCATCCTCTCTTTTAAGGAGGTCCCCCTCTCTTAGAATAAGCAAGATGGTACTAAAATCCACATGCATGCCATCCCATGAGGTGGGCTTTTGTGATTTTTCAAAGAATTAATCTTCGAATGGGCCTTAGCCCATCTACTAATTCCAACACTAGAGAGGTGGAGCTGGGTTTAGCCAGCTCCACAACTCGACTCCGGACTCAACTCATAGAGCTAAATTTAGGAGTTAGAGATCTACCGAACAGACCAAAAGAAAACATGATAATTAAAAGCAGCTAAGAAGTCAAAATATCAAATCAGAACAACCCACCAACCTCTTGCACGCTGTGCACAGTGCACGTGCGCATGTATACGTACCCTTGCTAGCCGGTCGAAGCCTCACGCCGCCGCCGCCGCCGCCGCCGGCCGTGCCGACGATCCCCGGCACAACCAGGCGGCGTCGTCGCGCCATCATCATCCCCTCACCTCCACCACCATAATCCATCCCCGCGTAGCCGGCGCAAGGCGGACCGCCCGCCGCGACATCAGCCGGCTGCTTGCGGCCGCCGTCATCGCGGCGGCGGCGCCAGCGAACACCGAGAGGCACGAGGCGGCGGCAGCCATGGCGCCGGCCGGCCGACGACGACTCAGAGGGAGATCGATCGAGCTGGAGAAGAGGAGAGAAATCGAGAGAGAAAGAGAGGTGCGTGTTGTGTGTGTGTGTACGACGCGAGAGGGGTTTAAATTTAGCTTGTAGCGATCGAGAGAGAGCTTTCTAGCTGCTTTCGCGAAGAACAACTAGCGAAAATTGAAATCCGGAGCCGTTTCGAGCTGCTTTTTTTTTTTTCCCCTTTTTTTCTTCATGTTTTAGTTTGTAAGTTTGTGGAGTACTTAGCTGGCGAGATAAGCAGGCGTTACTATACGTGTTAATTACAACCAGTGAGCTGTCAACTGTAGAAGCTCTGATGCAAAAATTAGAGTTGTAATCTGACTTAATTACAGTTGCCAGAAGAAATGTAAAAATTGGACCCGACTTTATGACGCGGGGGGGGGGGGGGGGGGGGGTGGGTTAAACACCAGCTGGTTTTCTCTCAATCCGGTGGATGTGAATTTGTGAATGTATGTATGATCGACCCACTTCGTCACAACTTAAAATCTCAGATTAAGGGGTGTTTAGATCCAGGGGTCTAAGTTTTGGCGGTCACATCGGTTATTATATAGGGGTGTCGACATAGGGTGTTCGGGCACATAAAAAAAACTAATTACAGTATCCATCGGTAAACCGCGAGACGAATTTATTAAGCCTAATTAATCATCATTATCACATGTTTATTGTAGTACCACATTATCAAATCATGAGCAATTAGGCTTAAAAGATTTGTCTCGCAAAATAGTCGCAATCTGTACGATTAGTTATTTTTTAAGCCTATATTTAATACTTCATACAGGTGTTCAAACGTTCGATGTGACAGGGTATAAAATTTGGGGTGGGATATAAACAGACCCTAAGAACAGCTCTATCACCTAGCAAAACCTAGCATTCACATGTTTTTCCATTCGATTCATGCAAATAGCCTCCCCATGTAAGAATCACACCAACCAAATAAGGTGAATCATCTAGAATTGATTCACCTCTTTATGTAGGAGAGGTGAAGCGACCAAAACATCCCCCCATGCAAAAATCACACAAACCAATGTAGGCGTCTCCACAAAATTAAGAAGGAAATTACCCACCCGCCACTAGGGTAATACACATTTTCCATTCAAGCCCACAAGTTAGCGCCTCCAATCACGAATTACACATCTCACACTAGGGCAAGAGTTATACATAGCCAAGTCGTCACCTCTTGCCGTAGTGTGACGTACTATAGCATGCTATAGTCCCTGTTAGCATGATTCCTCCACACACGAATTAACATGATTAGGGAAAAAGGTATTACTTTACTGAACTGATCCTGGGCGTGTTAATATCAGCTGAAACATGCTTTGGTCCCTCATCCGTGAATCATTCGGTCCCCCAAAAACATGATCACTCGTCTACCCATGTAGGTACTCGGAGGATAGAGTTTCTAGAGGCCTGCTTGTGCAAGAGGTCTGTGCACGCAGATCACCTGAATCGGGAATACCAGAAGCACAGCGCAGAAGCAGTGGCTAACTATAGGCTGAGGACAATGGTTAGAGAGAGTCGGGGAATTATCGGCAAGGGCACATACTTCTAGGGGGTAGGGTCAAGGTAGAGGCGGAGGCAACAGGTCTAATTCCAAAGTAAACTAATAATACCTTTCTGGAGAAAGGATAAGACGTGACTATTGCTTCAACAACTTCTCTGGAGGAAAAGATGTTGCCTATAAGATGTACCTAGACATAACAATCATTTCAGAATCTCGTATAAGTGCCATTGAATTAATTTTTTTCCATTTGAAGGGGATCATACAAGGTCGATAATACCCCTTGTGAATACCCCACAAGTATGAAAAGTTTTTATTGTTAGTTGAGTCTCTGACTTCCCAATAGATTGACCCATAGTAACACCAATCCCCTATGACCTTATTGACACGGCACATGACGAGCCCATTCCCGACCAGTGATATAGAAAGGAGTGAACGAACTACAGAATGTAGCGAGCCTCCCGCACCTTGGTGAGAACTACAGAATGTAGCGAGCCTCCCGCACCTTGGTGAGAACTACAGAATGTAGCGAGCCTCCCGCACCTTGGTGAGAACTACAGAATGTAGCGAGCCTCCCGCACCTTGGTGAGAACTACAGAATGTAGCGAGCCTCCCGCACCTTGGTGAGAACTACAGAATGTAGCGAGCCTCCCGCACCTTGGTGACCTATCCAATTGAAAAGCAACAAGCTTTTCTTTGCCTCAGTCACGAGATGAGTAGGTACCATTCGAAACCAGAGACACCTACACTTCTTAGCCGGGAATACCAAGAGAAGGATTTGAAAACGTTCTCAAATAAGCGGATGGGACGGGCTTAATGGCTCTCTGTCGCATGCCACGCCACACCTCAGCCTCGGCTCGGTGCGGGGGTGGCTATCCATCCACTAGCTCAACCAGTATATGTGCACTCAATTTGCAGCCTATTTAAGTTGAGAACTTTTTCCGTTAGTTTTTCATGTGGTATTAATCCCTAACATTAACTATGGGCACTTGGAATTTACTATGATTAATTGGGTTAGGCCTAATTAATTCTAAGAAAGTTATCAAAATGAGAAGCCCTACCATGAAACTCTTGGTTAATGTAGTACCACACAAACAACTATACTTTGCAGTGATATTGGTGACTTTTCCTCAAAGAGATGTCCCATTTGAAACATTTTTACGGTCAAACCATGAGATCTCAAGTGCAGGAAAAAGCACCACGACTTGCACTTTGTTCACACGGAGTAAAGCGGTGTAAAAGAAAAACACCCAAATAACCGCATGTTCGTGTACGGTACCTGCAGAAATATCACATCAGTTTATGCATTGCATCTTCTTTGCTTGCATGGAAGTCCAAAAGATGGATCGAATCTGACCACTGGCCTCCAATATTTGTCCAGTTGACCGTAGTACTTGTTGTAGTCATGGTGGTCTCTAGGCTAGTGTTGCGTACTTGAACGCCGTGTCATTACTTTTGGGGGCCCTTACGCTGAGAAGTTGGCATCTGTCTGATAATGTAGGCCCAATTGGTTTGAAGGACCAAAATTGCTCCTGTAAAGTTGTACTTCCTCCACAAACTTACGTGGCTGGTTTGGTTTGAGGTCTAAATTAGATTTATCAATATTTGATAATTTTAATAATATTTAGTGTCTATTTGGTTTGAAGCCAAATTTTGGCATGCCTAAGAAAATATATCATTTCAATAGTGAACTTAGACTACTTTGGTTTTAATCCAAACATAACTTTGTCTTACCAAAATTTGGCATTGACAAAATTTGGTAAGACCTATTTAGGCCACAAACCAAACCAACCCTTACTCCCTCCATCCAGAACAAAAAACCAACCTCCTAGATTGTTTTTTTTTTCTACGGAGAGAGTAACAGAATATGTTATTTATATTGTATAAAGAAAATAAGGACAAATCATAGTACAAAATATGGTAGTTGGACGAATACTAGACAAAAGTAGATATGTGGTGAATAAATTAGTACAAAAGCTGAAAGATAAATAATAAACTGGTACAAAAGCTATACCTGGAATCACAAATCTCTTATATATGTGGACAAACTAAAATTGTATGATCCTTATATTTGTGGACAAAAAGAGTATAATGATTTATAGAGTTTTTTATATAATATTAAAGAGATAATCCAGGTGAAATTAAACGAGGGATGGTTGTGATTGTTTAAGATAAGGAAGTAGGTAAAGAAATTAAATAAGAGATGGTCGTAAACTCGTAATTGATTGATATAGGAGAGTAAGTGAAGAAATTTCTATATTCTATGATAAATTTTGGACGTTAAAAATTATTATATTTTAGGACAAACACGATTTTGTGCTTACAATTGAATCGGCACAATTTAGCTCCCATCAATGTGCTTACGGGGGAAGTCATTTTTCTGCATTTCCCCAAAGCATAACATAGACCCAATCAGTTGCTCTTACTTATCAGCACATAAATTATTTTTTCAACACAGAAAATTTGTAAAGAACGTTTCAATCACGCAGCTGAAAAGGCTCCATGGCAAGAAGACGCTGTGTCTGTCTTTTGGACTGTCCATGGCAATTATATTTCAGTCACATCGCGGTAAAAAAAAAACTGCCATTTTTCACTGCGAGTCCGGGAATGTTTTTGGCAGCCAAAATTGCACGGTAAAGCCTGAGAGTAGGGCCAATGATCCTGCCCTGCAAAGAGCCGACACACACACACTGCCATGGTAGGCCAGTACTACCGACACAGGAAAAGGAACCATCGAAACGCATCGATCCACGGCATGCAGCCACACCCCACCTCCATCCAACACTCCCCTGTTTCCATTCCATCTGCCCCAAAGGAAAAAAAAAAAAAAAAACCAAGCACAAATGCACACACAGTTCAGAAAAGTTCAGAGTTCATCTTTGAGACACTTCATGAACTCTTCTTCCATCCAGAGCTCCAGACCAGATGATTCAGGCAACATTGTAGTACTAGACAGGATTACACAGAATGAACTGAAGGAATTCATGTAATGATTCGGCGTCTCGGTTCTTTTCGCAGTTTTACAACACAGCTGAACAATCAGTTGAGAAGAACAGGAGAAGGGGGGGGGCGCGAAATTTACCAGGCATGGTTTCACAAGCTCTATTCCCTGGCATCTACTGATAACCATTGTGCTTTTCTTCTTGAGTAGTGCAAAGCTAATGCTAGGTATTATTACCAGTGGCATGGCTCTTCCCAGATGATTTGGTAATTACAGGTTCTGGGAGCTCTCACTGAACCAGGGCCACTGGATCATGTAACCTGATTCTAGCTAAGCTTGGTCTCTTTGGTCTTCCCCTTCTTAGTCTTGGATGACTTCTTGTCTTGGCCCTTAGACCCGAGGCTTACCCAAGTGTAGTCACTCGGGATCGTGAACGGGTCGGTGTTGTCCGCAACCTGCGACAGGTTCACCGGCTTCGATCTGGAGTTCTTCAAGCCCCACTTCAAATAGGAGCTCTTCTGAGTGTCTGGTTTGTGCATGATGGATCCCGGACCCGGGCTCGCCAACAAGCTGGGGCTTGACATCGGCGTGAAGAATTCCTCCGGCTCAAGGAGAGGGACGAACTTGGTGAAGGTGATCACTACCCTCACCGTTGGAACAACAGGAATGGCAACCTGCATTAAAAACAGAAGTATGGATCAGCTGAATTCATACACTTCAACTTCACAGAATGTCTCTAGAGTAGCAAAAATGAGTATATGTCCATTCCAGCAGACCAACTCAATGTCTCCCACAATATTTCTTTGGAAGCAAAATGATGCATGAACATGATGAAGCAGCATAAGGATAGTGCTGAGCATGCAACTACAATGAGTACTACTTTTGTAAACAATGCATTGAGTAAGCTTGAAATGTTCCATGCTTTTTTATCCTAAACCAGCTTCTAGCACGACAAGGTAATAACATCCATCACCAACTCCTCAAATTGAGCAAACCAGGAAATTCCCTCTCGGTGCAGATCAGCATGTGCACCGAGTAAACTTCATTCAATTTTTGTCCTAAATGTTATCACACATTTATGCACATCAAGCTTGCGCTATTGTACAATGAACAGTGAAGAACGGTTCACGTATGGACAAATGGTCCCAATGTAGCAAATGACAATAAGTCACCTAACAGGCTAACACCTAACATTATTATCAGATTGATGACAAGAATTTCTAGTGCACATAGAGATAATTTGCTCATATAAATTTCAAGGAGATAGGTTCTACATTTGCTGATGCTACATTAGTGATGAGTTAACTGATATGCCCATTGACTTCTGCAACCACATTGCCAGTACCAGTACTGAAGAATGAACTATGAAGAATTACTGAAACATTCTAAATTCTTGCCAAATTTGCAAAATGATGAATTTGCTTCAGCTGAAACACTAAGAATTTCAGTGCTTCATGCAAGAATTGGAGCAGCAGAATGGTAGAATTGGTGGTTTGTTACCTTCACCGGGAATGTCCCCGGCGGGAACTTGGTGGTGAGCAGCTCGCGGAGGCGGCGCACGGCGCGGACGCGGCTGGCCAGGATGTCGAGCAGCGGCAAGAACTCGTCGACGGTGAGCGGGAAGTCCTCGGTGAGCCAGACGGTTGGCCGCAGCGTCTTCACCGTCTCCTCCTCCTTCCACCTGGCTCCCCCCGTCGTGGTGGCGTGGCGGCCGAACACGCCGCCCTCGCCGCGGCCGACGGGACGGCACGCCGGGAGCCGGCGCGGCACGTCCACGCTGTTCCGCCGCCTCTGCGGCGTCGCCATGTGCGACGGCGGCGCCGCCACGCTGCGCCGGCCGGCACGTAGCAGCTGCGGCGCGACGGGGCGGGGGGATGTCGGCGACCAGGAAGTCGCCGTCCTCGTCATCGTCGCGGATCTCCAGGGGAGAGAACTCCTCGTCGTCGTCGTCGTCGTTGGTCTCCGGCGAGCTCGAAGGTGAAGTCCTTGCGGCCGGCGTTGGCCGCCTTGAGCGTGCGGAAGGAGAAGACGACGTTGTGGACGTCGAACACCCGCGCCTTCCACTCCCCGACGCTCTCCGTCTTCTCCTTCCGTAGCCACGTCGTCCTCGGCACGAGCCTCGCGGAGGAGATGTTGAGCCCCGGCCGATACGCGGCGGCGTCAGATGTGGCCGAGTCCTCGTCGCCGGCGGCCGCCGCCGCCGCGAACGCGTCGTGCACCTCGCGCTTGCCGCGGTGGAGCACGAGGAGCGAGCCCGGGGCAGGTCGGCGGCCGCCGGCGTCGGCCTCCTCGCCGAAGAAGAGGAACGAGTGGTCGGCCCGGCGGATGCGGAGGCCGTCGAAGCGGCGAGCGTGGTGTCCGCGCGGAGCTCCGCGCCGCGCTCCAAATGCGGTAGGTGTCCGAGGGCGCGGCGCGGGAGAGGAGCGGCACGACGGAGCTCTCGAAGTGGAAGTCCACCTCGAGGTAGAAGTCCTGGACACGGCGGAGCGCCGCGGACAGCACGGGGCGCGGCGGCGGAGCTTGGCCCAGGCGGCGAGGCGGTGGGCACGGAGGAGGCACGCGGCGATGTCCTTGCAACCCAGGCAGAGCGCCTCCTGGAGGGGCGTCCACCCGGCGTGGTTCTGGAGCGTGGGGTCGGCGCCGGCGGCGGCGAGCACGGAGGCGAGGAAGGGAGCCTGAGCCTCACGGCGAGGTGGAGCGCGGTGTCCCCCCGGGCACATCGCGGCGGTCGAGCGCCCCGGACACGGACGCCGCGAGGCGGGCCTCGCGGGCGGCGTCGGCGGCGGTGAGGATGCGGCTCGGGTGGGCGAGCGGCGGGAGCCCCTGGAGGACGCCCGCCAGCCCGGCGGCGTCCCGCAACGCGACGCAGTGGTGCGCCGGGCTGTGCGTGTAGTCCGACGCCGGATCGGCGCCGACGACGTGCGCTTCGGCCGCGCCGCCGTCGCCGCCGGCCACGGGGAGGAAGGTCCTGGACCGGCATGGCACCTCGGGGCGCGAGCTCTCGGGATTCTTGCTTCTCCCTCGTCGACACGGACGCCAAGCTCAGGGGAGAAGCTCTGCTCCGCTCTGCGCGGTCTGCGCGGCGCAGTGGTGCGGGAGATCGGCGAGTAGAAACGACTGCAGTCCCAAGCTGCTCCTGCGAGGTGAGGGGGTGGGGAAGAGAGACTCGAGCGAGGTGACGGATAACTGGGCCGGGCCCACAAACCGGAATTTGCTCCACTAAACAGCAAAGTTCCTTTATTTGGGACCACCTGTACATTTGTCGATAAATTTTCTTTTAAAAATTGACAGATGTAATTATAGTACAATCGTAATGTAATTACACTGTAACTTATATGTAATTCACTGTAACTTGCATGTAACTACAGTGTAAATGTATATAAGTTTCACGTAATTTTGAATCGTTAGATCTATTACAAAATTTGTTCTGGTGAGGAAGAAAAAAAAATCACATCATACACATATGTGAAAAAATTTTTCTTACAACCTCCATTTTACCGAAATAAATTTTATGCAGAGATTTTTGAAAGTTACATACATGTTATATTATATAGTTATAGTGTAATTACATACAAGTTACAGTATAATTACACTACGATTATACTATAATTTATCTGTCAATTTTTGGTGGAAAATTTATCGACAAATATATAGCAAATTCGATTTATTTTATTTTAATAATCCAATATCCACTCTCTATCCGTCCTAAAATAACGCTCCTCTTAAAATGTAACAACTTTTAACTCTATATTAAACACATAGTTCATCCGTTTCACAGTGTAAGACATTCTAGCATTTTTCACATACATATTGATGTTAATATGTCTAGATTCATTAACATCAATATAAATATAAAAAAATGATAGAATGGCTTACTTGTGAAACGGAGGAGCACATAGAGGCTTTGTTTGATCGTATGCAGCCGTCTGTGGCTATAGTATAAGCATCACAACTTATGCTGCGGTGCTAGGCTGTGCAGCACGGCAATCACTTCCGAACATCCTTATAGCTAAAAATCATTATATTTGGAATAGATATGGTAATAAATTGTAGCTATTAATCTAGATAAGTTTTGAGATGGAGGTAGTATAAATTTTGCACCAAATCATCACTTATTTGCACTAAAACTGTTATATGATACAATTAGAAATTGCTATAGGGCCTGTTTAGATCCATTTAGAATGGCAAAAGTTTTGGTGGCAAAAATTTTGGTATTGTAAAAGTACTAGTTGTGTTTTAGATGCATCCTAAACTTTTGACATTCTAGCACTAAAGTGAGAGAGAGAAAGAGAGAGGGAGTGGTCCCAAAGCACTTTTTGGCACAATTTGCTACTATGGACTAGCAAATGCCAAATTGCCAAGTTTTGCTACTAGTGTTTAGATCCAAAATGACAAAAAGTGCTTCAAAATGGCAAAACTTTTGCCATTTTGGAGGATCTAAACAGGGCCATAGAATTATGGGTAATTTAGAACATGCCATTATAATTTTGCAAAGTTTGAGATATGCCATCGGTATCTCAATAACATGTAGGACTGACTCATGTGGGTCAGGATGGCATATATCAAATTTTGCAAAATTATAATGGCATGGTTCCAATTTTTTCTAGAATTATTTGCAGAGATCCTCGTGCTATCCAAATAAAAAATAGAAACAAGTAGTAGTTGGATAAAGTAGCAATAATAATACTACTACTGTGGTATGAAAGTGGCAAGTGAGAGAAAAAAACAACAAAAAAGTGATGTTCTATCGAGGCATCAACGTGGCGTGTGGTGTGAGGTGTGTGAGTACGACAAATCGAGCTTTGTGGGGTGGGCCAGGGCTGGGCCGGGGGCCCGTATCTGCCATCTCCTCGCTTATTTACGCTAACTGCCCCTGCATCTCTTGGGTTCTGGTCAGCAACTGCCTGTTTACTGCTTTTGCTTTTCTTTACATCTCTTTGGAAATTTGCAATAAGGACCTTGAGATGATTGTGTATTGTTACTGCGTCACGCTGGAGAAGGTTTTCCTTTGGGAGGATGAAAAACCCCTTCCAGTACATTTTTTTTTTTTAAAACACCTTCCAATACATCTTGAAAAAGATTTATTTTTGAAAGAAAATGGAAAACTTTTTTTGGCAATACTTGATAAAAGATGTACACAAACAGATGAAAACAAATTAGCCCTGACTTATGTATGTCTATGGTCAGACTCTTAGTCTCATCTCCGATATAAAAAGGAAAAAGACAAAGTACCCAAGTAAAAAATGATTATTTATTTCTTTTCTCAAGTAGGTAGATGCACTATAATTCTATGTAATATCATTTAGTCGCTATAATAGATAAAATAAATAAATAAATAAATAATGACCAACCGCTAAATTTTGTTACCAAACCATTTCTTCATGGTGGCACCTAGGCACGATCCAATCATCCAAAGAGGGGTTGATCAATGGATGCTACACATGAACAACCAAAGTATGAGGGTGTATCATGCAAAAACCGTGGATTTCTCTTTAGCTTTTCCTTTTGCTTCTCCCCTTCTTCCATGACCAGCCTGGTTATACAATGCAGGCTGGTATGGACTGCTCTACTGGTCACTCACTCACTCACCTATGTAGTGTGATCTGATACCATCTGCCTTTTGGTGAGTACAAACCATGGATCTCCTTTAATTGGGATGGGAGACGGTTGGATCATCCCTTTGCCTTTGCTTTTCTTTGCTCCTCTGCTCTCTCTTTTCCTCTTTGCCTTGGAATCCTCCAAACTAGGGGGTTTTACCTCTTTTCTTTTTTCAGAGAATCATCCAGATTAGTACTGAGATAAGCTAGCACTAGTGTAGTACTAGCTCTTGGGGTCCATGGATCATGGATGCATGCATAGGAGATGTTGTTGTTGTTGCAGGGTCCACGTCGATTTGGGAAGGAAAGGAGAAAACAAAGAGAGAGAGAAAAAAAAAGGGAGGATCACCTGTGACGGGGACACTGTTCCGTTGCAGTTGCAGCTCTCATCTCCGGTTTTTGGCCACACCTTCATGTTCATGGATGATGATGATGATGTGTGAGAGGCTCCAAGTTTACACGCCAAGGCCTGAAGATTCTGTTAAAGTTAAAACGCGGGTCGGCGGGAATTTCTTACGGAATAATCCCTCTATCCCAAATATAATAATTTTTAGCTCTTCGGATTTGTTCCAAAATATAACGACTTCTTCACCGACATTCTCTTCCCAACCTATCACAACCCTCCACCATTCACTTTTCCTACTACCTCCACTATTCATCCAATCACAACCCTCCACCACTCACTTGTACATATTTTTTTAATAATCATGTCAAAAACCCTGTTCTGGTGTAGCTCTGTTCTGGTGCTGATGGTAATGCTTAAGGGATTTTGATTATACATAATATAGTTAAAACCACTCTGTTAAGAAGAAGGACGGAATAGCAATGGACATTGGGCAATGCCAAGGGATCTCTTAGAACGCAGAAATTTTATAGATTTCTTGTTGACTTGATTATAGCGGTGATTTTCCTCGTGGTTCTATATTTAAATTAATTATTTTGAAAAAATAACTTAACTAATACTCGTCCGAATCAAAATATAATACTAACTTCTATTATTTAAAAGTTATCCCAAAATATAATAATATATTCACCAACATTCTATTCTCAACCAATCATAGCGTGACCAATTTAATTCTCTATATACTTTCTTATTTTAACCAATCATAATATTTCTATATTTAATTTTATCTACTTTTCTTAATATAATTAACCTTCTTATACTGTGAAATGGAGGTAGTAGCTTAGAATAAGGGATGCGAAAACATATTTTTGGAGATTTAGGCCTACGTTCGTTCTAGCTTGGCTACTTTGACGTTTTCCGTGGGCACGCTTCCTAAATTCCTAATCGATGTATTTGGTGCAAAAATTTTCTACTTAAACATTTGTTTTAAAAATTCAAATAAATTTATTTTTTAAGTTTGTAATAATTAATACTCGATTAACTATGTGCTAATGGTTTGTCACGTTTTACTTGCCACCCCAAAAATTTCAGCCATTCAGCTGATTAGAATGCAGCCTTGGAGCAAAATAATCCACGACAACAATCCAGTGAAATAACTGAAAAGGGTAAGGGTGGTTCCATTCATCCGAAAATTCTAAAAAAAACATTACTCTTAGGTGATGTTTGGATCCAGGAACTTAACTTTAGTCCCTGTATTTAGACACTAATTTAGAGTATTAAATATAGACTACTTATAAAACTAATTACATAAATGAAAGCTAATTCGCGAGACAAATTTTTTAAGCCTAATTAATTCATAATTAGAGAAGTTTACTGTAGCATCACATAGGTTAATCATAGATTAATTAGGCTCAAAAGATTCGTCTCGTGAATTAGCTAAGATTAGGATGGGTTTTATTAATAGTCTACGTTTAATATTTATAATTAGTGTCCAAACATCCGATGTGATAGGGACTTAAAGTTTTAAAAATCTAGTCCCATCTATCATGGTCTTAGAAGAGGAGACCTGAATAGCAAATGGCTACTCCCTTTATCTTAAAAAAAAAGAGTGTGGTACAGGAGACCTGGGCTTCCTGGCTTGGGAATCTAGTGGCAGTAGTATAGTTGCAGTGGTAGTACTATCCTCCGTCCAAATAAGTGTAGTTTTACACTATCATGTTCACGTTTGACCGTCCGTCTTATTTGAAATTTTTTATGATTAGTATTTTTTATTCTATTAGATGATAAAACTGAATAATACTTTATGTGTGACTAAATGTTTTAATTTTTTCACAATTTTTCAAATAAGACGGATGGTCAAACGTTGAACGTAAATAGTGTAAAACTACACTTATTTTGGGACAGAGGCAGTAGTAAACACACGGATCTAGGATTAAAAGGGAGTTTCTAAAAAAATGATTAAAAGAGAATTATTAAGACAGATTGGGGGTCAGTGATTGTGAGTAAAGCCACGCACAAACGGATTGGTGAGAGAGAAAGGGGCCCAAGCCCAACAAGGCATCGGGAGGAGATGGAGCATACAAGTAGACGTTGCACGGGTCAGGGGCCGATCTTGTCTGCTTGCTCTTAACCCTCATCTCCTCAAGATCTTCTGTGCTGCCACTGTTACTGACTGGTTTAAGGTCTGTTTGAGAGGTTATAACTGCTGCAGCGTCTACCACAATCAGAAGCTTCCCAAGCAGTTTAGCGTTTGTCTATATTCTTAAAAGCTGTAATTATATAATCTAGAAAATAAACTAAAATCAGAAGCTGAAAAAATATATTTTTTCCATATTTTTATAAGCTAGTTAGAACCAACTGCTCTTAAAATTTTAATTTTAAAATTTTACCCCTAGCTCCAGTGGTGGTGATTAATTCGACAGGTTTGACGGCCGGCGCAGAAGATCCTCACGACAGCGTGGGCGGTGGAACCAATCAGCACTTGCGGTGGGGGGGAGAGACAGAGGAGGTCCACTAGCTAGCTGTAGCAGCAACTGCAACTGCAATTATCCACACGCGTCCACGCCTACAAAAACACGCCGATTTGATGGATGGATTTGATCAACGGGGTGTGTTTACTGAAATTTTAACAAAACTGATCCTTATAGAAAACTTATTTTAAAATTGAACCGTGCCAAAATCTAATTGCAAAAATAAGCCAGCGCCATCAAGTTTGACGCTAACATGTAACTTTTCAACGCCGATAACTGGCGATGAGATCCTAGCAGCACAAACTCATTGGCATCCTCCTCGTTTTCCGCGCGCCACGTTTCCAAACTGCTTAACGGTACTTTTTTAAAAAAGTTTATGTACAAAAATTGCTTAAAAAAATTATATTGATTCATTTTTGAAAAAAAAGCTAATACTTAATTAATCATGTGCTAATATACCGCTCCGTTTTCTGTGCACAGGAGATGGGTTCCCAACCCATCTAAGAGCAAGTTTAATAGTATAGCCCATTCTACTCCATACTCGTAAAGGAAGTCGTTTAGGACAATGTTTAAGTTAAACCTTTGGAATATAAATCATGAATATCTCAAGTTGTTGAGTTTTGAAAATATAAAAATTATATGTATAGATTTGTTCTTGAAAAATACTTTCATAAAAGTTATACATATATCACTTTTCAAGAAATATTTTTATAGAAATAAGAAGTCAAAGTTATGTTTTGGAGACCGTGTCGCTGTCCTAAACAACTTCCTTTATGAGTATGGAGGAGTACTTCCAATTCATTTTATAGCCAATCTAATAACTCATTCATACAATACTTACATACTACACTATTAATACATTGTCCCACCTGTCATACACACAACTGTTTCTTGGAGTCCGTGCTACAGTTAGCTACAAATCTGTAACCTGCTGCTTTTCTCTCTCCTAATTTATCTCCTTAAAATATGTTTACAGCTGGCTTATAGCCTGCTATTGTACCTGCTCTAACAAACACAGCCTTAAGCGGTACATGGGGTCAGCGCCAAAGAAGAAATTGTAGCGGCTTTGAACCCTCTTTGCCACCGTTTTTTTTTGGAAATTGGCGCCCCCCCAAAAAAAAAAACCCCTTTTCCCATAAAAAAAAAAA
>CM020184.1:1874633-1897254 GCA_009805545.1 Oryza longistaminata
GAACTACAGAATGTAGCGAGCCTCCCGCACCTTGGTGACCTATCCAATTGAAAAGCAACAAGCTTTTCTTTGCCTCAGTCACGAGATGAGTAAGTACCATTCGAAACCAGAGACACCTGCACTTCTTAGCCGGGAATACCAAGAGAAGGATTTGAAAACGTTCTCAAATAAGCGGATGGGACGGGTTTAATGGCTCTCTGTCGCATGCCACGCCACACCTCAGCCTCGGCTCGGTGCGGGTGTGGCTATCCATCCACTAGCTCAACCAGTATATGTGCACTCAATTTGCAACCTATTTAAGTTGAGAACTTTTTCCGTTAGTTTTTCATGTGGTATTAATCCCTAACATTAACTATGGGCACTTGGAATTTACTATGATTAATTGGGTTAGGCCTAATTAATTCTAAGAAAGTTATCAAAATGAGAAGCCCTACCATGAAACTCTTGGTTAATGTAGTACCACACAAACAACTATACTTTGCAGTGATATTGGTGAATTTTCCTCAAAGAGATGTCCCATTTGAAACATTTTTACGGTCAAACCATGAGATCTCAAGTGCAGGAAAAAGCACCACGACTTGCACTTTGTTCACACGGAGTAAAGCGGTGTAAAAGAAAAACACCCAAATAACCGCATGTTCGTGTACGGTACCTGCAGAAATATCACATCAGTTTATGCATTGCATCTTCTTTGCTTGCATGGAAGTCCAAAAGATGGATCGAATCTGACCACTGGCCTCCAATATTTGTCCAGTTGACCGTAGTACTTGTTGTAGTCATGGTGGTCTCTAGGCTAGTGTTGCGTACTTGAACGCCGTGTCATTACTTTTGGGGGCCCTTACGCTGAGAAGTTGGCATCTGTCTGATAATGTAGGCCCAATTGGTTTGAAGGACCAAAATTGCTCCTGTAAAGTTGTACTTCCTCCACAAACTTACGTGGCTGGTTTGGTTTGAGGTCTAAATTAGATTTATCAATATTTGATAATTTTAATAATATTTAGTGTCTATTTGGTTTGAAGCCAAATTTTGGCATGCCTAAGAAAATATATCATTTCAATAGTGAACTTAGACTACTTTGGTTTTAATCCAAACATAACTTTGTCTTACCAAAATTTGGCATTGACAAAATTTGGTAAGACCTATTTAGGCCACAAACCAAACCAACCCTTACTCCCTCCATCCAGAACAAAAAACCAACCTCCTAGATTGTTTTTTTTTTCTACGGAGAGAGTAACAGAATATGTTATTTATATTGTATAAAGAAAATAAGGACAAATCATAGTACAAAATATGGTAGTTGGACGAATACTAGACAAAAGTAGATATGTGGTGAATAAATTAGTACAAAAGCTGAAAGATAAATAATAAACTGGTACAAAAGCTATACCTGGAATCACAAATCTCTTATATATGTGGACAAACTAAAATTGTATGATCCTTATATTTGTGGACAAAAAGAGTATAATGATTTATAGAGTTTTTTATATAATATTAAAGAGATAATCCAGGTGAAATTAAACGAGGGATGGTTGTGATTGTTTAAGATAAGGAAGTAGGTAAAGAAATTAAATAAGAGATGGTCGTAAACTCGTAATTGATTGATATAGGAGAGTAAGTGAAGAAATTTCTATATTCTATGATAAATTTTGGACGTTAAAAATTATTATATTTTAGGACAAACACGATTTTGTGCTTACAATTGAATCGGCACAATTTAGCTCCCATCAATGTGCTTACGGGGGAAGTCATTTTTCTGCATTTCCCCAAAGCATAACATAGACCCAATCAGTTGCTCTTACTTATCAGCACATAAATTATTTTTTCAACACAGAAAATTTGTAAAGAACGTTTCAATCACGCAGCTGAAAAGGCTCCATGGCAAGAAGACGCTGTGTCTGTCTTTTGGACTGTCCATGGCAATTATATTTCAGTCACATCGCGGTAAAAAAAAAACTGCCATTTTTCACTGCGAGTCCGGGAATGTTTTTGGCAGCCAAAATTGCACGGTAAAGCCTGAGAGTAGGGCCAATGATCCTGCCCTGCAAAGAGCCGACACACACACACTGCCATGGTAGGCCAGTACTACCGACACAGGAAAAGGAACCATCGAAACGCATCGATCCACGGCATGCAGCCACACCCCACCTCCATCCAACACTCCCCTGTTTCCATTCCATCTGCCCCAAAGGAAAAACCCAAGCTGCTCCTGCTGAGGTGAGGGGGGTGGGGAAGAGAGACTCGAGCGAGGTGACGGATAACTGGGCCGGGCCCACAAACCGGAATTTGCTCCACTAAACAGCAAAGTTCCTTTATTTGGGACCACCTGTACATTTGTCGATAAATTTTCTTTTAAAAATTTGACAGATGTAATTATAGTACAATCGTAATGTAATTACACTGTAACTTATATGTAATTACACTGTAACTTGCATGTAACTACAGTGTAATATGTATATAAGTTTCACGTAATTTTGAATCGTTAGATCTATTACAAAATTTGTTCTGGTGAGGAAGAAAAAAAAATCACATCATACACATATGTGAAAAAAATTTATTCTTACAACCTCCATTTTACCGAAATAAATTTTATGCAGAGATTTTTGAAAGTTACATACATGTTACATTATATAGTTATAGTGTAATTACATACAAGTTACAGTATAATTACACTACGATTATACTATAATTACATCTGTCAAATTTTTGGTGGAAAATTTATCGACAAATATATAGCAAATTCGATTTATTTTATTTTAATAATCCAATATCCACTCTCTATCCGTCCTAAAATAACGCTCCTCTTAAAATGTAACAACTTTTAACTCTATATTTAAACACAATAGTTCATCCGTTTCACAGTGTAAGACATTCTAGCATTTTTCACATACATATTGATGTTAATATGTCTAGATTCATTAACATCAATATAAATATAAAAAATGATAGAATGGCTTACTTTGTGAAACGGAGGGAGCACATAGAGGCTTTGTTTGATCGTATGCAGCCGTCTGTGGCTATAGTATAAGCATCACAACTTATGCTGCGGTGCTAGGCTGTGCAGCACGGCAATCACTTCCGAACATCCTTATAGCTAAAAATCATTATATTTTGGAATAGATATGGTAATAAATTGTAGCTATTAATCTAGATAAGTTTTGAGATGGAGGTAGTATAAATTTTGCACCAAATCATCATCTTATTTGCACTAAAACTGTTATATGATACAATTAGAAATTGCTATAGGGCCTGTTTAGATCCATTTAGAATGGCAAAAGTTTTGGTGGCAAAAATTTTGGTATTGTAAAAGTACTAGTTGGTGTTTAGATGCATCCTAAACTTTTGACATTCTAGCACTAAAGTGAGAGAGAGAAAGAGAGAGGGAGTGGTCCCAAAGCACTTTTTGGCACAATTTGCTACTATGGACTAGCAAATGCCAAATTGCCAAGTTTTGCTACTAGTGTTTAGATCCAAAATGACAAAAAGTGCTTCAAAATGGCAAAACTTTTGCCATTTTGGAGGATCTAAACAGGGCCATAGAATTATGGGTAATTTGGAACATGCCATTATAATTTTGCAAAGTTTGAGATATGCCATCGATATCTCAATAACATGTAGGACTGACTCATGTGGGTCAGGATGGCATATATCAAATTTTGCAAAATTATAATGGCATGGTTCCAATTTTTCCTAGAATTATTTGCAGAGATCCTCGTGCTATCCAAATAAAAAATAGAAACAAGTAGTAGTTGGATAAAGTAGCAATAATAATACTACTACTGTGGTATATGAAAGTGGCAAGTGAGAGAAAAAAACAACAAAAAAGTGATGTTCTATCGAGGCATCAACGTGGCGTGTGGTGAGGTGTGTGAGTACGACAAATCGAGCTTTGTGGGGTGGGCCAGGGCTGGGCCGGGGGCCCGTATCTGCCATCTCCTCGCTTTATTACGCTAACTGCCCCTGCATCTCTTGGGTTCTGGTCAGCAACTGCCTGTTTACTGCTTTTGCTTTTCTTTACATCTCTTTGGAAATTTGCAATAAGGACCTTGAGATGATTGTGTATTGTTACTGCGTCACGCTGGAGAAGGTTTTCCTTTGGGAGGATGAAAAACCCCTTCCAGTACATCTTTTTTTTTAAAACACCTTCCAATACATCTTGAAAAAAGATTTATTTTTGAAAGAAAATGGAAAACTTTTTTTGGCAATACTTGATAAAAGATGTACACAACAGATGAAAACAAATTAGCCCTGACTCTATGTATGTCTATGGTCAGACTCTTAGTCTCATCTCCGATATAAAAAGGAAAAAAGACAAAGTACCCAAGTAAAAAATGATATATTTATTTTCTTTTCTCAAGTAGGTAGATGCACCTATAATTCTATGTAATATCATTTAGTCGCTATAATAGATAAAATAAATAAATAAATAAATAATGACCAACCGCTAAATTTTGTTACCAAACCATTTCTTCATGGTGGCACCTAGGCACGATCCAATCATCCAAAGAGGGGTTGATCAATGGATGCTACACATGAACAACCAAAGTATGAGGGTGTATCATGCAAAAACCGTGGATTTCTCTTTAGCTTTTCCTTTTGCTTCTTCCCCTTCTTCCATGACCAGCCTGGTTATACAATGCAGGCTGGTATGGACTGCTCTACTGGTCACTCACTCACTCACCTATGTAGTGTGATCTGATACCATCTGCCTTTTGGTGAGTACAAACCATGGGATCTCCTTTAATTGGGATGGGAGACGGTTGGATCATCCCTTTGCCTTTGCTTTTCTTTGCTCCTCTGCTCTCTTCTTTTCCTCTTTGCCTTGGAATCCTCCAAACTAGGGGGTTTTACCTCTTTTCTTTTTCAGAGAATCATCCAGATTAGTACTGAGATTAAGCTAGCACTAGTGTAGTACTAGCTCTTGGGGTCCATGGATCATGGATGCATGCATAGGAGATGTTGTTGTTGTTGCAGGGTCCACGTCGATTTGGGAAGGAAAGGAGAAAACAAAGAGAGAGAGAAAAAAAAAGGGAGGATCACCTGTGACGGGGACACTGTTCCGTTGCAGTTGCAGCTCTCATCTCCGGTTTTTGGACCACACCTTCATGTTCATGGATGATGATGATGATGTGTGAGAGGCTCCAAGTTTACACGCCAAGGCCTGAAGATTCTGTTAAAAGTTAAAACGCGGGTCGGCGGGAATTTCTTACGGAATAATCCCTCTATCCCAAAATATAATAATTTTTAGCTCTTCGGATTTGTTCCAAAATATAACGACTTCTTCACCGACATTCTCTTCCCAACCTATCACAACCCTCCACCATTCACTTTTCCTACCTACCTCCACTATTCATCCAATCACAACCCTCCACCACTCACTTGTACATATTTTTTTAATAATCATGTCAAACCCTGTTCTGGTGTAGCTCTGTTCTGGTGCTGATGGTAATGCTTAAGGGATTTTGATTATACATAATATAGTTAAAACCACTCTGTTAAGAAGAAGGACGGAATAGCAATGGACATTGGGCAATGCCAAGGGATCTCTTAGAACGCAGAAATTTTATAGATTTCTTGTTGACTTGATTATAGCGGTGATTTTCCTCGTGGTTCTATATTTAAATTAATTATTTTGAAAAAATAACTTAACTAATACTCGTCCGAATCAAAATATAATACTAACTTCTATTATTTAAAAGTTATCCCAAAATATAATAATATATTCACCAACATTCTATTCTCAACCAATCATAGCGTGACCAATTTAATTCTCTATATACTTTCTTATTTTAACCAATCATAATATTTCTATATTTAATTTTATCTACTTTTCTTAATATAATTAACCTTCTTATACTGTGAAATGGAGGTAGTAGCTTAGAATAAGGGATGCGAAAACATATTTTTGGAGATTTAGGCCTACGTTCGTTCTAGGCTTGGCTACTTTGACGTTTTCCGTGGGCACGCTTCCTAAATTCCTAATCGATGTATTTGGTGCAAAAATTTTCTACTTAAACATTTGTTTAAAAATTCAAATAAATTTATTTTTTAAGTTTGTAATAATTAATACTCGATTAACTATGTGCTAATGGTTTGTCACGTTTTACTTGCCACCCCAAAAATTTCAGCCATTCAGCTGATTAGAATGCAGCCTTGGAGCAAAATAATCCACGACAACAATCCAGTGAAATAACTGAAAAGGGTAAGGGTGGTTCCATTCATCCGAAAATTCTAAAAAAAACATTACTCTTAGGTGATGTTTGGATCCAGGAACTTAACTTTAGTCCCTGTATTTAGACACTAATTTAGAGTATTAAATATAGACTACTTATAAAACTAATTACATAAATGAAAGCTAATTCGCGAGACAAATTTTTTAAGCCTAATTAATTCATAATTAGAGAATGTTTACTGTAGCATCACATAGGTTAATCATAGATTAATTAGGCTCAAAAGATTCGTCTCGTGAATTAGTCTAAGATTATGGATGGGTTTTATTAATAGTCTACGTTTAATATTTATAATTAGTGTCCAAACATCCGATGTGATAGGGACTTAAAAGTTTTAAAAATCTAGTCCCATCTATTCATGGTCTTAGAAGAGGAGACCTGAATAGCAAATGGCTACTCCCTTTATCTTAAAAAAAATAAGAGTGTGGTACAGGAGATCCTGGGCTTCCTGGCTTGGGAATCTAGTGGCAGTAGTATAGTTGCAGTGGTAGTACTAGTAAACACACGGATCTAGGATTAAAAGGGAGTTCTAAAAAAATGATTAAAAGAGAATTATTAAGACAGATTGGGGGTCAGTGATTGTGAGTAAAGCCACGCAACAACGGATTGGTGAGAGAGAAAGGGGCCCAAGCCCAACAAGGCATCGGGGATGGAGATGGAGCATACAAGTAGACGTTGCACGGGGTCAGGGGCCGGTCTTGTCTGCTTGCTCTTAACCCTCATCTCCTCAAGATCTTCTGTGCTGCCACTGTTACTGACTGGTTTAAGGTCTGTTTGGAGAGGTTATAACTGCTGCAGCGTCTACCACAATCAGAAGCTTCCCAAGCAGTTTAGCGTTTGTCTAGATTCTTAAAAGCTGTAATTATATAATCTAGAAAATAAACTAAAAATCAGAAGCTGAAAAATATATTTTTTCCATATTTTTATAAGCTAGTTAGCAACCAACTGCTTCTTAAAATTTTAATTTTAAAATTTTACCCCTATGCTCCAGTGGTGGTGATTAATTCGACAGGTTGTACGGCCGGCGCAGAAGATCCTCACGACAGCGTGGGCGGTGGAACCAATCAGCACTGCGGTGGGGGGGAGAGGACAGAGGAGGTCCACTAGCTAGCTGTAGCAGCAACTGCAACTGCAATTATCCACACGCGTCCACGCCTACAAGAACACGCCGATTTGATGGATGGATTTGATCAATCGGGGTGTGTTTACTGAAATTTTAACAAACTGATCCTTATAGAAAACTTATTTTAAAATTGAACCGTGCCAAAATCTAATTGCAAAAATAAGCCAGCGCCATCAAGTTTGACGCTAACATGTAACTTTTCAACGCCGATAACTGGCGATGAGATCCTAGCAGCGCCAAACTCATTGGCACTCCTCCTCGTTTTCCGCGCGCACGTTTCCCAAACTGCTAAACGGTACGTTTTTTAAAAAAGTTTATGTACAAAAATTGCTTAAAAAAATTATATTGATTCATTTTTGAAAAAAAAAAGCTAATACTTAATTAATCATGCGCTAATATACCGCTCCGTTTTCTGTGCACAGGAGATGGGTTCCCAACCCATCTAAGAGCAAGTTTAATAGTATAGCCAATTACTACTCCATACTCGTAAAGGAAGTCGTTTAGGACAATGTTTAAGTTAAACCTTGGGAATATAAATCATGAATAACTCTCAAGTTGTTGAGTTTGAAAATATAAAAATTATATGTATAGATTTGTCTTGAAAAATACTTTCATAAAAGTATACATATATCACTTTTCAAGAAATATTTTTATAGAAATAAGAAGTCAAAGTTATGTTTTGGAGACCGTGTCGCTGTCCTAAACAACTTCCTTTATGAGTATGGAGGGAGTACTTCCAATTCATTTATAGCCAATCTAATAACTCATTCATACAATACTTACATACTACACTATTAATACATGGTCCCACCTGTCATACACACACTGTTTCTTGGAGTCCGTGCTACAGTTAGCTACAAATCTGTAACCTGCTGCTTTTCTCTCTCCTAATTTATCTCCTTAAAATATGTTTACAGCTGGCTTATAGGCTGCTATTGTACCTGCTCTAACAAACACAGCCTTAAGCGGTACATGGGGTCAGCGCCAAAGAATTTAGCGCTGACCCTCTGCCACGTGGAATGCGCCGCCAACTCATATAGGATCTTAGCACCAACGCTATGGGTGCTGAGACGTTATATATCAGCGCCAATCTTCATAGTGCTGAGCTGATGGCTTAGTTTTGCAATTAGTTTTTAGCATGGATCAATATTAAAATAAGTCTTCTTAAAGGGTTAATTTGTCAAATTTTCGGGTGTGTTTAGATTAGGGGTGTAAAAAGTTGGTATGTCACATCGGATATACGGATGCACATTTGAAATATAAAACTTAGACTAATAACAAAACAGATTATAGATTCTGCCTGTAAACTGCGAGACGAATTTATTAAGCCTAATTAATCTGTTATTAGCTACTGTACTTAATTAATAAGAAACTTCTTATCTCAGGTACTTTTATAAAAGTATTTTTCAATAAGTTTAATATATATCTATACATACTTAAAAAATACGGCAAGGCTTCCGGTAGTTTTTTTCGTCCGTCATTTTTTTTATCGCATGGGGTTTTTTTCCTCACGCGCGGTTTTTTCGTCCTATTCGTATTTTTTTTCGCGTCCGGTTTTTTTGCCCGATTTTTTCCGTCCGATATTTTCTTGGTGGGCTCGTATATATAGACACACACACCGTTCCCTTATTTATTCAATTCAACCCACTTGTAGAAAGTTAGAAACAATATCAGGAGACCTTCCCTTCTTTTTTCAACTGACTTATAGAAACACGGACTTATAGAAACAATACCAGGAGAGAGATATGCGGTACATGCCATAACAATACCAGATTAACATATAGCAGAAAATGCGAATTGGGCCAGCCCATAACCCTCCCTGCCTCCAGCTGTACATACGGATCGGACGGCCGAACGGCCTAGACTGTACTCTTTCCATACTCGTAAAGAAAGTCGTTTAGGACAACGACACGGTCTATAAAATACAACTTTGACTTCTTATATTTCTATAAAAATATTTATTGAAAAATGATATATGTATATTTTTTATGAAAGTATTTTTCAAGACAAATCTATACATATAATTTTTACATTTTCAAACTCAATAACTTAAAAGTTATTCATGATTTATATTCCTAAGGTTTAATTTAAACATTGTCCTAAACGACTTTCTTTATGAGTACGGAGGGAGTATAGGAAAGGAGCATCGTCGAGACATGATGGGGACAAGTGGCATCATTTGGGATTTTGGGTATAATAATGGCATTAGAGGTAACACAAATTACAAACATCCAGGAGGACATATCCGGTGAAAATGAGCTAAGTGTTAAAAACTCGTGAAAATCATACCTAAAAGTTTCGTAAATTTAAGAAAAAAATACTAGAGATAGGGGTGGATATAAAATACATTCTCACCAAATCTTAACTCCAAACTCAAGTTCGTTTATGAGAAACAAAAAAGGCAAATTTCAGGTGAATAGTGTCCTGTTACTATTCACCTGAAATTTGTCTTTTTTGTTACTCCTAAACGAAGTTAAGTTTGAACTTGAGATTTGGTGAGAATGTATTTCATATCTACACCTATCTCTAGTATTTTTTTCATGAATTTACAAAACTTTTAGGTATGATTTTCACGAGTTTTCAACACTTAGCTCATTTTCACCGGATATGTCCCCCTAAACTACAATATATATAGGAGTACATACATGTTTTATTTCAATCTTGGAGAGTTTTTTTTTTCAGAGAAATCTTGGAGAGTTCAGAGGTATATACCTCTCTATGAAGTGATGTACCAAAACTAATATCATAACAAATGAGAGTAGGATTCAGAATTCACCTATATATTTGTTGGCGTTTTCTTCAATCTTAAAGATGTATGAGTATTAGTTAGGAGGTATGTAGTTCCTCCGTTTTTTAATGTAAGTCTTTCTAGCATTGCCCACACTCATATAGATATTAATGAATCTAGACACATGTGCTAGAAAGTATTACATTATGAAACAGAGGAAGTACCTAATGTGTAAAACTGTAAGGTTTATATGATTCCTCCGTTCTAAAAATAAGTTTAGTTTTGTATATGAATCTGGACATAGCCTACATCTAGATTCACATATAAAAGTAAACTTTTTTTTAAGGACATAAGAAGTACCTTTTTATTCATCCCAAGAACCAGGAAAATCCTAACAATGCCAATTCTAATCAGTTCAACCGATTTTACAATTTTTTTATCTCAAAGTGGTAGGGATGTATATATACCTCTCAAGGATAGAAAATAAACTAAAAACGTCCCATTAGATTTTGATGCTCATGTATATGATACGATAATTTATTTAAAATGAGTTATGTACGTGATTACTTGTTGCCAAGCAATGCCTGGAGGTGGATGATGATCCCTTCCTCATGAGGGGTGAAGTTGCCACGCTTTATCCCCGGCCTTAGATAGTTCGTCCACCGCAGCCTGCAGCTCTTGCTGCACCTCATCAATCCTAAACAAATACAAACAACAACAGCAACAAACTTCTCATCATCAACTCCTAATTAAACAACAATAGAAACATAACTGAAACAACTTCTGATATCAACCATGCAAAAATCAAACACATGAAATATCGATCATTCGACGACGAATGGATCGAAAATGCGAGAGCTAGCCATCCAAAGGGGGTTGGGGGGAGGGGGAACCACTTAAAAAGCTAAGGACGCATTAGACCATTGAGGCAATCCAGCACAGGGACATGCTATGTACACAGGGGGTTGACCATGACACCTGGCCATCCATGTTTATTTACAGCAGCAGCAACATTTGATGAATTACGCAGAGCCGAATGTGTTCTCGCCACTGTAAGTCATGTAGAGGAAGCCGTCCTCATCCTTGTTCTCTTCGTAGATTGCAGACATCAAAGAAGCTGCCAATAGAATGTATGTGCAAAATATAAGGAAACCAAAAGGGTAGGTGATATGACAATGACAAATCAAGAACAATGAATTTACCAGTTGGTGGCAATGTGTTCTTCACGAAGACAAAGATGGCCTTCTCTGGGCTAAGCTTAATCCTCTTCCGAACCACATAGACAAACTGGCCAACAGTGAGATCAGCAGGGACAAGGTACCTACATCAGCAAAAAAATAAAGATGTGTATCCAAGAGAAGGTTAATATTTCAAGATTTCAATTCAATTAATGGCAGATGCCTGGGTATTCTAAGTCAATAAGCAACATAAATAAAGAGTACTAAGTACTAACCAAACAAATAGAACATAAAGCCAAATTCCAGAGAATACAGTACATCTAGAGCGAAATTAGGCCTGATTGAGTTTAGAACCCAATGTGAAAGAAAAGTTGCTCCTATTTATCTTCCTCCTACTAAAGCAGGTGTTAAAAAGGAGAGGAAAAATGGAAGCCCTCTCATACATAAAAAAAATGCTTTAGTAGCTGATATAAGCAACCATGAGATAGAACATCTCCCGTCATAATAAAGGAGATGTGGAAAAGAAAGCTTACTTCTTTTTGTCAATTTCTGGAACATCGGTCTTGTCAGCCTTCTCAACGATCACCTGAAATAGCATATCACAGAATTTTATATAAGACAGATGCACATAGGAGATATGCACAAACGAAAAAGGAAACAGCAGAGATATATTACCGGAATTCTGTCTGAGTACTTCTCACGGATCCTGGCAGATTCTGCTTGCCTCCTTTCTGCAATATCATTCAAAATACAAACATCATAAGATGCTATATGCAAATTACATGTGGTTGACATAAACAGAGAGTCAGGAATGTTTTTTTTTTCTTTTCACAATTGGTTCTGCTACACTAATGGGATTAGGGGTAGTACCAAAAATACATTGCATCCCCTTGCAACAGCATAGTGTAGCATAAATAGAAGAAAAAATATATATCACCTCAACCTCTTGTACAAGCTAGCTTTTCTTAAATTAGCAAATATGTTCAAGGCTAAATCAAATGAATACAAAGTACAGAATGTTCCCAACACCACCAGTAAACAGGCATCCTGCTAATCAAGAGAATCATGATATACTGAAGACTGAAGAAAACAAGTTCAATACAAGAAACAGTTTATTATTGAAACAACAATACAACGCATTGAACACAATCCAATCATAAAACAGACTAGATCAACAAGAACAAATATGTTTGCAAAATTGGATGTTTGAAACAATCTGCCACGAGTAATGGAACTACCAAAGAATTTAGGGCCCCTTTGAATCGTAGGGTAGAAAAAACGGAGGAATAGGAAAAACACAGGATTTTGACATGAATTGAAGTGTAAAACAGAGGATTGCAAAACACAGGAAAAAAATGGTCGTTTGATTGGAGCGCAGGAAAAACGCAGGAATCGGATGAGAGAGATAGACTCAAAGGAAATTTTCCAAGAGGTTGGAGCTCTTGCTAAATTTCCTCCAAAATCCACATGCAATGTGCCATTCCATAGGAATTTCATAGGATTTGGAAAGCTTCAATCCTTTGAATCAAAGGGCCAAATAGGAAAATTTCCTATAGGATTTGAATCCTATGAAATTCCTACATAAATCCTTTGATTCAAAGGGGCCCTAAACAGGCATCCCGCTAATCAAGAGAATCATGATATACTGAAGACTGAAGAAAACAAGTTCAATACAAGAAACAGTTTATTATTGAAACAACAATACAACGCATTGAACACAATCCATTCATAAAACAGACTAGATCAACAAGAACAAATATGTTTGCAAAATTGGACGTTTGAAACAATCTGCCACGAGTAATGGAACTACCGAAGAATAAGCATTGTGTTACAAGTAATAGAACTACCAACAAAAATCTATACAGTAAGCATTGTGTTAGTCCGAATATGATGAAACAACCCTATTGCAACTGGGAATAAAACAAGTATCCCAGAGTTAAACTTTTGTTCTGGAAACAAGCGACCGTAAACTACAGAGTCCTCTTCTGCAACTAATACACAGCTCAAGACCAATATGCAACACACGCAACCAAAAGAAAAACCAATCCTTAGGTGGGCCAAATCATACGCCAACAACAAACACAAGGCCCGACAAAACAATCCCACATACAAGGCAGTCTCCACAAAAGTAGTACTCATATATAATCTACAATCAGATCATCATATACCACACAAAAACGCAAAGCTAGTTCCGATTATAAAACGCCCATCTACAAACTCGCAGCCAATCTACCACCACACCGTCGATCGAATCACAGATTGCAACCTAATCGCAACAAATTGACAGGGCAATAGTGCGAGAGAGAGAAGAAGCGACAAACCCAGTGGGTGCTCGAGCTTGAAGGAAGTCCTGGCCATCTCCAACCTGCGAATCAAATCATCAATCGATCATCAGAACCAAACCCCCAAGGTCAACGTCTCCCCTCGATCAAACCGATCCACCGAAAGAAAAGATAAAAACAAATCATCCGCAGAAACGAACGCAGAGGGAAAACCTCCCGAATCCTCGCGAATTCGGCCGGCTCCGTTGGGGGATCGAGACGAGAGGCTCACCGATCGAAGGGGCGCTGCCGCGGAATCGATCGATCGAGGCGGGGGGCGAATCGATTTGGGGGCGAGAAGTCGATCGGCGGAAGCAACCGGAAGGAAGGAAGGAAGTCGCGGTAGGGTTTGGCTTGGTTGGTGGCGTGTCGCCGCTATTTAATGGGGATTTCTTGTTGCGGATTTTGCGTTAGACCCCTTGGATATTGCTTTAATTTCATCGATAATAAATAAAGTCTACCACTCGGAGTAGAGTTGTTAAGCGTTTCCTTTTGGTTTACCACTTTCATTTTCTTCCACGAGGAGTATATAATATTTACAAAATCTGGATTATATTAGGCTTATTGCAAATTTTGTGAACGGCCCCTCGTTCATACACATTGGAAAATCACATTTATTACTCTACTAGAAAAAATACCCGTGCGTTGCAACGGGTGAAGTATATTTTAATCTCATTATTGTTATATGGTTTAGTTAAGATGAAATTCACTGTGGTAGTTCGCTTGGATATATATATTTTTAGATAATCATAATGCTGTTAGGAGTAGATCATCTCAAGTTAGCATGCGAGTTTTTTTAAACAGATTTCTTACATAATTCCTTATGGATTACCAAAAGTGAACGATCTTAAAAACCGACTCAAATACGGATATGTATTTCCAAAAGCAAACGAACTTAAAAACTGACTCATACACGGATGACGTACCAAAATACCGGCAAAAACATCTTCAATTTTTATAATAGTAGAGATACTCCATTTAAGTGATAGCAAGTAATTTTTTCTGAATTACATGAAAAATTTTAATACTCCTTCTATCTCAAAATATCACGAATATGATATTTCCTAATAGTACGGATCTAATCCAAAATATAATAAATTTTAAGTGGATGGGCCATATGTTAATATTACAAATCTAGATAGAAGTATTACGTATCTGAATAGGCTTCTGTCTAATTCGCCGTACTAGAATATGTCTTATCCCTTAAAATTGTTTAGCTAAGTTGGACAATTGGACATATATACATACTAGTATCATATTATTTTTGAAGTTTACTTATTCAGGGATGTTTCTTTAGATTAGCTTGAGTTTCAAGGCAAAACCGAGGGTTTCTATTAAAGAATCATCGTTGAACTTTCAAGATCTCCTCGTTGTACGCTCCGGCCCATGATAATTGAAGACGTATAGGAGTATATCGTCTCTCTTATCCAAAGCGTGATTGATTAATAAAAAATCAATAAAAATATAATTTCTTTTAGATAAGGGAATTGTTTGGACTTTCGGGGCCGAACTCGTTGCCGACGAGGCGACGACCACGCTACGGGGTAGTTCTAGCTGGGCCGACTTCGCTGGGCCTAGTGGGCCCTGGCCCAATTTATTTCCTCGCAGAGAATTTTCATTTCCATCTTTTTGTTCCGTGGAGTTATTTTTTCCTTAGAATCTTTAGCTTCCGTATATCCTCTTACGCATGGAGCATATTCTCATTGTGGTTGTTGCTATGGAAGTAAATAAATAAATAATAAAATGTTTAATATTTTATAGGAAAACGCTTCGTATCTTACGTCCGATACGGACGAAACTCCGGACGCGGCATATGGGACCCACAGCCGAGACCTTTCCCCCAACCTTATCCTCATTCTTCGGTTCTTCCTCATCCTCATCCCCAACCACACTCCACGACGCAGTTTTCTCCAGGACGGCGCGGAGGCTACCGAGGCAGGAGCGCGAGCTGCAAGTGGTGAGCAGCGAGGGGAGGCGGGTGTTCGACGGCGAGCTCCGGCGCGGGCAGATGGTGGTGGTGCCACATAGCTTCGCGGTGGCGGGGCGTGCCGGCGATGAGGGGTTCGCGTGGGTGTCGTTCCAGACAAGCGACGACGCCATGAATGCGCCGGTGGTGGTCAAGTCGTCGGCGCTGCGCCACCATGACCACGTCAACCTCATCCTCTCCCATGCCGCCGCCTCCGCTTGCTGCCGTCCTCCTCCTCTTCTCGCCTCCACATCCACCTCGTCGACTGTCTCGTGGTGCGCCATTGCGAGCTAGCTGGTGGCCGTGGTCATCTCATGACATGCTGCTGGTGAATATACTACGTTGGGGAGGGGGGACCTGAGGAAGGAGTCACCGGCGGCCATGTGGGCAGCGGCGGCCGACGGAGAAGCGCGAAGCGAAGAAGGAGGAGGGCTTTGAGGTCGGCGGCGAAGGTGAGGTGGCTTGTGGCAACGTTGAACTAGCTAGCGAGGATTGTTGCACACTACATGTTTTTTGTTGCACATAGTGGGTTCGTGATGTTGCATTCCGTCTTTTCTGGATGTTTCTTAAATTAGTACTAGATGTTGCATTTGGTTTCTTTGGATGTTCCACATATTGGGTTTTTATTGTTGCACACAATGTTTCTGAGTATTGCATTCGATTGAAACATCTTCAATAAAGCGGTGAAACATTCTTCTGTGAAAGATGAAACATCAAGAAACAATTCATGCTGAAACATTTTTTTTCGAGCGATGAAACATTACAACATTCATTTAATATACAGTGAAACATCGTTTAAGAGATTTCATGCTGAAACATTTTTTTTCGAGCGATGAAACATTACAACATTCATTTAATATACAGTGAAACATCGTTTAAGAGATTTCATGCTGAAACATTTTTTTTCGAGCGATGAAACATTACAACATTCATTTAATATACAGTGAAACATCGTTTAAGAGATTTCATGCTGAAACATTTTTTTTCGAGCGATGAAACATTACAACATTCATTTAATATACAGTGAGAGCTAGCTAAAGCTTTCTCTCTAGCTATAGCTTGGTGTGAGCTAGCTAGTGTGTGATGACTTGTTGCGAGCTCAGCTAGCTGTGAGGCTGGCACTTGGCATTGGCAGCGGGGGAGTATACTTGTCACAAGCCGAACAATGCAGGACGAGACAAGATTGCACTGGTGCCGCTCACCGACCAACAGACTCACAGGTGTTTTCGCTTGAGCACGCACTGCTTCAGTGAGGATACTGGATACAAGTATACTCCAGCTAGCAGCAGTGGCCGGCCTTGTTTGTGTTCAGCCACATACTATTTTTGCTTGGGAATCTACGAGGGACTGCTGCAACTTCTTTTTTTGAGGGGTAAACGAGAGGAGCTCTGCCAATTTCATCAAGGAGAGTAGAGAAAAAGCAACAAAGGTTTTTTACAAACCCAGATTACAAAGGATCCCAAGTATTCTTCTATCAACTGCTGCAACTTCTCTTAAGTCTCAAAACAAGAAACTCCCTTAGACAGTCTAACTTATTCGGATTCTGAGAAGTCGTAGAACCTAGATAATAAACTAGAAGCCAGAATCTGGGAAACCCAACTTTCTTTCAGTTAGCTGCTTCTCAAGATCTTAAGCTTATCAAACATGCGCTATATAACTATAGCTAGCGAGAATTTGTTATTGATCAGGCAGTCAGCGATATGGATGAAGAATAATCATTAAACAGTCATAATGTAATGTATGTGTGTTTGCTAACACTAATAAAAATATGTGCTAGCTCCTTAGGTCATAATATATTGATATTCAAATCTTCAAAAATTTAACTGGATTTTATATTATGTGCTTATTACTTCAAATCCTTGGTAAACGCAAAATATAAAGGATTTTGGTAAAGAGTTGACGAGTTAACGCAAAAGTTTAGAAGAAAACCATGGGCGCGAGGCTAGCTAGCTATGAACGAGAACAATATATATTTACAAACAAGAATTCAGCTATACATCGAAAGTTCCAAAAAAACAACAACAAAAAAATGCCTAAATTAGCAAGGGAAATAGTTCTAAAAGAAAGCAAGGGAAATATTTATCCATTCGAAAAACATCATATCAAATCACAAACTAGCCAGCACTCCATGTGGCGCGCAGGGCCGCACCTCTCTCACTGTAGTCAGGTCACACTGTAGCTAGCTAGGGGTGGATATACAAGAGCAAGTTTAATAGTATAACCCACTATTAGCTCCAATTTATCTATAGCCAATTCATACAATAATTGCTTACCATACTATTAATATATGGTCCCACTTGTCATACACACATTGCGTCTTGTAGTCCGCGCTGCAGCTGGCTACATATCTGTAGCCCGCTACTCTTCTCTCTCATCTTTTATCTCATTAAAATATGTTTACAGCTGGCTAATAGTTTGCTATTGTACCTGCTCTAATAAGCCATCTCGGTTTGACAAGCTTGCTTAAGCTATCATTAAGCTTATTAGCTAACGCTGTTTACGAGCTCTAGTTTATTCGGTGGCGGATCTAGGAATTTTTCTAAGCTTGAGCAAACCTAATAATAGACAACTACAACTAAATCCATACAACCACGTGCACGATTTAGCATAGATCGAGTTCTAATTTATAAAGAAGACAACCAATGCATGAAATTATATTGATGAAATGAAACTCGTTAATTGTTAATGTTGAATACTAGACATTATAATTAATTATATGTATATAGCTAGTCATTTTGCTAGTATATGTGCTGATCCACTTATCCCATCCATTAGAACTAGTTGATTAAGCATGTAATTTGCTACTAGTAGTATTTTACTCAATTGTATGTGGCTGAACACCTGAACTTGTATCTAAGCATGGTAATTAACATAAACTAATAACTACTCACTACTACAAAATATCAAATAGGTGTCAGCACTATAGATGCCGGAAGTGCTAAAACCGGTACCTATAAGTCTTTTCCCACCTGTGCGGTCCGAAAACACAAAAAACCAGCACCTTTAAGTGATTATAGGTGTCGGTTCTATAAAGAAAACCAACACCTTTAATTAAAGAACCGACACCTATAATAATTAAAGGTGCCGGTTTTTGAAACAAAAAACGACACCTTTAGAATCGAGCCGAGCCGGACCGAATGAGATATTTCTTCTCCCAGCGGGGCCCACACCCGGAGGAGATAAAGTCGATTTTTCTTGACTTCTCCTCTCTCGTTCTCGAGGCGCCCTCCCCTCTGCTAGATCCGACAGGGGCGGGAGGGGAGGCGCGGTGGTGGCGGACGGCATGGAGGGGAGGCGATGGCGGCCCGGCAAGGGCGGGAGGGGCGGCGACGCCCTCCCCTCCGCCAGATTGGGTGAGAGAGGAGGTGCAGCGGCAGCGGCGCCAGATCCGGCGGCGTGGAGGCGGCTGTGGCCCGGACGGCGTGAAGGCGGCAGGCCGGACCTCACCTCCGCCAGATCCGACGGCATGGAGGCGACAGCGGCCCAGCAGGGACTGGAGGGACGGCGGCACCGCCTCTCTCCCTCTACGGCGAATGGCATGGAGGCGGCGGAGGGTCACAATTAGCATGAGCCGACTACACTCGGTTATACAAGTATACTCCAGTAGCAGCAGTGGGCCGGCCTTGTTTTGTGTTCAGCATACTATTTTTGCTTGGGAATTCTTACGAGGGACTGCTGCAACTCTTTTTTGTGAGGGTAAACGAGAGGAGCTCTGCCAATTTCATCAAGGAGAGTAGAGAAAGCAACAAAGGTTTTTTTACAACCCAGATTACAAAGGAATCCCAAGTATTCTTCAATCAACTGCTGGCAACTTCTCTTAAGTCTCAAAACAAGAAACTCCCTTAGACAGTCTACTTATTCGTGATTCTGAGAAGTCGTAGAACCTAGATATAAACTAGACGCCAGAATCTGGGAAACCCCACTTCTTTTCAGTTAGGCTGCTTCTCAAAGAATCTAAGCTTATCAAACTGCGCTATATAACTATAGCTAGCGAGAAAATTTGTTATTGATCAGGCAGTCAGCGTATTGGATGAAAGAATATCATTAACCAGGTCATAATGTATGTATGTGGTGTTGCTAACACTAAATAAAAATATGTGCTAGCTCCTTAGGTCATAATATATTGATATTCAAATCTTCAAAAATTTAACTGGATTTTTATTATGTGCTTTATTCTTCAAATCCTTGGTAAAACGCAAATATAAAGGGATTTTGGGTAAAGAGTTGACGAGTTAACGGCAAAGTTTAGAAAGAAAACCAATGGCGCGAGGCTAGCTAGCTATGAACCGAGAACATATATAGTTTACAACAAGAATTCAGCTATACATCGAAAGTTCCAAAAAAACAACAACAAAAAAATGCTAAATTAGCAATGGAAATAGTTCTAAAAGAAAGCAGGGAAATATTTATCCATTCGAAAAACTCATATAAATCACAAACTAGCCAGCAAACTCCATGTGGCGCGCAGGGCGCACCTCTCTCACTGTAGTCAGGTTCACACTGTAGCTACTAGGGGTGGATATACAAGAGCAAGTTTAATAGTATAACCACTATTAGCTCCAAATTTATGCTATAGCCAATTTTTCAAATTAAACAATAATTGGCTTACCAATACTATTTTATATGGTCCACTTGTCAATACACACATTTGCGGTCTTGGGTAGGGTCCGCGCTGGGCGCTGGCTTACATTATCTGTAGCCCGCTAACTCTTTCTCCTCATTTTTTTATCTCTTAAAATAATGTTTACAGCTGGCTAATAGTTTGCTATTGTACCTGCTCTAATAAGCATCTCGGTTGACAAGCTTGCTTAACGCTATATTAGCTTATTAGCTAACGCTGTTTTTACGAGCTCCTAGTTTATTCGGTGGCGGGATCTAGGATTTTTTCTAAGCTTGAGCAAACTATTAATAAGACAACTACCACTCCAATCCATACCAACCACGGTGCATCGATTTAGCATAGATCGAGTTCTAATTTATAAAGAACCCAACCAAATGCATGAAATTATATCGATGAAATGAAACTCGTTAATTGTTTAATGTTGAAATACTAAGTTATAATTAATTATATGTGATATAGCTAGTCATTTGCTAAGTATATGTGCTGGATCCACTTATCCCCATCTCATTAGCACTGTTGATTAAGCCATGTAATTTGCTACTAGTAGTATTTTAACTCAATTGTATTGTGGCTGAAACACCTGAACTTTTGTATCTAAGCATGGTAATTAACATAAACTAATAACTACTCACTACTACAAAATATCAAATAGGGTGTCAGCACTATAGGGAATGCCGAAGTGGCTAAAACCGGTACCGTATAAGTCTTTTCCGCACTGTGCGGTCCGAAACACAAAAACCAGCACCTTTAAGTGATTATAGTGTCGGTTCTATAAAGAAAACCAACACCTTAATTAAAAACTCGACACCTATATAATTAAAGGTGCCGGTTTTTTGAAACAAAAAAACGACACCTTTAGAATCGAGCGAGCCGTGACCGAATGAGATATTTCTTCTCCCAGCGGGGCCACACCCGGAGGAGATAAAGTCGATTTTCTTGACTCTTCTCTCGTTTCTCGAGGCGCCCACCCTCTGGCTTAGATCCGAACAGGGGCGGGAGGGGAGCGCGGTGGTGGCGGACGCATGGGAGGGGAGGCGATGGCGGCCCGGCCCAAGGGTCGGGAGGGCGCGACGCCCTCGCCCTCCGCCAGATTTTCCGCAAGGGGTCGGGATGGGAGGCGCAAGTGGCGGTGGATCGGCATGGCGGGGTGGGCGGTGGCGGCCCGATGGTGGAGGGAGGCCGGTGGTGGCCCGGCGACGGTGGCTTGAGGCAAGCGGCGGCGGTGGCGCCCTCCCTCCACCAGATCCCGGCAGCCTCTTCGGATCTGACAACCCCAGTGAGCTGATGATTGGTCCTAAAATTTGATTCAATGATGGTGAAATTTGATGAACATTGATCACTTGTTGTTGATTGTCTAATGTGAATTTGATGACATTTGAAGCATGAACTTATTGTTGATTGTCTGATTGTGGATTGTTTTAATCTTTTATTTATTTATTTATGGTGGCTTTTGGGAGCATTCGGCTCAGAGCCGGAGCCGGGAGGTTTTTTTTGCCAAAATCATATACCTCAAGGTGGCCGGTTTTTTTTAATCAGTGGCCGCCACATGGTGCCGGTTGGGAAAACCGGCACCTAAGGGGGTTTCCCACCTGGCACCAAAGGCCCTTTATGTGGTAGCGACTGCACAGTACGGCTACATCCGGTGAGCCGGGCACTGCCGAGGCAAGCCGGGCCCTGGCTCGCCGCTGAGTTTTTCATATCACCTCAACAGTTTTAACATCAACTTATTATGTGTAAATAAAATAATAAAAGACTAGCTAGCAACGTACTAACTAAACAAAATAGATTTGGAATATAACAAACAACAAGCATAAATTATAAGTGTGGCCTTATATACTAAGTATCACACTAATCAAGCTCACTCACTGTTGGGTCGAGCTAGCTAGCGAGCTAAAATTAAGCTAAACTTGACCCGATTTATTATGCTATGAGCCCCTTTAAATGTAGAAAAAAAAAAGGGGAAAACAGCTGATTCTGATAGGAATATAAGTACATAAAGCACATATTACAAAACACAGGAAATACACATGAATAATCATTTAGTTGACGCAAGAAAAACACGTAATCGGATGAGAGAGGTAGACTCAAAGGAATTTCTCTAAAGAGGTTAGACTCTCTGAATTTCCTCCAAAACTACATGCAATGAGCCATTCCATGAGATTTTATAGAATTTGGAAAACTCCCAATCCTTCGAATTAAAGGGCCAAATAGAAAATTTTCTATAGGATTTCAATCCTTATGAAATTCCATAATCTTTTGATTCAAAGGGGCTGTATTTTAAGCTTGACTTTGAAACTATTGAATATATCCCTTGTGTTATAGTGCATAGCTTGGTCCACAGAGTATGTTTAAGTCTGATCTCCATACTAGTTAATATACACACTTGTTATAAGCTATGTTGTACCACCTATTATAGTGTGTAGCCTGGCCACAGAGTATGTTTTGAGCTTGACCTCG
>CM020184.1:1897279-1961284 GCA_009805545.1 Oryza longistaminata
AAACGTACCGCGCTTGTTATAGCTAGAGTGTAGCCCGCCCCACTAATTATGGGCCACCCAAGTGTAAAGACCAACTTGACTCGATTTATTTTGACTATGAGCTCAAGTATGTTTAAGCTGATCTCGAAACAAGTTGATATACCACTTGTTATAGTGCGCCGGACCCACTAACCATGGATCACTCAAGTTACATTGGGTCTGTTCCACCATAGATTCAATCAGAGTCACAACTTTAGATCGTGGACTTACACAATCCAAAAGACAGTCTCATGGATAGGAACTACTCATGTTTGAAGTTGTGTTTCTTCATCATCAATTACCGATACGAGATTTCAACGCAAACACGTCAATATGTATACTCCATATATATTCATATGTAGAGATGTGGTTGGATCGGATAAGCTGAGTGACGAGACGGGGTAGCGGAGGGGCTGCGATTGGGTGGGAGGCTGCTCGAGGCAAGTACAGATTCGCCTGTGCCCCTTGTCTGCAGGAAGCAAGCAGCCACAGCCAGCCAGCGAACCAGCATCCATCCAGAGCGCGCGGCCGGATCAGCTTGATCGATTCACACGTCCAAGATCGATGGACGTGAATATGATCGATGGATGTGATGAGAGGCCGGCCATGGCGCTGCCGCAGCAGGTGAAGAGAAAGAGGCGCGCAGATGGGCCGATCGATGCGACGGCCGGCCGTGTCTGCACTTGCGCACAACGCCACAGTCGCTCAGACCTGTACTGTGTACTCCACTGCACTACTGCTGTACAATACTACTGGAATACTCAAGCACAGGTCGATATATATATAGATTTGGCACGACATCTTGGCTGCGTAGTTGTTTGGAAAATTGGTTGTTTCAATGTCATCGAAAGCTCGCAAGTATTGCTGTTAAGTTTTCACTCATAACGCCTCAATGTCATTATGTCATGAGATGTGCAAAGACGAGATTAATATTAATTGCCACTCTTGTCAGTGTGACAGTGTGGCCATGGCCAGATCATGTTCGAGGGCAGTTGTATTTCAAAGCTCTCTTGAATAATGAATAGTAGTATATCTACATGTATTTACCATTAGCTAGCACATGTTTGGACGGTCATCCAGCTCGACCATGTTTAGATAGTTTCTACTACCTCCGTTTCATATTGTAAGACTTTCTAGCATTACTCATATTCATATAGATGCTAATGAATCTAGATACATATGAATGTAGCTAACGCAAGAAAGTCTTACATTATAAAACGGAAGAAGTAGCATAATTTTGCTATATTAACTTTGTCTAAATTATTTTTTGTTATAATAGCATCGTCATAATGTTAACATGCACTTAAAGAGATATAGAGACCGGTGGTAAATCACTTGTCGTTGCACATTGGAGATGGCCTTATATGTAGTGGTGATTTTGACACCTAAAGTTATCTTTAGAGAAACAAATGAATGAGTGTTTTTCTTTATCAGAAGGGTAAATCATTGTGATTTTAATCTTAACACTTTGCTCAAACGAAAAAAAGACAAGGATAGTATTGCATTGGTCATGAGATAATAGACGAAACACATCACTCGTGTATAAAAAAAGAATCTTGATCTTTCATTCATAATCAATGATAAATACACTTCACAGATTACACGTTCTTCTTGCGAAGAATTCCAACAAACCATCCTATCTAAGACAAATACGAGATCACTGTGCCTTCCATGACATTGACACCAAAAGAACTGAGGAAGACAATGTCTGAATCCTACAAGCTTCTGCACCTACTGAAGAACACTGATCACAATGCCAACAAGGCCTCGGAGTTGGCCCGCAGCTGCTCCTTCTCCAGCATCTGCATCTTCAGCCGCTGCAGCGACTTGCCGGCCGTGGTCGGCCGCGGGGCCGCCATGTTTGCCAGGCTCGGGGTCGGGACCGGGCGCGGCGCGGGCAGCTTGACGTCCTTGACGGCGACGCGCACGGTCCGGAAGGGGTCGTCCCGTGGGAAGTTGCCATTGTAGATGACCTCGAGGTGGCCGTCGTCATCGTCGGAGACGACGACTGCGCCACCAATCATCTTGGCTGAGTAGTAAAAATACGTATCACCAGTGAGTCAGCAAAGGCTCGCCATTGATGAGTGATGATGGATGGCTTAGAAGCTCAAGTGCCGCAGAATACTTGGCTCAAGGATAGCATTGAGGACTGGTCATGTACTATGAGACAACAGAGACAAAAACTCTTCCTACGCCTATAAAGAAAGAGAGGAGACCTTTTCTACCATTCATAATCAATGATATATATAGGTCATCGATTGCATGTCCTGTCACGCAAAGAATTCAAAACAAATTATCCTAACTACCAACAGTGCCTTCCAAGAATCCAGAAACAGAGGAGCCGCTGCACCTCACAAATGAACAATGATTTTTCTCTCTATCCCTTTTTCATTTCCTCATTCAAGAGAGAGAGAGAGAAACTATATAGGCTGAGCAAACAGTTGCAATGTACAATCAAGCAATGAATCATTATCCATCACCATCACCACAGCAAGAAGCAGCCAATTTACATGAATGTAAGAGTGCAAGACTATCCTTCTCTATTACAAGACCCCCGGTCACTGATCTAGAACCTGTCTGATTGAATGCTGTTGTCGTCCTGATAGTGTTTTAGGAAAAGAGACATCAAATATTATCCTCAAGTTTCCTTTCAATCCCTCGCCGATTGGCCATCCTTCATCCTTTATTACCAGCTCATACCCTGGGTACACGACCTCATCAACTTTGATCTTCAAGTAGCGCCCATCAAGTGTCTTAAGATTTATGGTACACTTTGCAAGTGCATCCACAAGACGAAGAACCCAATGAACTACCAGGTCATTTCCGTAGAGGATGTAGGTCTCATGAGGTGCGATGTCAAGGGTCAAAATTAAATCATGGGGCGGCTGGCCGTAAAAATGGGACCCTTCATAAGGAAGTGTTATTTTTGTTCCTTTCCTTGATCCAGGCAGCACTTTAACTTGTAAAATTATTTCTTCATTCTCCACAGGTCTGCATAATATGAGAAGCCTAAACTTAGACATCAATTACATCCACTGTGTTTAAAGGATTCGCAGATATATGATTCCTTCAGTTGCAGATTTTTAAAACATAAAAAGACGGTAACACTTAAACAAAAGTGCAAACATACTCATCAGTGTGTCTTGTGATCCTCCTATGAAGTGCTACTGTCAAATCAGTTCCCTGGTACAGCTCTTCAAGGGTGCACATAAGTTCTCCAACTGTTGCTTGTGGATTATCCAATTGATCATGATAAATCATTGCACAGCTTTGTTCAGCATCTTGAATCTAATAAAATAAATCACAGTTAATCAAAAGTTCAAATTACTAATAAACAACACATAAAACTGCAGGAAGGAAAGAATGATAGTTACATCACTTACATTTCCATAGAAGAATAACGTGTGGGGTTTTAGGCACCTCAGCTGGTTGTATCTTTGCAATTCCTGTTGCAACAACGGTAAGAATAGTGGATACTTCACAATGAAGATCAATTCAAACTGTTCAGCGGAATAACCACCAACTTCCTCTATCATGAAGCATCTGTCTAACCGGTGGCAATTTGAATGTCGATAGTATTTAAAAAATGTTTCTGGGTCATGAGCCTTTTCCGGATTGTCATCAACACCATAGTTTTTGTGCTTCAGCGAAGCTTCCAGTAAATAATTCCCTTCGGTGATTTGAAACCATCTGTTTTGGTATGGAAGCTTCTTAAGTATATCACGATAAGCAGCATCATTGGTGTAGGCTAAGACAAACCTCATATGCTCATAAGCTCTGAAATAGAAAAGTATCCTGTTCTCGATTGGTATCAGTGGTGCATAATTGCAGATAAGATAACCATGCTCATGTGGATTGTGCAGCATTAGAGACATTAAAGATCTCCAGTCCTCTGGTATTTGGTCCATACTGTAATTCCTGAATACAGTTTGACGGATCACATTACGAAGATCAAGATAATTTTGACGAACCAATTCATCCGTCCTTTTTGTCCTGGTGACAAGCCGGAATCTTATGTGTCCACAAGGGGCAACCCAGATATTAGATTCACCAAATCTTGACAAGCAATACCCCTCTTCATGTTGATTGAATAACTCCACAGCCATTGATCTGACACAACACTTAATCCTCTCCTTAACAATCCAAACATTGAGTTTCTTGTATTCTCCCAACAAACTACACCGAGTGCTGTCTATATATTCCATCGCTGATGTCGTGAATTCTCTGACAGAGATAAAATACTTGTGATCTGGTAAATCACCATAGGAAGTGCCTATGTCATCCTTCATTATGTCGTAACCCTGAGATAGCATGCTAGCGAATGTTAAGACATTGTATAATTTATTCAAATCCTAATTTCATTGAGGAATTCTCCCATAACATAAAGGGCATTCACATTAAAATCTGAATAAAGGGCCTAAGGGACATTTAATACACTGCTGTACACCTAGTTTCAGAACATGAACATCTATCTAGTAGCTGTACACCTAGTTTCAGAACATATATATCTAGTATCTAAAACCACAAGGCATTTTTTCTAGTGAAACAAGATGATCCTTTTTACACTTTTCAAAGTCAATATTATGTTATTCTGTACCATTGCATAAAAGTATTTCAACATATGAACAGTATAGTACTCATACCCTGTAGATCAAGTTTGAAGTTGGTTCTTGGCGGAGTAATAGATACCAGTATAATCTACATTGTCAATTTTTAAAATTTCTTCACAAGCATTTGCATTAAATTTTAAGAGAAACATGCATACAAGAAGATATCCTCTCAAGAGATTAGAATCCATTCCCATATCACGAACAGAAATTATCATTATGCATAAGATTTGAGAAACAGAATTGACCCCTTGTTGAAATCAAGAGTCTTAGGATGAACTGGCACAGGCATGCGTTCTTTCTTCAAGAACATTTCATTTCTTGATTGAGAGAGACAAAGCGAGTGAGAGATGGCGATTCAACCTTAAACGAGGCGATGCTCTCAATCAAGAACGTTTCTTGATTGATTGAGAGGAGAGAGATGGCGACTAACCTTGAAACGAGGCGCAGCTCGGCGTGAGAAGCGTCCCGTTCTTCCCTCCCTGAGCTTTTGTTCGTAGACGAAGGAGAAGAAGCGACGTTCCAGCAGGAGAACACGAAGGAGAAATGCTGGAGAACGCAAAGAAGAAGATGACACGACGTTCTTCTCCTCTTCCTCCTCCCAGGAGAGGAGGCGCCCCCTGCTGATCGCCGGAGATGACCTCTCTGCTTTCTGCTTTCGTGGCAGACCAAGGAGGAAGAAAGGAGGTGTCAAGCCGTTGTAGAAGAAGAGGTGAGTAATTTAAGTATTGGACCGCCAGGCCCACCACAGTCTAACCATCCCCATGGGCCGTATAGCCCACGTTCGGCCCACTCCTCCTCTGTCCTGCCATCGCCGCCGCATCCTCTCCTCTGCGCGTGGACGGTGGCCGGCGGCAGCGGCGGCGCGCCGGAAGTCTTCATTCAGCAGCCGCCACCCCCGCTGGTTAGCAGGGCTCCTCTCGTGCTGCCCTTCACCATCCGTAGCGGACTTGCATAGCGCCCCGGCGGCCCGGACCTCAGCGAGTGAGTGAAAACCCTCGGGCGGCAGTGTCGCCGGAGCAACCTGCCGCCACCGCCAACTCCACGATCGCCGCACATACTGGATCTCGCACTCGATCTCTCTCTCTCTCTCTCTTTTCCTCAGTACTTCTTCGTGGGGGCGGTGAAGATTGGGGATCGGCGCGGTGGGAGGAGGCGAGCGACGGAGGAGACGAGGAGTCGGATGGGGCGACTGAATCAGAGGAGTTGTTTTTTTTTTTCTGGTTCCACGCATAGACTGGAGTACTGGACCCACCACCTATACAATGACACATTTTAGGGTTAATTAGATCCATGCCACTATAACTTTTGCCAAATTTAAAAAATATCGCTACTATTCATCATATCGGCTATGTACCACTGGAAATTTTTAAAATTGAAACCATATCACTCCCGTCACTTTTTATGTCTCATCTCTCGCGCCGTCTCCATTCCCATCCTCATCCCCTCCAGGACCCAAGCGTTCACGTGGCGGGATTCGTGGCGGAGTCGTCAGACGCGCGCGCGGAAGCGAGGAGGGATGGTGGCAGGCGGGACGCCTCCGCGCCGGCGACGAGGAGCAGTTGTAGGAGGACAGGCCGGGGCGGTTGCAGCCGGGCCTAGTGGGGTTCGCGACAGAGTCGTCAGGCGCGCACGGCGTAGGCACGGACGCCTCCGTGCCGATGACGAGGAGGATCAGGAGGAGGAGGACACGCTCCGCGCCCTGGTGTACATCTCCCTGATATGCCAGAGGAGCGCCGTCAGCAAGGACCTCGTTCGCTACCGCAACATCCTCTGCGCCGTCGCCGAGATGCTCAAGAGCGGTAGCCCCTGACTCCGCCTCAAGTCCCTCCAGGTCCTCCGTGTCCTCGTCGAGGACAACGATGACGACAAGGTCGCAAATCCCATTCCCCAAGTTTCAACATCCCCCAAAGCAGATAAATTCTGCAAGAAACCAAGTAATAGTTGATCGATTCTTAGTTTCAATTTTGCAGAAGTTGGGGAAGGGCGACACAATACACACCATCATCAAGTTCTTGTCGAACAAGCTATCGGGGCATGAGCCGACGTGCAAGCGGATCGTCGCGGTCGGGATGGGGAATAGCAAGTCGGAGAGCGTCGTTGCCGTCGACAAGGTGGAAAGCACGCTCTGCAACCTTGACCGCTTCGAGGCCAACGCCCAACATGAAGCAGGGCCGACAACGCCAGACTGCAACTACTCCTCACCAGGCTGCTTCAACGCCAACGTCAAGCAGGTCGCGATGGCCACGCGTTGGCGAACTCGGTGAACTCGGCTAGATCACTACCTCAGCGAGCTCGCACTGGCGAACGATGACAAGGCCACGGTGGCCAAAGCCGCGCGTAGCCATGGAGAGGAGGGTGATGAGGACGTGAACAAAGACAGAGTGAGAGAGGCCGATAATTAGGTTTTGGTACGCACGCATGACGAGTTACAAACCAGGAATCCTAATTAGGTTTTGGTGTGCTGGGGAGAGAAGTCGCACACGGTTTCCGAACACGTTGCGACAAGCTAGGGTTAGGGTTAGGATTTTAGGGGTGGGGTGAGGGGTGGTGTTGTGGAGGGAATGCAGGGGAATTGGGCATAGAGGGGTGCCGTAGGAGGCGGCAGACCGGCAGTGGGTGGTGGGCAAGGGTGGGCGACGAGGCGATGGTTGCATGGCCGAAACTGCAGGTTTAGTAGCGACGGTGGGCCAATGTTGGTGCCGTTGGCAGAGTGAGGCAAGGGAGACGCCCGGGTGGGGCCTCGTCCTAGCCAGCGCCCTTGAACGTCGCTGGTGGCGGGCTTGCCACTCACCCTCGGGGGCAAGCGAGCCCCGCTAGGGGGCCCGGCGGGCGCTCCTCCACCCCCGCCTTAGTGGGGGGTGGGGGGGTGGGTGGTGGAGGAGGGATGAACAAACCGATAACGAAAACCCGGTGGCGGTGAGGAGGAGGGAGCTCGCCCGAGGGTTGTAGTCGCCTGCTTCGCTCACCATCGTCATCGTCGCGGTCGCTTTCTGTGTTGGGGATTTCACCGGAGGGAAAGGGGGCCATCACTGTTGTCGTCGCTCGCTCGATGGAGACGCGAAGACGAAGAGAAAGACGTATGGGATAAGGTAGAGAGAGGAAGAAGAGAGGTAGGCTGCACATAGGCCTCGCGCACAACTTCCTCCGTCAGCATGTGTGCGCTAGGTGCCCATGTTGCTATAAAAGTTGCGAACTGAGCTCAGGCCTCCTTTCTCGCGCGTATGCACCCCGCAGCGCACATTTTGGCCCATCTAGCCCATAATGCTGCCATCTAAAGGAGAGAAGACAGTCAACAAGACCACTGCTTTTTCTCTCATCTCCTGCCTCTTTTCCCATTGAAATCCGTCAAATCCAGATATGGAAGGGAAGGGGAAAGAAGATGAATATGGACCAAGGTAAAAGAAAGGGGCAATTTGGTATAAAATTTTACAACTTGCATCAATAGATTAAATAGTGGCATATCTCAAATACATGTAAATTGTAATGACATGTTTAAAAATAGCTAATAGTACCATCCTTTCATAATGTAAGACTTTCTACAATTGCCTACATTCATATAGATGTTAATGAATCTAGACATATATATGAATGTGGCTATGCTAGAAAATCTTACATTGTGAAACGGATGAAGTAATGGTATTTTTACAACTTAAGATATTTTTTTTAGTTCATCCGCACATTCTTATTACTGGGAGATTCAGTACGATCACGAATCACCAGAGTACGTACAAAATACGGGAGGGGTCAACCCAGCCACAGACTGATCCGGTCCCACTCACACCAATCTTGGCTAGATTATGAGCAACATTATTACAGGATCGAGGGGCAAAGGAACCTTCGAATTAGCAAAATGAATGCGCAGCAGCATCTTGATTTCAGCAAAATTTGTAGCCCCAACAGCTTGGCTATGGGAGGATGACGTTACTGCTGAGACCAGAATAGCTGAGTCAGACTCGATCTCCACCTCAATCACACCTTGCCCGAGATGGCCCAAGAGGGCAGATAAGCATGCCCTTGCTTCCGCCGAAACAACATCATGAACGAATTCCAGCCGTCCAGCTCCTGCCAGTAATGCATGCCCTTCTTCATCCCGCAGCACAAACCCCCAACCACCCGTCTTGCGATTTGCTTGGTATGCAGCATCAACATTGAGTTTAATCTTCCCTGCGGGGGGCGGTGCCCAGTGTTTCATCACAGCAGCAGTAACACGCGTATCAAGCGTGTTTGGGTCAGCCATTTCCTAAACCATCGCGTTTTCACTCTGTGCACAACTTTCTCTGGCAGTAGCCCACGTTCCCCGGCGTTGATTTTGTTGCGGGCAAACCACCAGTTCCACAGAAGCAGTATCACCTCCATCCTACATTCTTCTTCTAGTAATAACACACGATGAGCCACTTGTTTAGCTGATTTCAGATTGATTAAGTCTAGTCTGATCTGCTTCTTCTGTAGCAATCGCCAGCACTTGTTGTTTTGTTTACACTAGTAATATGCCCGTACTAACGTTACGATGCCATGATTTCTCATTCGTTCTACATTAAAGTACTAACGGTGCCATGATTTCTCATTCGTTCTACTAACGTTACGATGCCATGATTTCTCATTCGTTCTACATTACAAGTACTAACGTTATGGTGCCATGATTTCCATGTCTCATCTTAGAGTCGAGAAACACCTAGGGGTCTTCCGGCTAGCTTCACAAGGTGGTGGGCTAGACGACCTGGATTCAAAGCATCACCCCTTCTAATTATGGATTCAAAGCCTCACCCTTTCTAATTATTTGATATTAGGTCATTCCCTAATATTCGCGTCTTTTCGACAACTTCTTTCTCCTAAAGCATCAACAAGTACATGTAGCACTTTTGCAGCAACATGTTCACTAAATTCAGGAAGCTGTGGAGCTTTCCTTGATAGAGGAGGAAAATAAAGGGGCCACAACAATGTAATAGCAGAAGCAAACATTTAGTTAATAGTCTTCAGATCCTGGATTGAGCAGTTAGTAATGACCAAACAAAGGTAAACGAATTCTCGCTTTTTTGTTAAATAGCCGTGCTCTGAATTTTGGATGTTGGCCAGCATCTCCTCCTCTAGCTAAGCAGAGCTTTTCACTCTTGACTGCACGGATCCAGTGGAAGGTCTGAAACTCAGGTTCCTTTGGTTTTGTTAGCATAAGGTCTTCTTTTTAATGCTGCTGCTGCATCCTCCTGCATTGTGCATAAAATTGCAATATGTCAAAATGCTTACCGTTCAGATGTAATAACCGTGCAATATTATCAAATACAAATACGAGCATCACAGAAAGAAAAACTACAATTGTGTACAGAAAGAAAAACTACAATTGTGTACAAGTACGGGCAAAATTTTGTTGGCAATCAGCACATCGGGTCTTTACATGGAACCGAATGCCCACACACAAGCGGAGAAAACATGTATATTAACAAAACTGAAGAAATGCACACGTTCTAAAAAATAATAACAAAGGGTGCTAACATGAGAGGAAAAAAAGTATGGATTTTTACTGGCGACCGAGTGAGAATGTATAGGAACCTAGCATAATTGTTGGCAGTAGAGGTTATACTCCTAAATCCATGGACGTATGGGCATATTATGCCTTTGCATAACCACAAAATTTAGTTGAGCAGTGGCTACCTGATTGTATTATGTGCCAATTTCCCTCTATCCTAGTGTCCTATATGCATATCCATCTACCTTCTATTGAGATCTTTTGCTGCTTCGAAGTACCAGATAACATTATTCATGTTAAACATAGAGAGCATCAGATAGTAAATTTGACAAATATGTCCAGGATATATTCCAGTTATGTAAAGGAGAGGGCATAAGTATATTATGGGTAGCTTTTCTATGGGAAAAAATAGTTTCTTTGCTTCAAAAAAAAAAATCATCGTCGCCGTCGCTTTCTGTGTTGGGGAAGTTCACCGGAGGGAAGAGGGGGCCATCACTGTTGTCGTCGCTCGCTCGATGGAGACGCGAAGACGAAGAGAAAGACGTATGGGATAAGGTAGAGAGAGGAAGAAGAGAGGTAGGCTGCACATAGGCCTCGCGCACGACTTCCTCCGTCAGCATGTGTGCGCTAGGTGCCCATGTTGCTATAAAAGTTGCGAACTGAGCTCAGGCCTCCTTTCTCGCGCGTATGCACCCGCAGCGCACATTTTGGCCCATCTAGCCCATAATGCTGCCATCTAAAGGAGAGAAGACAGTCAACAAGACCACTGCTTTTTCTCTCATCTCCCTGCCTCTTTTCCCATTGAAATCCGTCAAATCCAGATATGGAAGGGGAAGGGGAAAGAAGATGAATATGGACCAAGGTAAAAGAAAGGGGCAATTTGGTAGTAAAAATTTTACAACTGCATCAATAGATTAAATAGTGGCATATCTCAAATACATGTAAAATTGTAATGACATGTTTAAAAATAGCTGAATAGTACCATCCGTTTCATAATGTAAGACTTTCTAGCATTGCCTACATTCATATAGATGTTAATGAATCTAGACATATATATGAATGTGGGCTATGCTAGAAAATCTTACATTGTGAAACGGATGAAGTAATGGTATATTTTACAACTTAAGATTTTTTTTTTTAGGTTCATCCGCACATTCTTATTACTGGGGAGATTCAGTACGATCACGAATCACCAGAGTACGTACAAAATACGGGAGGGGGTCAACCCAGACCACAGACTGATCCGGGTCCCAACTCACACCAATCTTGGCTAGATTATGAGCAACATTATTACAGGATCGAGGGGCAAAGGAAACCTTCGAATTAGCAAAATGAAGTTGCAGCAGCATCTTGATTTCAGCGAAAATTGTAGCCCCAACAGCTTGGCTATGGGAGGATGACGTTACTGCTGAGACCAGAATAGCTGAGTCAGACTCGATCTCCACCTCAATCACACCTTGCACCGAGATGGCCAAGAGGGCAGATAAGCATGCCCTTGCTTCCGCCGAAACAACATCATGAACGAATTCCAGCCGTCCAGCTCCTGCCAGTAATGCATGCCCTTCTTCATCCCGCAGCACAAACCCCCAACCACCCGTCTTGCGATTTGCTTGGTATGCAGCATCAACATTGAGTTTAATCTTCCCTGCGGGGGGCGGTGCCCAGTGTTTCATCACAGCAGCAGTAACACGCGTATCAAGCGTGTTTGGGTCAGCCATTTCCTAAACCATCGCGTTTTCACTCTGTGCACAACTTTCTCTGGCAGTAGCCCACGTTCCCCGGCGTTGATTTTGTTTCGGGCAAACCACCAGTTCCACAGAAGCAGTATCACCTCCATCCTACATTCTTCTTCTAGTAATAACACACGATGAGCCACTTGTTTAGCTGATTTCAGATTGATTAAGTCTAGTCTGATCTGCTTCTTCTGTAGCAATCGCCAGCACTTGTTGTTTTGTTTACACTAGTAATATGCCCGTACTAACGTTACGATGCCATGATTTCTCATTCGTTCTACATTAAAGTACTAACGGTGCCATGATTTCTCATTCGTTCTACTAACGTTACGATGCCATGATTTCTCATTCGTTCTACATTACAAGTACTAACGTTATGGTGCCATGATTTCCATGTCTCATCTTAGAGTCGAGAAACACCTAGGGGTCTTCCGGCTAGCTTCACAAGGTGGTGGGCTAGACGACCTGGATTCAAAGCATCACCCCTTCTAATTATGGATTCAAAGCCTCACCCTTTCTAATTATTTGATATTAGGTCATTCCCTAATATTCGCGTCTTTTCGACAACTTCTTTCTCCTAAAGCATCAACAAGTACATGTAGCACTTTTGCAGCAACATGTTCACTAAATTCAGGAAGCTGTGGAGCTTTCCTTGATAGAGGAAAATAAAGGGGCCACAACAATCTAATAGCAGAAGCAAACATTTAGTTAATAGTCTTCAGATCCTGGATTGAGCAGTTAGTAATGACCAAACAAAGGTAAACGAATTCTCGCTTTTTTGTTAAATGGCCGTGCTCTGAATTTTGGGATGTTGGCCAGCATCTCCTCCTCTAGCTCAGCAGAGCTTTTCACTCTTGACTGCACGGATCCAGTGGGAGGTCTGAAACTCAGGTTCCTTTGGTTTTGTTAGCATAAGGTCTTCTTTTTAATGCTGCTGCTGCATCCTCCTGCATTGTGCATAAAATTGCAATATGTCAAAATGCTTACCGTTCAGATGTAATAACCGTGCAATATTATCAAATACAAATACGTTTAAATACTTCAAACCCATATAACAATTTGAAATTCAAATTTTATATATATCAATTAAACTCAGATGGAGAAATAACCAAAATAACATTGGTAGATCTCAATAAGTTATACAACTTTATTTTTGACAACTTTTCGAGATAAGTTCATTTAGTATGATAAAATTCGATTCGAAGGTCTAATATTTTAAAATTAATTGAAAGGAGGGACGCAAAATGGACTTCTCGGCGAGGGATGAGCAAAAGGGCTGGCCCATGTTAAAAGTGTGGATTTTTACTGGCGACCGAGTGAGATTGTATAGGAACCTAGCATAATTGTTGGCAGTAGAGGTTATACTCCTAAATCCATGGACGTATGGGCATATTATACCTTTGTATAACCACAAAATTTAGTTGAGCAGTGGCTACCTGATTGTATTATGTGCCAATTTCCCTCTGTCCTAGTGTCCTATATGCATATCCATCTACCTTCTATTGAGATTTTTTGCTGCTTCGAAGTACCAGGTAACATTATTCATGTTAAACATATCATGTTAAACATAGAGAGCATCAAATAGTAAATTTGACAAATATGTGCAGGATATATTCCAGTTATGTAAAGGAGAGGGCATAAGTATATTATGGGTAGTTTTTCTATGGGAAAAAAATGGTTTCTTTGCTTCAAAAAAAAAAAGGTTTCAGCATCAACGATCAAATATTCTAGTGTCATTGCATGAAAGGAAATAACACAATGAATAACTTGAGCATGCAAAGCAGCCTTAGTAGCCAATATTCATGTATCTTGCCATGCTTTTTCCTCGAGGGTGTGTTCTCCCAGAACTGCAACTGCAATGCTGCTTCACGCCTATGGCCATCTGCAATAAAATTAGTTACCAAAAAACATGGGCAATATATACCATTATTAGTGATTCATACTAAGAAATATATGGAAATTCAACGATCTGCAACGCAAATTCTCTCTTAAAATAAAGCACATATTATTAGTTCGCATAAAAAAAAAGAAATGTAACTCGAGAAAATCATGTCCAAATTAAGGAAAACCTGGTAGAGATTGGTTCTTTAATCCTCTCACAGCATACCAAGCAGTTATAGATTTATAGGAGGAGAGAGATGAAGCACATACCTGAGTGGCGAGACGGTGTGGAGGATGGGCATAGGCAGCGGCGGCGCGATAAGTGGGCCAGCGGGGTGATATCAACAGGGAATGTGGTTACTGCAGGATATCATATCTAACACTCCAATACTCCATCGTCCAGAAGATGTCACTCCAGTAATGAAAGGCTGATGATCCATATTAATCAAAAGGATTACGACCACTTGAACTGATAGCTAGATTAAACAGTGTAAATCATATGAGTTTGGTGTGCCTGATTTTGCTCGAAATAATTAGGCAACACAGTATGCTCCCCAAGTAGTACTTCGCCTCCTTGTGGCTTCTCCCATCCCCAAAATAAGGTTAAGTAAAGTGCTTCGCCCACATCCATTGGGGCCAATTATGGCTATCTTTTCACCTCTCTCAACTATTAGATTTGCATTATGGAACAATTTCTGGAGATGATAACAAAAGAGGAGGAATTAAGGGCATTAATACAAATAGTTGGGGTACGGTTAATCAAAAAGGAATTACTCTGAAACAGTTTTCAGTAGAATGAACCTGACCTCTTCCCCCAAATACAAATTCGAGATTCCTTATTGTCAAGACAGTTCTACCACTTCGCCATGCTTTGGAAATCTGATCTTCAACTGCTTTCCATTACCAATTGAAAGGTTTCTCAATCAATCCTTCCTTTTCAAGTTTTTCCAATTTATGGTGTTTAAAATTAGACAAAAGTTAGTAAGTAATGACAGAAGGCTGAAATACAGAGATCAACTGCATTGATCAGAAGCATGCAGCAATCATGCAATTGTAGTGGTTACCTTCTGCTCGCTCGACGCACGCCCTGTGTTAACTCCAGCCCCAAGTCTGTTTATCAGTTCCTTTGTCTGCTCAATTTTCTTCTGCTGCTTCTACCATGCGGCACACGAATATCCGCTTCTTCTTCGAGGAGGGTTCATCGGAGATGGAGGTGGAGATGAGGGAGGAGAGGTCGTCCAAGGCGGGTCGACGCAACGCGACAGTCGGCAGGGGCTCGGTCACCGCGACGACGAACTGGCGGTTGGGGATCGCTGGCAATCGCGACGACGACGGCTGCGAGGGAGATTGGCAGTGGTGGCTGAAGGGGAGAGTGGAGAGGGCGACGGCGTTCTGAGGGCGGAGATGAACTGCCGGGCGATGGCGGGGCGACGACGGCGCGATGGCGAAGATCGGCGGCGGCGCGTGAGAGGGGGAGAAGAGAGATTAGGGCTAGGGCCGATGTGGGAGCCGGGAGGCGCGATCTGGGCGGCGGATGTGGAGGAGGTGCGGGTGGTAGGCACGATCTGAGGGGAAGGTGCGGAGCCGTTGGATTTAACACATCTTGTGAATTTGGATCGTTGGATGTGTGATATGATGAATGATGAATGAGTAAAACCATTTGTTCAACTATAATCCGCGCGATATACAACGGGATTTAAGGCGGTTTTTGGGATAAGGTAGAGAAGATCGAGGGGAATCCGTTTTTGCAACCAATTTGGAAAGAGGAGTAACGGAGACGAATTTGGTGGGGAGGCGGCGCTGTACGATCGACCGGCTGGAGGTTAGGGGCGACACTGTAGCAGAGGGACGCGAAACAGACTTCTTTTCGGGCTTCCTTTTCTTTACTAGGAGGGATGAAAATTGGACTTCGGCTAAGTAAGAGAAAGAGGAAGAGTGGGCTGCTGCGGGCTAAGGAAGGGAGGGAGGAGAGGAGTGAGGTGAATTCGGCCCAGACAAAGAAGAGGAATTTTAATTAACTTTTTAATTTAAATAATCACTAAAATGATCTTTCATTTATTAGAAATACTTCCAATGCTCAAATAATTCTGAGAAAAATCTAGAAAATACTTGGACACTAAAAATATTTAATAAAATTTTATCTATCTCAATTTAATGTTCAAAATTTTCATAGATTTTATTCACACACTTACTTTAATCATTAAGTAATTTCTAAAAATTCCTTTTTTCACAACGATTTATAATTTAGTGATTTTCAGGGTGTGACAAATCCACGCCCTTACAGAAATCTCATCCCGAGATTTGGAACGGCTAGCAAGAAATCGGGTAGGGCAATCCTTCACCTGACCACTCTGTCAAACTGAGTGGCCAATCCGACATGCCTTTCTCTGGCTTTTTTCCTTCCAATAGATCATAACACCTAACTTAATCCTTATGCAGATATTGTCGGGTCTAGCTTTCTGTGAACATTATCTCCTCAACCTTCGAAAGGTTGACTACAAGATCTCCAAACATTGTTGTATTCGATCAGAGGTTCGCTTTAGCTTTTCTTTGGAATACTTTGAAGTATACCAAGTCCATAGAAATCTCACCTATCACTAGAGTTGACTTAGTTCCCATGATTCCACTTTTCTGAGAAAATTAACATTTATCATTCGACTGAATCCAATATTTCGTGGTAAAACGATTTCCTCCTATCTTATGGAAACAAGTCTCTTATCCATTAAGTATATTAACGAAACATCTGAGCTTTCTCAATCCGGCTTTACTTTAAATTGATAGCTGATCTTTAAATATCTTCTTCCATATGACCTTCATCTTTTGCAGTGAAAACGATTATTGTCTGAATCTCAAATATTGTAAAATTGTTTCCTGTAACGGTTACTCCTTAACCTTTTAGGTTCTAGTTTCCAATACAACTTCTTGTATACCTTGGTCATCAATCATCTAGGCAGACTATCAAGACATTTATTCCAACATCGATGTAAACCGTTTTGCAGCCGTATTTTTTTGCTTATGTAGTTCCAAAATACCTTGAATTAGAAAATTCCACGGTTGATCTGATCTCGGACTGATCTGGTGATTAGTGCTCTATTTCAATTGACTCTGTATTCGTCACCTTTCAGACTATCCTTTTCCTTATTATCATCTTCATACTTCATATTGACATAGCAGTGGCGTCCATGCTCGTATTTGTCCCATTGGTGTACATGTAACTGGTAGAATGATCCATATGCTTTCTTACGGAAACTGTTTACACCCAAATTTGGAAAGTTGCCAAAGTTTGGAAAGTGCCGGGTTGTTGATGCGAAAAACACACACTAGCCTGGAAGATCTGCTTAACTTCTGTGCAGGTCTAAAATCATGCCTTTAGGTTCGTGAGTGTGCTAGTTGATTTGATCATGCAATCAACAAGAAAGAAAGACAAGAAAACCACGGTTAAATCCATAAACGATAGTCGATCGGCTAGTTGCCGATGACATATCATTTATCTTTGAGCCGATGTCATATTGGAATCGATTTTGATCTCTAAATCGGCTCTGCTAGCCGGTTTAATCTATCAAAACCCATCTTGATTTAGCAATTGCTAGATTAGGGTGGTTGGCGACTCCATATCACCGCAAGACGTTCAGGTGCTGCGATCGTGCTTGTCGACTTATCAAAAGAGTTGCCAACACGATTTTTAGCGACTCCGCTGGGGAACGATCTAATCAGCCATATCACGGCCGAATTTCGTTTAATCTAGTAGCTACTGTTTCGTCAAATCAAGTTTCGGCTAAACGGCCGAAATTAATCTATTATCGCCGGATTAGCCTAATCGGTGGTGAGGTTATTTGGTCGTCACCAAATCCATTTGAACACTTGCCGTGTGTATTGAAGACCATTCCGGGAGCAGCAGCAGGAACATTGTTTCCTTTTATTGCTACACATTGTTACCGAGAAGAAATAGGAAACAGAGCAGCCGATCTTATTTCAGATCGGTTAATTTTTGGTATAGTTTGCTATAGTACCGAAGTTACTGTTACGTTCAGAAAAATCAACAAAGGCTAGTTTTAATAAAATTGGCTAAACACAGTAACATATCAAGATTGCATATTCATCTATTCGGTCAATATTTCGGCTATGAGCTATATGGCCGAAATTAATTAAGGAATTTCTTCATCAACCATGGCGAGCGGGAACGAGATCGATATGATCAAGTTGGAGGATCTTGATGAGGGAGCACGCAAGGCCATGGAGGAACATCTCAATGCGTATACCTAGGAGATATTGATGAAGACGTGCACTAGGACCCGTCAAGGTGTGGTTTTCAAGCCGAAAGCGTTGCCTGAACCTACTTTCGATGTGGTAAGTACTGAAGAGGTATCAAATTCTATCCAACAACAAATTGCAAGCACAATAGATTCATCCATTGCTACTCTAAAAACTAAATTAGATGCATCTATTGAAACTCGTTTTGAAGATGTTTTGAGGAATAAATTCGGTTCTTTCATAGCCGATTTTATGTTCAAAGATAAAGCCTCTACCAGCACTAACCAAGCCCCTATAGATCAAATAGGTAGTAGAACCGATGGGGCAAATATGCAAACAACTGGTGAGGGAGAGATCGCACACTCAGCCGGTCTGACCAGGCTTGATGGCCAGTCAGACCACGCGTTCTCCTCCGGTCAGATCGGCCATCTGGCCGGTCAGACCGGGTTCCCTCCCGCCGGTCAGACCGGACCCCAAACCGGTCTGACCGAACTTCTGGATGCCGGTCAGACCGGGCCCTGGACCGGTCAGACCGATGCAATTATCCCAAACAGGGGGTAGATCCAATGATAAATAACGGGCTTTTATACCATATTCTAGTACATGATCCCCCTGTATCTACTGTTAATTCCCAAATTCCCCCACATATCCCTAATGCTTACAATGATCCTACTAGGGGATATCCTCCTGATACTAGGTATGGCCAGTATAATAATATTGTGCCGCAACAACCACCTCTTAGGCCACCAAACCCACCACCAAATCCACATAGGCCTGAAAATATAGAGGAGTTAACTAGTATCATTATTAGGGATAAATTTGGGATTGAAGCGATGGATCGTGCTAAGGAGTACCAAAAGCCGTATCCTGATTATTATGACAATTTCCCATATCCTCATGGCTATAGAATTCCTGAATTTACCAAGTTTAGTGATGAGGATAGTAGAACCACATGGGAGCATGTAGATCAATTCTTAGCGCAATGTGGAGAGGCTAGTAGTTCTGATGCTTTTAAATTGCGCTTGTTTTCTTTATCTTTGTCCGGTACTGCTTTTACATGGTTTACTTCTTTACCGGCAAATTCTATTCATACTTGGGCTCAATTAGAACAAAAATTTCATGATTATTTTCACACTAGTGAAACTGAACTTAGGTTGTCTGATTTAACATCGGTTAGGCATAAATACAATGAATCTGTTGCTGATTATATTGAGAGGTTTAGAGATATTAAAATCCGATGTTTTAGTTTGAAAATAACTGACAAAGATTTAGCCGACATTGCATATGATGGATTGCTTGATTCTATTAAAGAGAGATTGAATGGTCAGATATTTGTTGATGTTGATTATGTGCTACATGAAGCTCTGGCTCAGGAAAGCCGAGTGGATGGCAATAGCTTAAATGCTAGTTTAGATGATAGTGCAATATCATGTATAGCCGAACCAAGCGATGGTTCGGATTGTGTTAGTAATTTGTGCAATGATGCCGTAACGAGTATAGCCGAACCAAGTGATGATTCGGATTGTGTTACTACTTTAGACAATGATGGAATAGCCGAAAATGTCGTCATATAGTAACTGTACAAGAAAACGGCAGGCAGTACTCGGAAAATAATACAATGAATTCAATGTGCATTTTGTCTCTTACCTTGCAAATTGCATAATAACCATGATGAGCAATCCCATACGTATCTGTAATATCCAAGAACCTCCCACATCTCTTCAAGGAATCTCATGATTGCTGTAAATAGAGGATATTATCATCAATCATAAGAAAATGCAGGAAATTGCTAAAGTGTCCATGGATGATTGATTTAAGTGATTAGATGAAATGAATGATTACCTCAACTGTTATTTCAGCATGGCAAAAAGGGCAGTGCTCTGTCTGTTGTGTGTTCTTGGTTCACTTTACACATTGCCAATCCTGAATAGATTAGGATGATATCATTTGCCAAAGCATGTTACTTACATATATGCTCTTCTGCAAAGTCATCATCCGTGTCAGCTATAGATTTCACAAGAGTGACTTCCACCAGTTCATCGCAAAGTGCAAGGGTTGACTCCAAATTATCTTCATTAAAACTGAGATCAATATAAAAGTTGTATACATCTGGTTCTGCTGTAAGACGTTCCTTCCTCATCTTCTCAAATAATCTTCTCGCTTCAGTAAATTTCTTTTTTTTATTCAACAATCTTATAAGAGCATTGTATGAGCTTGCAGTAAGCCTGAATCCCTTTTCTATCATTTCACTATGGAAATACAGAGCCTCTTTCATATTTCTTGCCTTACAATGTCCCTTGATCAAAATATTATATGTGTTTTCATTTGGTACCACCTCCTGTGAAAGCATTCCCTTGTAGATCTCGGTGGTTGATTTCATGTTCTTTTCAATGCAGTACTGCTTCATAAGAGAATTGTATGTTGTGGTATTTGGGTGGATGTTCTTCTCCAGCATCCATTCAAGCAGCCTCTTACCTCCTTCTACCCTACCTGACATGCAAAAGCCATTCATTAGAACATTATAAGTCACAATAGTAGGCTTAATTCCTTTATCTAACATCTCTTGCAAAAGGCTGTGAGCCCTGTCAAGCTCTCTGAACTGGCAAAGAGCACCAATAATAGTTGTATATGTGTAAACGTCTGGTTTAAGGCCTGCTTCATCCATGTCTATCATGGTCCTCATAGCTTGCTCCAAATTGCCAGCCTTGCACAAGCCATTGATCAGAGAGTTGTATGTGAAAATATTCAGCTCTAACCCCTTGTTGCACATCTCATGCAATAGTTCATTAGCAGCACACACATCCCCCTGCTTGCAGAGTCCATCTGACAGAGCCGTGTATGTCACTACATTTGGTGTCACTCGTTTCTGCACCATTTTGTTATGCACCAGAAAGGCCTCCGTCATCTTCCCAACCTTGCAGTACCCATCAATGAGAACTGTATATGTGACCGCATCAACATCCAATCCTGCTGTTGATACAGAGCAACATAGCCTTCGGTCATTCTTGGGATACACTGCACTAATGCAGGTAACTGGTGGTGGATACCTTCTTATTGCTCTGTTGCTTATTGGCCTGTTAAGATTATGACATATAAATATCATTTTTAGATCTCTACCCAGAAGGCAGATTATTTAATAGACACAATAGCGCTGCATGACGTGATGAGCATTCTACGACCAGTTTTTGCCAATCCTTCAATCTGTAAGGTTGTGCATCTCTTATATCTGATATCACTGGAAATCATTAGTTTTCATTTTGAGTTCTGCTTAAAGTGATTTTGCCACTTACCATTTGTATTTTTGAATTGTGATGGATTTGCATGTTGTCCAACTTTGGAAGCTCTAGAATTATGGAATGTGCAGTACAGATGATGGTGTGAATTGATTTACATGTTATTCCAATAAAGTTTAAATTACACTTGTGATTACAGAGATAGGGTGTAGGAGAACATGGTGTAAACAAGTTGTTTCCACCAGCGTCACATTTGTGTGCACCCTTAGTATTAAGATTACTATAAAAGATATCTAGAGAAGTTCAGAGATTGATTCTTTCTGGTTAAAGAGCTGAGCCATGGTCCACGGTCCATAAATAAAACAATATTAAAATGCCTTTTAATGATTATATTTTCACCATAGCACATGATTCACATTGTCTGATGTGCAGGAGGGATTAAGCCTAGAGCTTTCATAGTTCATCCCTCCTAAACGTGGCTTCTTTGACAGTCTAATTTCCTGTTTGTATCAAGCTTAAACCCACTAAACTCTAATTTATGATATCCATAAGATGGTGGATTGTTCTTTCTCAGCCAGCATGAAAGATAATTATGTGTCTCTGCATTAGAGGTAGTAATATATATTTTTTTTCCAAGAATCATGCTGCGTTGTTGACACTGCAGGGCCAGGAACCACTATACACAAACAACCACAATATGGAAGTTTGAAGGACAATAAGTTAAAAGTTTTTTCAGCCAATCCTAATAAGACATGTAGTTTCTATAGAAGCTGGGCCCCGAACACTCTAAATGAACGAATGCTGAGTTTGGTATTTGGCCTAACAAATCAATCCAACAAACCTAAAGCCCTTAAATCTTCTTGTAAATTTGAATTTCTGGATCAAGGGGCCCTAACAGCATGGATGATTTACATGGTACGGTGGGTGTTTGGTTGATCAAGATAAGATTGCTGAATGAGTCCATCAGTGTTCTCATAGACATTTACTATATTTCCCCAGCGATGGTCCATTTACCCTTGGCTCTTCAGAATCAATGCTATATGAATCATTTGGTTCTTGTTTTTTCCTTTCCTATCTGGTTATTATTAACTTTTTTCATGTATTATTCTTTGTCAGCTCTCTCTCTTTTTTTTGTTTACTCTTCTCTGTCTATTACTCACTATCAAACTGATGATCACACTTTAGCAAGTGAACATTTGGAAATTGGTAGAGTTTTAGTTATCGATATGTCTGCTTGATATTTCACCATGGAGAAAAATAAACCACAGTGAAGCGAACTTTTACAAAGCCGTATAGACATCCTTATGTATATGAACTGATGCTAGCTCTAACCCCTAGACTACGGTTTTGAGTTGTTTCATTACCATCCTTGCTCCTTTTTCTTTTTCTGTCCTTTGTGCATATGGAGCCTTCAGTATTCTCTCTGGCACTTGATAGTCTCATGAATTCCTTCAGAGCTCGTAACTATTTTAGCTTGTAATCTCATTTCTTTGCAATGTAGTTGCAGAGGCCTTTTCTAGACACCTACACTAATTTCTAATGAGTTTTTGACTAATAGTCAAAATCAATTGCTGTATAATCGTCTCAGCAGAAGATCTGTGTTGCTTTCTTTTATTAAATGCAGTTTCATTTACCTTCTCCCTACTTATTTGTCAGATCTTCCATGGAGCTGACAATGATGTTCTTTGGCTTCAGAGAGACTTTCATATTTATGTCGTGAATATGTTCGATACTGCCAAGGTAAGTCCCCCTACAGTATGCATGTCTTGGATGAAACATCTAATACCATTCCGCAGAGATTTCTCCAGCATGCAAGCGAACCGTGCCTGTTTTTTGTCGCATATAATGTTTGCTTGCCATGTCTTTTTCACTGTAGCAAGTTACATGCCATATCGTACGTAGATATGGCAATAGGTCATGAAACATCATTTTACTTGGACATCTCATTAGATGTGAGCATATTTTACTTTCTTTAATGTAATGAAAGAACATCAGCAGTGCCAATCAACTGCTGACCTACATTTGTGTGTTTCCCGTTCATTTTTGCATTAGTGGTTATAGTTTTTTCATGGGACAACATAATGAACTGCTAAGCATCATCACCAATATAATGATATGTGATAGTTTAAAGTTTGTCACGCTTGATTACAATTTCTTATGTTTCAATTTTATATATTTGGTTTTAGCTTCAAGTTTCAACCAGAAATGTATTCATGGTTTAAGCAGGGGAAATGATTTCATAACTGGTTTACTGCAATATGAAAAGATTTATGGATTTACAATGTGTTTACGATGAAAACATCTTTTTTTGGTACCAGTTCCTATAATCTAGAGTAGAGATCACCTTCTTATGAATGTTTTGGTCATTGAACATTTAATGGCAACTTTGCCCCTAAAGTTATTCACCTATGCTATCTTAGATGTTCATTTTTTTTTCACCGGACCTCACTTTATTATTTATGTTATGCATGTATGCCTTTTTCTGAATTGCCTTATAAAAGTAATTTATTGCAGGCATGTGAGGTTCTATCAAAACCACAGAAGTCATTAGCATATTTGCTTGAATTATATTGTGGAGTGACCACAGACAAGACAATGCAGGTAGGCCATTTATTAAGGTTGGCTTGCTAAAGCCACTAAAGTGTTTTCATCAGCTTATTTACTGGTTTGTTTACTGTTTAGTAGCTGGTTAGCTTTCATCTGCCGCCTCAATTTTGACATGATTAATTCTTTTTAGCACTTTAGACACAATGGTGCACAGGGTGCTACAAAATGTTTAACCATGTTAGTTACAGAGAATCTTTGCCAATTCATTTAGAGCATTTGTGTTGCACTTATTTATGAGCTTAGCAAGATATATGTTTAGCTTTTGTTGAAGCTTTCATGTCCTAGAAAACATTAGTTGCATAAGCTCATGTTATGCATTGTTGATCGTGATTTCAGAATAATAATGTAGCAGTAGGTTCTTTCAAATTCATTTTTGCACCTATGGAAGCTCAAGTTATGCATTGTTACTCTGATTTCAGAATCTACTGGTGTAGCAGTAGATTCTAAGTCATTTCTGCACTATTTGTTGTTACAAATATTAAGCACCATTACTGAAATAAATGATTGTTGACCTAAATACCTAATGGTGGTCAGTGGTACTAAACCCTAAATTGTGGTGGTTTTCTGAATTTGTGCCTTTACATCCTTTAAAGCATGTCACTAAAATGGTTGTCACATCTTTAGTTATATTTTGTCACTACTTGCATTAGTTTATGCATGATTCCCTTGCCCTTTTACTCAATTCCATTTGATCCTCATACAAATTCTTGATCGAAACTCTGTTCCATTAATCATTCTCAGCTGATATTTAGAAGCCTGTTTCCTTATGCATAAATACGTGATATGTAAAAGAAAATGATAAACAAGTTCCTTCTGCCTACTTGTAATCGATGACCTTTTAGTTGTGCCTGCAAAATTTACTCCTTCCAGTCAAGTATATTTGACATAGGGAATACTAGAACTGATACTCCCAACGTCAGATATACTTGACCAGAAAGAGCAGTTTGTTTTCCAGCATCACAGTTGCTCTCATTTTTACGGTTCATTCTCCTTGATTCTGATATTTCAGCGTGAGGATTGGAGATTACGCCCATTAACACCAGAAATGATTCAGTACGCCCGTTGTGATGCGCATTATCTGTTGTACATTGCAAATTGTTTGGCATCAGAGCTTCATGCAAAAACTTACGGTATGATCTATGTTCCTCTGTCGAGTTTCCCCTTGCTTTTTTGGAGGGGAACTTTTCCCTTCCAATAGGTGCTACTTTGAGTTGTTACAAGATAGTAATTTGTTCAGCAAACTGAGTCAGCGAGACAATTACAAAATTACTACAGACAGCTACATTTGACATCTTAGAGTCCTAGACAATAGAACTCATGACTCCCTGCATCTTTAAATTAGTTTCACATGAGCTCACAAGCATCAGTTTATCTGGATTGTTCTATGTTCACCCTTCAGTTCAGCTGAGCACATTGTTTTCTGCAAATGTAAATTACTGATGTAGCTCTGTTGGGCTGCGTTCCAACCTAGAGGTTCCAAACGTTTCCTCTCTGGCATGAAAAACAGGTGGCTCATTAGCACATGATTAATTAAGTATTAGCTTAAAAGACTTAAAAATGGATTAATACGATTTTTTAAAAGAAACTTTCCAATATAAAATTTTTGCAAAGAACGCACCATTTACCAATTTGGGAAGCCTGTGCATGGAAAACGAGGGAGTAGAAGTTTGGAAACTGGAAAGGGGAGCTTAGAACACAGCCTTAGTCTGTTATGCTTACCACTGACTGCAGTTCCCCTTCTCTGTCTGCTCCCGAGGGTGGGGATTCTGCGCCTAGACGCCAGTGGACACCTAAGATGGATTTTCCCCGTTTCGATGGCACCGATGTGAGGGTTTGGTTGGATAATTGTGAGACTTATTTTGGGTTTTATCAAATCACTGAGGGTTTTCAAGTTTCTGCCGCTTCTCTGAATATGATTGGGGATGCAGCAAATTGGTACCAGGCTTGGAAGTTAGAGACGGGCTGGCATAATTGGGAATCCCTGAAGACAGCAGTCTTAAATGAATTTGAAGTCAATTTGGAAAGTGTGAAAATGGATGAGCTGTTATTGTTGACACAAACGGGTTCGGTGACTGAGTACCGCTCTAAGTTCAATCAGTTGGTGTATCAGCTTAGGCTTTATGATCCACTGTTGTCTGATACATTTTTGATTAGGCATTTTCTGTTGGGATTGAAAGATGAGTTGAGGTCTGCAGTGCAGGCACAACAGCCTACTTCTGTTTCTCAGGCTTATTTGGTTGCTTTGGCACATGAGTCTGCTCAGTTGGGGACTGGCACTAAGAAAGGGCATTATAAGAAAGAGCATGTGGCTATTAGGGGCACTGATAAGCTGAAGTTGGCTCCTGGTGAATTGTGGAAAGCACAGCAACTGAAAGAGTATAGGCGGGCTCAGGGCTTGTGTTTTAAATGTGGGGAGAAGTATGCTCCTGGTCATGTGTGTGCTAAACAAGAGGGTGTTCAGTTGAAGGCTTTGCATGTTCAGGAGGAGTCTGAAGTATTATCTGATGAAGTGTTGGATGCTATTACTGCTTTGGATGTTTCTAGTGATGGTATTAGTCTGTCTTTGCATGCTATGGCGGGTACTTGTCCCTCTCATACAGTTCAGTTGCGTGCCTTGGTTCAAAATCAAGTGATTATTATTCTTGTGGATTCTGGCAGCACTCACAGCTTCATTGATGCTGGCCTTTGTCACAGATTGCAGTTGTCTACTGAATCTATTCAGCCTACTTCTGTTCGAGTGGCTAATGGAGAAACTCTTTGTTGTGAGGCCAAGGTTCCTCAGTTTGCTTGGTGGGTTCAGGGACACGAGTTTTCATTTCCTATGAGGGTGCTGCCTATGGGGGGTTATGATTTGGTGTTAGGGATGGATTGGTTAACACAATTCAGTCCAATGACATGTGATTGGGCAGCAAAACAGTTGCAGTTTTCTTATAACGGTTCAGTCATTACTTTGAAGGGCATACAGACTTCAGATGAGTTAAGGCCTGTCAGTGAAGTTTCTGCTGTTCAGGTTATGAAGTGGACTAAAGGAAATGATATCTGGGCAATGGCTGTTGTGGAACCCTCTCAGTCAGTGGACAATTCAGCCTCTACATTTCCTGAAATACAACAGTTACTGCAAGAGTTTCAGTCTGTGTTTCAGGACTCTAATACTCTGCCTCCCCACAGGGTGTTAGATCATGTTATTTCCTTGCTGCCTAATTCTGTCCCTGTTAATGCCAGGCCATATCGATATTCTCCTGCTCAGAAAGATGAGATTGAAAGGCAGGTCTCTACGATGCTGTCAGCTGGTCTGATTTCCCCAAGTTGCAGTCCCTTTGCCTCTCCTGTGTTGTTGGTTAAGAAGAAAGACAATTCTTGGCGTTTTTGTGTTGATTATAGAAGGTTGAATGATCTCACTATTAAGAACAAGTTTCCTCTGCCAATTGTCGATGAGTTGTTAGATGAGTTAGCAGGCACTCAGTTCTTTTCTAAACTCGATTTGCGCAGTGGTTATCATCAAATAAGGATGCAGGAATCTGATGAGTTTAAAACAGCTTTTAAGACTCACCATGGACATTTTCAATTCCGAGTTATGCCCTTTGGATTGACTAATGCTCCAGCCACATTTCAGTGTTTAATGAATTCTATTTTTGCTCCTTATTTGAGGAAGTTTGTGCTCGTTTTTATGGATGACATTTTGGTGTATAGTAAGTCGTGGACTGACCATTTAAAGCATTTGAGATGTGTGCTACAGCTACTTCAGCAACATCAACTTTGTGCAAAGCTATCTAAATGCTCGTTTGCTGCTCCTCAGTTGGAATATTTGGGTCATATCATCTCAGCTGCTGGTGTTGCCACAGATGCTGAAAAGACCAAGGTGATGTTGCAATGGCCTGTCCCGACTAATCTTACTGAGTTAAGGGGATTTTTAGGCTTGACTGGTTATTATAGGAAGTTTGTCAAGAATTATGGCATTTTGGCTAAGCCATTGACAGTACTTCTTCAGAAAAACGTCAAGTTTGTTTGGACTGAACACACTCAAAAAGCCTTTGATTCTTTAAAACTTGCTATGAGCTCCACTCCTGTTTTAGTCTTGCCCAACTTTGCCAAGCCTTTTACAATTGAAACAGATGCTTGTTCTACTGGTATTGGGGCTGTTCTGTCTCAGGAAGGACACCCGGTGGCATTTTATAGCAAGGCATTGGGGATTAACAATCAAAAGCTGTCTATTTATGAAAAGGAGTTCTTGGCAATAATGATGGCTATTGATAAATGGAGACCTTATCTACTCAGGGGGCCGTTTGTCATAAGGACTGATCACCAATCTTTGTGCCATTTAGATGATCAGTTACTGGGTTCTGAATTACAGCGCAAGGCTATGACTAAGCTCATTGGTTTACAATATAAGTTTCAGTATAAGAGAGGTGCTGAAAATAAGTCTGCTGATGCACTTTCTCGGGTGGGGCATTTCTTTTCCTTACAGGCCATTTCTATAGCACAACCTGTTTGGGTGCAAGAGGTGGTGAATTCTTATGTGGTGGATAATCAAGCTCAGTCTCTACTCACTGAATTGGCTATTATGTCACCTAATGCAAGTGGCTTTTCTCTGGTTCATGGGTTAATAAAAAAGAAAGGTCGTATTTGGTTGGGAGCTAACTCTGCCCTGCACACTAAAATCATTTCTTCGTTTCATGATTCTGCTATTGGAGGCCATTCTGGAGTAATGGCTACTTATCAACGAGTTAAAAAATTGTTTGTGTGGAAAGGTCTTAAGCATTCAGTAGAAGAGTTTATACAACAATGTGTGGTTTGTCAGAAGGCCAAACATGAGCACTGTTCGTCCCCAGGATTGTTGCAACCATTGCCTATCCCTACTGGTGCATGGCAGGATATATCTATGGATTTCATAGAAGGATTACCTTTGTCCAAGGGCTCTGATGTTATCTTAGTGGTGGTGGATCGCTTTACGAAGTATGCACACTTTCTCCCCTTAAAGCATCCATTCACTGCTGTCCAAGTGGCTGATAATTATCTCAGTAAAGTGGCTTCTCTTTATGGTATGCCTAAGTCTATCGTTTCTGATCGAGACAAGATTTTTACCAGTCACTTTTGGCAACATCTGTTCAAACGTTTTGCAATTCCTCTGAATCTTACCACGGCTTATCACCCTCAGTCTGATGGTCAGACTGAGCGGGTGAATCAATGCTTGGAAATGTATTTGCGTTGTGCTGTGGCTTCAGCTCCCACTAAGTGGTCTTCTTGGTTACCCCTTGCTCAGTATTGGTATAACACAAGTTTTCATTCGGCTCTGAAATGCTCTCCACATAAAGCACTCTATGGCACTGATCCTACTTATGGTCTCCTCCCGGCTCCTTTGACTGATGATGCTGAACAGACTTCTGATGATATTGATGATTCTTCTGGAGTATCAGCCTTGTTGAAAGAAAGGGAGTTGTTTTCTACCATGTTACAGCATCATTTAGCCAGGGCTCAAAACCGGATGAAACAGTTTGCTGATGCTAAGAGGACTGCTCGTTCTTTTCAAGTGGGTGATTTGGTACTTCTGAAGTTACAACCATATGCTCAACGTTCAGTGATTGCACGGCCATTTCCAAAATTGGCTTTCAAATACTTTGGTCCATTTGAGATTTTGGCTGTTGTTGGGTCAGTTGCTTACCGTTTGAAGTTACCAGCTGACAGCCTCATTCACCCGGTGTTTCATGTCTCCCAGTTGAAGTCATTTGTGCCTGATACTAAGCCGGTGTTTGCTCAATTGCCTACTGCTGCTCAGTTGGATATTGCCGATTTGATTCCATCTGCTGTGTTGGAGCGCCGCCTGGTAAAGAAGGGTAATGCAGCTATTGTTCAGGTTCTTGTACAGTGGGGTTCTCTTCCTCCTGCATTGGCCACTTGGGAGGACTATGATGTTGTGCGCACGAGGTTTCCTGATGCTGTCGCTTGGGGACAAGCTCCAATTGGTGGGGGGGGGGAACCTGTCACGGCTGTTGCCTGACGGGCTATAGTGGTTCTGTTTGACAGCGAAAGCGTATAATTGAAAGTTGTAATAGAGAAGCAAAGACGGGAAGTGTTGGATGTAAAGCTGTGAGACTCGGACGGGTGGGACCGATGGGTTGGTGAGTTGCGTGTGTGGCCTATATGAGCCAGTCTGTAATCGAACTAAAGGGTATGGAAGAAAAAGGAAAAACTATTCCCGTCCTCTGCTTCTTCTTCCTCGTGCTCTGCTTCTCTCTTCTTCCTCTACTCCGATTCTAGAAAATCTCCGGCGAGCATCGTCGCCGGCGTTTTGGGATCGTGACACCTAAATTGTGGTGGTTTTCTGAATTTGTGCCTTTACATCCTTTAAAGCATGTCACTAAAATGGTTGTCACATCTTTAGTTATATTTTGTCACTACTTGCATTAGTTTATGCATGATTCCCTTGCCCTTTTACTCAATTCCATTTGATCCTCATACAAATTCTTGATCGAAACTCTGTTCCATTAATCAATCTCAGCTGATATTTAGAAGCCTGTTTCCTTATGCATAAATATGTGATATGTAAAAGAAAATGATAAACAAGTTCCTTCTGCCTACTTGTAATCGATGACCTTTTAGTTGTGCCTGCAAAATTTACTCCTTCCAGTCAAGTATATTTGACATAGGGAATACTAGAACTGATACTCCCAACGTCAGATATACTTGACCAGAAAGAGCAGTTTGTTTTCCAGCATCACAGTTGCTCTCATTTTTACGGTTCATTCTCCTTGATTCTGATATTTCAGCGTGAGGATTGGAGATTACGCCCATTAACACCAGAAATGATTCAGTATGCCCGTTGTGATGCGCATTATCTGTTGTACATTGCAAATTGTTTGGCATCAGAGCTTCATGCAAAAACTTACGGTATGATCTATGTTCCTCTGTCGAGTTTCCCCTTGCTTTTTTGGAGGGGAACTTTTCCCTTCCAATATGTGCTACTTTTAGTTGTTACAAGATAGTAATTTGTTCAGCAAACTGAGTCAGCGAGACAATTACAAAATTACTACAGACAGCTACATTTGACATCTTAGAGCCCTAGACAATAGAACTCATGACTCCCTGCATCTTTAAATTAGTTTCACATGAGCTCACAAGCATCAGTTTATCTGGATTGTTCTATGTTCACCCTTCAGTTCAGCTGAGCACATTGTTTTCTGCAAATGTAAATTACTGATGTAGCTCTGTTGGGCTGCGTTCCAACCTAGAGGTTCCAAACGTTTCCTCTCTGGCATGAAAAACAGGTGGCTCATTAGCACATGATTAATTAAGTATTAGCTTAAAAGACTTAAAAATGGATTAATACGATTTTTTAAAAGAAACTTTCCAATATAAAATTTTTGCAAAGAACGCACCATTTACCAATTTGGGAAGCCTGTGCATGGAAAACGAGGGAGTAGAAGTTTGGAAACTGGAAAGGGGAGCTTAGAACACAGCCTTAGTCTGTTATGCTTACCACTGACTGCAGTAATTGTTCTTGGGGAATATGTTATCTTAAACTTTAAAAAGCTTCCAGTCCTTGAGCTGTGTCTGGAGGACCATCTATGAAAAAATTATATAAAGATATGCACTATCTATTGTACTCTCTTTTGAATGCTTCCTCCACCCAAGAATGTAAGGCATATTTTTTGGACTGTAGCCCTTAGAGATACTAATTAGAGAGTAATCAAGTAACGTCTAATGACTATTTGGTCTATGTTCAAGATGAAATATATCTTACATTCTAGGACAGAGGGGATCAGTAACTTTCAAGCTACAAGTAAAAACAAAATTTCATGTACTAATACCTTAACCTGTGCATAAACTGGAACCTTCTGGATCAAGTATCTAAAACTTATTTGATAATAATATCAGCAAATCTTTAGCTTTGTAAGAAAATATATTGGTCTATTTAGCCTATACAATCCTGTTATGCAGCTTAAGAAAATGAGATTCCTTGTTGAATTGATGATATTTTATTGCTTCCTGAAACCAAATTACATAATTATTTCCATTGTTCCCTGTCTCACTTTTTTGATAAACTGTAATATCTAATCAGATGCTTCAGACTCTCCCAATGACAAAATCAATTTTTTCTTCGAGGCCAGCCATCGCTCAAATATGGTGTGTATGCAACTGTATGCAAAGGAAATTGAATGTCCACCAGGAGCATCCTCTGCGGCATCTATTTTCTCAAAAAATTTGCAAAGTCATGGACTTGACTCCTATAAATCAAGTGAAGTGAAGGTGCTCGTTTTCTTTATTTGTTTGCCTGCTTGCCAGTGATTTCAATAAATTCTCAATTTTGTTGCTCTTTTGTAGGATCTTGTTTGGAAAATTTGTGCATGGAGGGATTTAATGGTCAGCCAACATATTCTTATTCTTTTAGAACAATTGATTTTCACATTTTTGTAGGGTATATTCTTAGCTTTTTGTTAAAACTATTAGCTGTATTTGGTGACTTCACACACATTAGAGTTACCTATTTCTGCATATGTTGAGTTGCTTCACCCAATAATTTGACATATCTGTTTTCTTGTGATTCTGATCTCTGGATACTGGCAGTCCTTCCAGACTCTTCAATTATCTTGATTACTTCATTGCAGGCTCGCATGCATGATGAGAGCTTACGGTATGTCCTGTCAGACCAAGCTATAGCTTCCCTTGCTTTTAGTGTTCCAAGAGGTCCAACTGAGGTGTGTTCTGCCATATTAGAAACTGAAACAAGCAATTCAACTGTGTATCCTTCCTTGCCGTCGCCTTCACCTATTGTTGTTGCTCACGCTGAAGAACTTCGCTATCTGATTGAGGACATCACTGTCAGCATGGATGCCATCTTTAAAATTTTGCTTGAGAAGTATAAAGATCCAAGTGGATTATGTCGACTATCAGTTTTTAATTATAACCTTGTATCACAGCTGAGTTTGAAGCAAAAAAATATGTTCTCCTTTGCATCAAGTGGGGAGAAGTTGTTGATGGCACCAACTAACAAAAAGGCTTCCCGGGAATTATTCATTAAAAAGTTTTCATGCAAGTCCCCAGTATATCACAATTGCAGGATCTATGCCAGTGATGGAAGACTGCTTTGCTACTGTGACCGCAAAAAGTTGGAATGGTTTGTCACTTAGATGCACTATTTAGTGTTTATAGGTATGTAAACATCATGGTTATCTTATCAAACTGACCAACTCTTCTCTCCCAGGTATATTCAACGTAATTTAGCAAAATTAATAGAAGACAATCCTCCAGCAATTATGCTCTTGTTTGAACCTAAAGGTCGCCCAGAGGATGAGGATAATGACTTTTATATTCAGAGCAAGAAAAATATTTGTGTTGGATGTGGAGAAAAGAGCCATTATATCAGATATAGAATTATACCATCGTGCTACAGGATGCATTTTCCAGAGCATCTGAAGAGCCATCGTTCACATGATATTGTACTTCTTTGCGTAGACTGCCATGAAATTGCTCATTCAGCAGCTGAGAAGTACAAGAGGCAAATAGCCAAAGAATTTGGGGTGCCGCTTTTTGTACAGAAGATAGTGAACTCGGGTGATATAAGTTTAATAGCTGGTGCATCATTATCTGATGATAAATCAAATGGAACAGGTGTGTCTCCTTTGCAGCTGAGGACTGCTGCAATGGCACTTTTAAGACATGGATCCAATATGCCTTTGAAGAGATGTGAAGAGCTAATGCAGGTGATGAGAATCTTCAAGTATTTTGGGCTTCACCACAGTTTCAACATTGTCTTATTGAAACTTTTCATGCTAGTTATCAATATTTCAGTAGACCAAATTTGTTCTTATAATTAGCCTTAAATATGTATTGCTGACCTATTCATTTCTTTGCAGATTGTGAAGTCATACTATGGTGGTAGGGATGTGACTCCTGAAGATCTTGAGATGGCATTACTTGTTGGCATGAGTCCCAATGAGCGAAGGCGGCATTCAAAGAAAAATGGTTTTTCTTACCGATCCCAGGCTCAAAATGTTATTAGAAAGAGCAACAGCAACGGCATTGTTGAGAATAATGAACATGATCCAGAAAATGGATATGCTGAGCAATTTTCTAAAAATGGAGTTGAGAGTAACAGTCATCCAGACATTGATGAGAATAACCACCAGCTAGATATTGATGAACATACCAGTCAGCCAGGCTCTGGGGGTAATAAGATACATGGTCCAACTCTGAGCAAAGAAAGCACAACCAATCCATCCCGTATGGCTAATCCCATTTCTGACTCTAGCATGGAGCCAGACACCGTGCAGCAAGCAAGCTTAGGTGGTAATCCTGCAAACGGTGATCTTGACAGGGATCCATGCGGCAGTGACAATTCTAACCAAGCCATTCCCCAAAATGGTGACAAGAAGATCTCCCTTTTAGGTCATGGGCATCACTGTAAACAGGTCGTGGAGCTTTTGCTTTCCAACGGTGGCGAGGAGGCCATTAACCAGTTCAGCCAACGGTGGAGGCAGGTCTTCGTAGCTGCTCTTCACCCTCGTTATTTGCCTTCGGGCTGGAATATAAAGCACAGGTGAATTCACACCTGTCGTTTTGCTACTCGGTTTGTTCTCACACATTGATAATTGCGCATGTTTGTGGTGCAAAATCGCCCTGGTTATCTATCAACCATGTGTAGGTAGATTTGGAAGATTTTTTCTGTTAGATGATTTTTTTTTCTGGACAATTATTTTTGACCCTCTGGACATGCATACCTTGTGTTCTTTGCTGTGTAGTGGACGGCGGGATTTTGGCGATTTCAGCGTCTACAAGCCATCAAAGAAACCTCCTGCTGCAGATCAATCCGAGACTTTAGCTGCTGCTGCTGTTGTACCTTGAGGTTCTAGTTTACATTTGAAGTTACTTCCATTTCATCAAACCTGAACCTTGTACCTGTACTGAGCCCTTCTATATTCATGTACTACCTTGTTTCTACATCTGGAAAGAACTGGGTTACATCTGTTTGTTCCCTCTGCCATGAAGTTTTGTGCTCACCAATTCTATATATGCAGAAGAATTACAACAAAACTGATAAAATAAATAAAATCATTTCCTTGTTAAAATTGAAAGCAACAAGCACAAGTACTAACCTAACCATCATGTCTAAAGCTTGTGTTAATTATTTTTTTTGGGTAGTATCTGATATCTACTGCAGGATGCCAGGATATCCTCAGCACAATCCTGAGTCCCAGCCAGTGTGAGTTACTACTACTATCTCTTTTCCTTTAATTTTCATTTTAATTTTTCCAATATGTTATTTCCTTCAGTTTCAGATGGGCCAAGCCAAACAAAATGATTCGAGTGAAATGGAAGCAGCAGAAGCAGCAGCACATCCATCCACATGATCCGACCACTGCCTCCTCCACCACTCACCCCGCCTTGAAAACCCCACCTGCCCTACTTCCGCCTGGAGAGCCTCGGCATTATCCTCCCTAGATAGGCTCGGTGTGCCCATGTGGTAACCCCTTGAAATATAAAAGGAGGTCCAGGCCTACTTAGGGAGTGGATGAGCCCTTTTCACTAGAGGAGTTTTTCTGCCCCCTCATCATCAACACATTCTACTTGAACAAGGAGATCTTGTAAATCTTCACACGATCAGCTAAGCACAGGAGTAGGGTATTACGCTTCTAAGCAGCCCAAACTTGTATAAACCCCTTTTGTCTCATCGTTCTTGAGGGGCCCAACCCCCTCTACGTCACACTACTCACCGAGCTCCCGAATCTCACCCGCTGCCCCCGGCCGAACCAACAAGGGGGGCCTCATTGTCCCCCGCTTGCGGAGTTCACCCTCTGACAATATTTTTTTTAGAAAATCATGAGTTGCAAATAAGAGTCTGTTCGTCTCAAGCTAGCATGTGAGTTTGTTTTAAAAGAGATTTCTTATACGACTCCTTTTGTATTTTCAAAAGCGAATGGACTTAAAAACCGACTCAAATATGGAAATGTATTTCCAAAAGCGAATGAACTTAAAAACCTACTCATACACAGATGATGTACCAAATGTATCGGCAAAAACATCTTCAATTTTTATAATAGTAGAGAATTGTTGATTGAACAAGGGTCGTGGTGTCCCCTTTCCCCACTCCTTCAGAGTGCCTACTAACACTTCAAGTCTTCGATACTGTAATGCATATAAAAGCACACATGTTAGTTTATGTTTTACCTAATAATAAGAAACAGATGCAAAAATATAACTACAATGGGGCCTCAAAGCTCACAAGCCCACCCCACTTGCATTCCTGCTCGTTGGTGGACTAGCATACCTAACTTCTTAACTTTCTACTCATGGTTTGCTCAATTCATTTTTTAATTATTTATAGATTATTGAAACGGAATATTTATTCCACACTTCAAACAATATATTTTCTTTAAAAAAACTTTTATTCTGCTGCATTGCTAATATCATTTGTTTTAAGCTAGTATTTGTTAAGCTTGTTTATTAAAATATTTGATTTGTCAATGAAGCGGATAATTCACTCGTTCCGTTTTTCTCCGATTGATGTTTGCTTATGGAGACGAGCAATTTTATAGTACTTGAGGAGGTACCATGAAGTACCATTTTTTCTATTGTAAATTTGGTACCTCATGGTACCTAACTACTATGAGGTACCATGAGGTACCAAAATTTTAGTGTAAAATTTTAAGTATTGAGGAGATACCTCCTCAAGAACCGTAGAATTGCTCTATGGAGACGGTGCAATTTGAGCCGCCGTACGTTGTCGCCCTACCCCTCCGGCGACACCTCCACCAGTTCGGCTTAGGCTTCGAGAAATCTGCGATTTCTAGTCGGGCTCGGATTCAACAATGCCGCGTGTATAGAGCAGAATTCACAAGGATTAGCCATTAATCACTGCAGGCTAATCACCGAGTTCAACTCGAACTCCGTCTCCGACGTGCTACGTAGCTAGCTTCATTGGTTTCGACTCGGAGTCGGACTCGGCTGCCGATAAATCCTAGCGCTAGCGCTGCATCCACCATTCCGCATTCACCACAATTCCTTCCACCCCATCCTCGCAGAGTCGCAGTCGCAGCTAGCAGCTCTCGTAGCCGTTGTCCATGGCGCTTCCCCGCCGCTCGAGTCCCCGCTCCTCGCGCCCGATCATCCACCGCGCCGTCGACGCCAAGGGGAAGAAGCCGTCAGGACGATCGCCGGTCAACGAGATGTCCTTCAAGAAGGGCGACGAGGTGCGCGTCCGCACGCCGGTGGGGAGGCTAGGCACCACGACGCTGCGCCTCGTCATGTGGCTCGGCGCGGTCGTCGTCTCCGACGCCGACGACGGACACCTCGAGGTCATCTACAACGGCAACTTCCCGCGCGACGACCCCTTCCGTACCGTGCGCGTCGCCGTCAAGGACGTCAAGCTTCCGGCGCCGCGCCCGGACCCGACCCCGGTTAACATTGCGGCCCCGCGGCCGACCACGGCCGGCAAGAATCTGCCGCGGCTGAAGATGTTTGTGCTGGAGAAGAAGCAGCTGCGGGCCAAATCCGAGGCCTTGTTGGCATCGTGATCAGTGTTCTTCAGTAGTAGCAGTAGCTGCAGAAGTTTGTAGGAATCAGAACATGTCTTGGTTTGATGCATGGAAGGCAATGTGATCTTGTAAATTCTCATAGATAGGATGATTTCTTGGCATGAGAAGAAGAACATGCAATCTGTGTGAACTGTAATTTCTCATTGATTATGAATGAAAGATCGAGGTTTCTCTTGTTTCATTTTTTTTTTTTACCAATATATGCATGCATGATGCATGTTATCCTTGGTTTTGTTGATCCAAGTGTTCGGATCAGAATCACAATCCAGCTGCGTGCCCTCTTATTACATGTATGATTATAATCCACCTGCTGATAACTTTGATCTTATAGCTAGGATTCAGCTTCCAATTCTTTGCATGCCTTTGGCTTTCCTTGCCTTTGTTGATCAAGAGCCTGGGTATGCAGCAAACAGAGCATCTATCTGGTAATGCCATTTTCACTTTTCGTTCAGACGAACCGTTTGGCTCTCAACAACATCAACGAATCCCAAAAGAATTAGTAGTTGTCTGTTCACAAAGAAATTTAGTTGAGGCGGTAATGTTATTTTGTTTCACTTTGTTGCTCCGAAGAGATGTAAACTGCCGAACTATGGATTAAGTATTTGGCCTTGGGCTAGATGCGTCATGCGTGGTGGATAAGATTTATGTGACATATCGGTTTTCGGCTAATAGCAGTGGCGGAGCCAGAAAATCTACACGCGTAGGGCTGAACAAATGAGAGTTCAAATATTTTTAGAAATTACATGGTATTTTTTAAAATTATAATGGGGATCATGAAGCCAGGTATGGGGCTCAAGCCCTAGCTGCCCCATGCCTGTATCCGCCCCTGGCTAATGGGTTCAAGCAAACAAGACCAATAGAAAAGGATTTTTTTTTTTTTTTGGGAAGAGGACCCTCCAATGGATATATGAGCCATCCATATCTTTTGATCCAAAGTAGAAGTTGTGGCAAATTTGGGGAAAAAAGCATCATGATATAGATAAGTAAATTTGCATGTATTTTTGCATGGCATTCTTAGGCCGTTCACAGTGCGTTTATGTGGCATTCAGCCCCAAACAACTACATAGACGAAATGCTTACGTGGAGGAGAGAATGGAGTGGGGCCCATGTTTTCATGGGGTTCCCATGTCCAATTTGGGTATCCAGAGCCTTGTCAGTTTTGTCAGAAAAAATTGGGTGAGTGAGAGCCTCGTTAATTCCGCGCATGGCTGGAACCAGCAGCAGAAGGAAAGACAATGGCGGGTTGGTGACGGAGAGGGGAGGTTCTCGTCGGTGCAGGTGAGGAGGGCGGGGCGGCGGTTGCAGAGCTCGTCACCAGCACTGGCGAGGAACTAGTGGCTACGGCACCGACGACGAAGCCATGGCCATGGTCGGCCTCGCGCCATGCCCGACAAGCCGCCGCATCCGTCGGATCTAGTGAGCTCGCCGCGTCGTCATCCCCCCCCTCCCAATTCGTCGTCGTTGCCCGAAGTAGCTGGATCTGGCCGCTCAGCACGACGCCATCACTGCTTTGGGCCGCCTAGGTCACCACGCCACTGCTCTGCCCACCGTCGCCGCCGCCGCTCCGACCGAGGCTCCGCCCGGTGCCATCTAAACCGATGGGGAAAGTGATATGAAAGAAGAACTACGAGGAGAGGGGAAGGGAATATTGAAAAAAGAAGATAATTGTGAGGCCCACTACAACGAACTTGCACTTTGGAGCACGTGACTTTAGAGGGGCTTAGTTGGCAACTGAGGCTTACACTGTGAATGCCCTTATGCAGCTGGTCACTGATCCGTAATACGAATATGATTTTCTTGGCTAATCACTAGATTATGTGTGCGAGTTAGTTGGAGAGAAAATAGCTAGGCATGCTCCTGTGATTTTGTGCATTTACGTACACGGTTTGCATGCATAGGAATTAGGTGAGAGAGTTTGTAGCGGCAGCGAGAGGATCAATCTAAACGGCGAGCTCACGATGGGTAGCTAGCAGGCGAGATGATCATAGCCTAAGAAGCCGATTAATGTCCAGGTCAATAGAATGATCTGTTTTGCACAAACAAATTAAATTGGAAGTCGAATATAATATGGTATTGGATTAAATGTCTAAAACACCCATCATAATCAACGGTAAGATTAAACCTCTACTACCCAACTATCATTAGTAGTGGGAGGTATCGTAAAGACAAAAATTACAACAAAACATCAAGAAAACATGTAATTAGCTATGGAAAACTGCAAAGACATAAATTGGCTATAGAATACCGCAAAAGCCTAAAAACCGGAGGCATTATTTGATTATATCCAGTGTAAATGGAGAGAGAAACATCATGAAAAGTACTAATTCGCCCCTTCTCAATCGGCAGAGAGGCTCCACCGTGGCGAGGGCGCGCTCCGGCTCTTGCGCGCCGCCGCCGCCCTTTGCGTAGCGACCCGCGAGCCCCGCAGCAGTTCCGGCGGCCATGATGAGGAGCCTATCGAGCCTGGTCACCCTCTCCTCTCCCCCCTCATGACCACCTCGATGGCCTTAGCTTACCACACCAAAATGAAGACCAAAAATAAAAAAATTTCTTACGGTTCTGTTTGGTTCGGTCTCTGCATTGGCTTACCGCGCGCATATTGAAAAATCGTGATATTATAATTGACCATAAAGTTGAGTGACATAGTCTCATTTTTTGTTTCTTTGTTTGTCATATGATTTTAAAATTCACACATATATGTCGCATTTTACTTGGGTAAATTAAATGTCCAACCTCCCCTACTCCCTCTAAGCTACCATGCATGTTATGCAAGCCGGAAGAAATACAGCTACGAAAAGTCCTTGGCAAAGACACCATTCATGAAGAAATGGAACAAAATATAAAACTCGGATTTTTATATTAACTAGAAAAAATGTTGTGTGTTGCAACGGATGACGGCTATTTTTATCTTATTATTGTTATATGGTTATATGTTTTAGTTAAAGTGAAATTTTGTGGGAATTCACTTAGCTATATATTTGTCGGTGATATGGGCTCAGGGTATCAGGTCCATAGGGAGGAGGCTGCCCCCGGTAGCCACGTGGCCCTCCCCCCAAGGGGGGTCGGGCCTGAGGCAGGGCAGCGGCGGCCCCTCCTTGCTTGGGATTGGGCTACCCTGACCCCCTCCACGCGGTGCTGCATGTGCTGCGTTAGGTGGGCACTCCCATTTAAGGCAGTGTGAGCGAGCGCACCACGCCGCATTAAATGCGGTGCGTGGTGCGCCTGACCGGATTGTGACCGGTCAATGACCGATGTAACCAGGGTAGTGTGCCTGCGCACTGGTTGCATGTCAGGTGGCGTGCCGCCTGATATCCCCTGTCATGTCGCGATGATGAGAGGCTGCTTCACAGTCGGAGGCGGTTCGTCTAACCCAGTCAGGGCAGGGTTTCCGTTTCCCGTGCGAGTAAGGACCCAAAAGTCTTCACTCATTAAATGACGAATGACGTGCGTGTCCCCTGTCTCAGCCGGATAGATCTGGCGGGCCCCCCACGCCACAGGCAGGCGTTGCTAGCTAGTGGCTTCTAACGGCAAGCAACAAGACATGCATTTAATGTGATTATCCTCCCTAGATAGGCTCGGTGTGCCCATGTGGTAACCCCTTGAAATATAAAAGGAGGTCCAGGCCTACTTAGGGAGTGGATGAGCCCTTTTCACTAGAGGAGTTTTTCTGCCCCCTCATCATCAACACATTCTACTTGAACAAGGAGATCTTGTAAATCTTCACACGATCAGCTAAGCACAGGAGTAGGGTATTACGCTTCTAAGCAGCCCAAACTTGTATAAACCCCTTTTGTCTCATCGTTCTTGAGGGGCCCAACCCCCTCTACGTCACACTACTCACCGAGCTCCCGAATCTCACCCGCTGCCCCCGGCCGAACCAACAAGGGGGGCCTCATTGTCCCCCGCTTGCGGAGTTCACCCTCTGACAATATTTTTTTTAGAAAATCATGAGTTGCAAATAAGAGTCTGTTCGTCTCAAGCTAGCATGTGAGTTTGTTTTAAAAGAGATTTCTTATACGACTCCTTTTGTATTTTCAAAAGCGAATGGACTTAAAAACCGACTCAAATATGGAAATGTATTTCCAAAAGCGAATGAACTTAAAAACCTACTCATACACAGATGATGTACCAAATGTATCGGCAAAAACATCTTCAATTTTTATAATAGTAGAGAATTGTTGATTGAACAAGGGTCGTGGTGTCCCCTTTCCCCACTCCTTCAGAGTGCCTACTAACACTTCAAGTCTTCGATACTGTAATGCATATAAAAGCACACATGTTAGTTTATGTTTTACCTAATAATAAGAAACAGATGCAAAAATATAACTACAATGGGGCCTCAAAGCTCACAAGCCCACCCCACTTGCATTCCTGCTCGTTGGTGGACTAGCATACCTAACTTCTTAACTTTCTACTCATGGTTTGCTCAATTCATTTTTTAATTATTTATAGATTATTGAAACGGAATATTTATTCCACACTTCAAACAATATATTTTCTTTAAAAAAACTTTTATTCTGCTGCATTGCTAATATCATTTGTTTTAAGCTAGTATTTGTTAAGCTTGTTTATTAAAATATTTGATTTGTCAATGAAGCGGATAATTCACTCGTTCCGTTTTTCTCCGATTGATGTTTGCTTATGGAGACGAGCAATTTTATAGTACTTGAGGAGGTACCATGAAGTACCATTTTTTCTATTGTAAATTTGGTACCTTATGGTACCTAGGTACTGTGAGATACTATGAGGTATCAAAATTTTAGTTACCTTATGGTACCTCCCAAGAACCGTAGAATTGCTCTATGGAGACGGTGCAATTTGAGCCGCCGTACGTTGTCGCCCTACCCCTCCGGCGACACCTCCACCAGTTCGGCTTAGGCTTCGCGCGCGAATCTGCGATTTCTAATCGGGCTCGGATTCAGCAATGCCGCGCATATAGAGAAGAATTCACAAGGATTAGCCATTAATCACTGCAGGCTAATCACCGAGTTCAACTCGAACTCCGTCTCCGACGTGCTACGTAGCTAGCTTCATTGGTTTCGACTCGGAGTCGGACTCGGCTGCCGATAAATCCTAGCGCTAGCGCTGCATCCACCATTCCGCATTCACCACAATTCCTTCCACCCCATCCTCGCAGAGTCGCAGTCGCAGCTAGCAGCTCTCGTAGCCGTTGTCCATGGCGCTTCCCCGCCGCTCGAGTCCCCGCTCCTCGCGCCCGATCATCCACCGCGCCGTCGACGCCAAGGGGAAGAAGCCGTCAGGAGGATCGCCGGTCAACAAGATGTCCTTCAAGAAGGGCGACGAGGTGCGCGTCCGCACGCCGGTGGGGAGGCTAGGCACCACGACGCTGCGCCTCGTCATGTGGCTCGGCGCGGTCGTCGTCTCCGACGCAGACGCCGACGACGGACACCTGGAGGTCATCTACAACGGCAACTTCCCGCGCGACGACCCCTTCCGGACCGTGCGCGTCGCCGTCAAGGACGTCAAGCTGCCGGCGCCGCGCCCGGCCCCGGCCCCGACCCCGGCAGACATGGCGGCCCCGCGGCCGACCACGGCCGGCAAGTCGCTGCCGCGGCTGAAGATGCAGATGCTGGACAAGGAGCAGCTGCGGACCAACTCCAAGGCCTTCTTGGCATTGTGATCAGTGTTCTTCAGTAGTAGCAGTAGGTGCAGAAGCTCGTATGAATCAGAACATTTCTTCCTCTGTTCTTGGTTTGCATGGAAGGCAATGTGATCTTGTAAATTCTCGTAGATAGGATGATTTCTTGGCATGAGAAGAAGGACATGAAATCTGTCAACTGTAATTTCTCATTGATTATGATTCATGAATGAAAGATCGAGGTTTCTCTTCTTCTTTCATTTTCTCAACCAATATATGCATGCATGATGCATGTTGTACTTGGTTTTGTTGATCCAAGTGTTCAGATCACAATCACAATCCAGCTGCCCTCTGATTACATGTATGATTACAATCCACCTGCTGACAACGTTGATCTTGTAGCTAGGATTCAGCTTCCAATTCTTTGCACGCCTTTGGCTTTCCTTTCCTTCGTTGAGACCAAGAACCAGGGTATGCAGCAAACAAAGCATCTAGCCGGTAATGTCATTTCTACTCTGAATTGGATAGTAGTTTGTGCGTCTCTGTGTCAATTTTTTTCTTTCTGAAAGGAAGGCAAGGGTCATATGTATTTCCTTCACTTTTCGTTCAGATGAACCGTTTGGTTCTCAAAAACATCAACGAATCCCAAAAAGAACTAGTAGTAGTCTGTTCACAAAGAAATTTAGTTGAGGCGACAAGTTATTTTGTTTCACTTTGTTGCTCCGAAGAGCTGTACACTGCCAAAATGTGGATTTAGTAGTGGGCCTTGGGCTAGATGCGTCATGCGTGGTGGACAATATTTATGTGACATATCGGTATTCTTGGCTAGTGGGTTCAAGCAAACAAGACCGGAGCACCTACAAATCAAGCATTGTTTCAGTTCTTGTGAAAAAAATGTTTCTCCACTAGCTTAACACATGTTTCAGAGTATTAAAATGATGAAACACGGTTGAATCATGGATTGAAACAAGTTGTTCTGAAACATGAAGCATCAAAGTTGAATCACTGAAACATCAACAAATCCACAAGAATCAAAATACAAAATTGAAACACCATAAGAAATCTCACTGCAACAATTTGATCCAACACAAAGAATCATCGAGATACATCTGCTGAAACATCAAAAAAAATTCATGAAAATACCAGTTAGATCTGGCTTCTTCCCTCTCCTCCAATGGCGGCAATGCAGGAGTAGGTTGAAAAAACGGCACCTCTAGACTTCCAGCAAGAGGAGACGAGAGCTCCAGCGACATCCATGGCGAAGAAGACGACCACGCCGCCGTTCACAGCCGGGCAGGAAGCCGCCTGCAGGCTGCTCCGTGTGAGCCGACCAACCTTCGCCGCTGCCTCCATGTAAACACCCCTCAATCACAATCAGGTGGCACGCCTTGTTCCATCCTTGGAAGGATGAGCCGACGTCCAACATGGTGTCGATGGCGGCGGTGGCGTCAAGCGGAGAAAATAGCGTCGAACGTGGGAGAGAGAAAGGGAGGTGCGAGAGAGAGTGAGGGAGTCACGGGTGGTTGGGAAATAGTGCCCGATTTTTTCTTCTATCCGTCGAGTCGAGCTTTCGAGACAAGACCAACGGAAAAGGATTTCTTTTTTTTTTTTTCAGAAAAACTAGGAAACAAGATATCGTCTGTACAACAGGATAAGTTATAAGTGAACCGTTATTTATCATGATTGAGATATGTTCTTAATGCATGCCAAGGTTGGCTAGGCGTGAAGTGAGGAGGCGGAGCGTGGAAAGCTAGTTTAGTTAGAGGCTAGAGTAGCACATACGCCTACTTCCCTCCGGGTCTCTGCATGCTGTTGTAGTAGTAGTACTACTGTATACTACATTTTTCTACTAGTGTAGTACTCCCTCCGTTTCAAAATGTTTGACGCCGTTGACTTTTTTAAATATGTTTGACCGTTCGTCTTATTAAAAAAAATAAGTAATTATTAATTTTTTTTCCTTTCATTTGATTCATTGTTAAATATATTTTTATGTAGACATATAATTTTACATATTTCACAAAAGTTTTTAAATAAGACGAACGGTCAAACATTTCACAATCGGAGGCGATTCGTCTAACCCGGTCAGGGCAGGGTTTTCGTTTCCCGACGCGAGTAAGGACCCAAAAGTCTTCACTCATTAAATGACAAATGACGTGCGTATTCCCCGTCTCAGCCGGATAGATCTGGTGGGCCCCACGCCGCAATAGGCGTGCTAGTAGCTTCTAAGGCAAGCAACAAGACATGCATTTAATGTAATTATCCTCCCTAGATAGGCTCGGTGGGCCCACGTGGTAATCCTTGATATATAAAAGGAGGCCGAGACCTACTTAGGGAGGGGATGAGCCCTTTTCACTAGAGGAGCTTTTCTGCCCTCATCATCAATAGCTTCTACTTGAACAAGGAGATATTGTAAATCTACACACGATCAGCTAAGCACAGGAGTAGGGTATTACGCTTCTCAGCGGCTCGAACCTGTATAAACCCCTTTTGTCTTATCGTTCTTGAGGGGGCCCGACCCCCTCTACATCACACTACTCACCGAGCTCCCGAATCTCACCCGCTGCCCCCGGCCGAACCAACAAGGGGGGCCTCACTGTCCCCCGCTTGTGTAGTTCATCCTCCGACAATATGTTTTTAGAAAATCATGAGTTGCAAATAGGGGTCTGTTCGTCTCAAGTTAGCATGTTTGTTTTTTTAAAAGAGATTTCTTATATGACTCCTTTTATATTTTCAAAAGTGAACAGACTTAAAAACCGACTCAAATACGAAAATGTATTTCCAAAAGTGAACAAACTTAAAAACCTACTCATACACAGATAATGTACCAAAGTACCGACAAAAATATCTTTAATTTTTATAATAGTAGAGAATTGTTGATTGAACAAGGGTTGTGGTGTCCCCTTTCCCCTCTCCTTCGGAATGCGGTGCCTACTAACACTTCAAGTCTTCGACATTGTAATGCATATAAAAGCACACATGTTAGTTTATGTTTTACCTATAATAAAAAACAGATGCAAAAATATAACTACAATGGGCCTCAAAGCCCACAAGCCCGCCCCACTTGCATTCCTACTCGTTGGTGGAGTCCCTCACTTCTTAACTTTCTACTCATGATTTGCTCAATTCATTTTTTAATCATTTATTTTCTTATGGATTATTGAAACGGAATATTTATTCCACACTTCAAACAATATATTTTTCTTTAAAAAAAACCTTTTTCTGCTGCATTGCTAATATCATTTGTTTTAAGCTATTTGTTAAGCTTGTTTCTTAAAATATTTGATTTGTCAATGAAGCGGATAATTCACTCGTTCCGTTTTTCTCCGATTGATGTTTGCATATAGCGACGGTGCAAACTGAGCCGCCGTACGTCGTCTCCATGCCCTCCGGCGACACCTCCACCAGTTCGGCTTAGGCTCGGATTCAACAATGCCGCGTGCATAGAGCAGAATTCACAAGGATTAGCCATTAAATCACAGCAAGCTAATCACCGAGTTCAACTCGAACTCCATCTCCGACGTGCTACGTAGCTGGCTGGCTTGGTTTCGACTCGGAGTCGGACACGGCTGCCGATAAATCCTAGCGCTGCATCCACCATTCCGCATTCTATCGAGCCTGGTCACCCTCTCCTCTCCCCCCTCATGACCACCTCGATGGCCTTAGCTTACCACACCAAAATGAAGACCAAAAATAAAAAAATTTCTTACGGTTCTGTTTGGTTCGGTCTCTGCATTGGCTTACCGCGCGCATATTGAAAAATCGTGATATTATAATTGACCATAAAGTTGAGTGACATAGTCTCATTTTTTGTTTCTTTGTTTGTCATATGATTTTAAAATTCACACATATATGTCGCATTTTACTTGGGTAAATTAAATGTCCAACCTCCCCTACTCCCTCTAAGCTACCATGCATGTTATGCAAGCCGGAAGAAATACAGCTACGAAAAGTCCTTGGCAAAGACACCATTCATGAAGAAATGGAACAAAATATAAAACTCGGATTTTTATATTAACTAGAAAAAATGTTGTGTGTTGCAACGGATGACGGCTATTTTTATCTTATTATTGTTATATGGTTATATTTTTAAGTTAAGATGAAATTCTGTGGGAATTCGCTTGGATATATATTTGTCGGTGATATGTGCCCGGGGGTATCAGGTCCATAGAGAAGGAGGCTGCCCCCGGTAGCCACGTGGCCCTCCCCCCGAGGGGGGTCGGGCCCAAGGTAGCGCGGCGGCCGCCCCTCCTTGCCTGGGGTTCGGCTACCCCGACCCCCTCCGCGCGGTGCCGCGTGTGCTGGGTTAGGTGTGCGCCCCCATTTAAGGCAGTGTGAGCGAGCGCACCATGCCGCATTAAATGCGGTGCATGGTGCGCCTGACCGGTCTGCGACCGATCGAAAGACCGACATGACCAGGGTAGTGCGCCTGCGCACTGGTTGCATGTCAGGCGGCGTCCTCTGTCATGTCGCGATGATGAGAGGCTTCACAATCGGAGGCGATTCGTCTAACCCGGTCAGGGCAGGGTTTTCGTTTCCCGACGCGAGTAAGGACCCAAAAGTCTTCACTCATTAAATGACAAATGACGTGCGTATTCCCCGTCTCAGCCGGATAGATCTGGTGGGCCCCACGCCGCAATAGGCGTGCTAGTAGCTTCTAAGGCAAGCAACAAGACATGCATTTAATGTAATTATCCTCCCTAGATAGGCTCGGTGGGCCCACGTGGTAATCCTTGATATATAAAAGGAGGCCGAGACCTACTTAGGGAGGGGATGAGCCCTTTTCACTAGAGGAGCTTTTCTGCCCTCATCATCAATAGCTTCTACTTGAACAAGGAGATATTGTAAATCTACACACGATCAGCTAAGCACAGGAGTAGGGTATTACGCTTCTCAGCGGCTCGAACCTGTATAAACCCCTTTTGTCTTATCGTTCTTGAGGGGGCCCGACCCCCTCTACATCACACTACTCACCGAGCTCCCGAATCTCACCCGCTGCCCCCGGCCGAACCAACAAGGGGGGCCTCACTGTCCCCCGCTTGTGTAGTTCATCCTCCGACAATATGTTTTTAGAAAATCATGAGTTGCAAATAGGGGTCTGTTCGTCTCAAGTTAGCATGTTTGTTTTTTTAAAAGAGATTTCTTATATGACTCCTTTTATATTTTCAAAAGTGAACAGACTTAAAAACCGACTCAAATACGAAAATGTATTTCCAAAAGTGAACAAACTTAAAAACCTACTCATACACAGATAATGTACCAAAGTACCGACAAAAATATCTTTAATTTTTATAATAGTAGAGAATTGTTGATTGAACAAGGGTTGTGGTGTCCCCTTTCCCCTCTCCTTCGGAATGCGGTGCCTACTAACACTTCAAGTCTTCGACATTGTAATGCATATAAAAGCACACATGTTAGTTTATGTTTTACCTATAATAAAAAACAGATGCAAAAATATAACTACAATGGGCCTCAAAGCCCACAAGCCCGCCCCACTTGCATTCCTACTCGTTGGTGGAGTCCCTCACTTCTTAACTTTCTACTCATGATTTGCTCAATTCATTTTTTAATCATTTATTTTCTTATGGATTATTGAAACGGAATATTTATTCCACACTTCAAACAATATATTTTTCTTTAAAAAAAACCTTTTTCTGCTGCATTGCTAATATCATTTGTTTTAAGCTATTTGTTAAGCTTGTTTCTTAAAATATTTGATTTGTCAATGAAGCGGATAATTCACTCGTTCCGTTTTTCTCCGATTGATGTTTGCATATAGCGACGGTGCAAACTGAGCCGCCGTACGTCGTCTCCATGCCCTCCGGCGACACCTCCACCAGTTCGGCTTAGGCTCGGATTCAACAATGCCGCATGTGATCTTGTAAATTCTCGTAGATTGGATGATTTCTTGGCATGAGAAGATGAACATGCAATCTGTGTCAACTGTAATTTGTCAATTGTCATTGATTATGAATGAAAGATCGAGGTCTTTCTTCTTTATCTTTCTTTTTACCAATATATGCATCAATGCATGCATGATTCATGTTATCCTTGGCTTTGTTGATCTAAGAGTTCAGATCAGAATCACAATTCAGCTGCCCTCTGATTACATGTATGATTACAATACACCTGCTGACAACTTTGATCTTGTACCTAGGAATAGGATTCAGCTTCCAATTCTTTGCATGCCTTTGGCTTTCCTTTCATTCGTTGAGATCAAGAACCAGGTTGTGCAGCAAACAAACCATCTAGCTGGTAATGTCATTCCTACTCTGATCGAATTGGATATTAGTTTGTGCTTTCTTGTGTCAATTTTTTTTTTTCTAAAAGGAAGGCAAGGGCAATATGTATTTCCCTCACTTTGGCTCTCAAGAATATCAACGAATCCCAAAAGAACCTAGACATAGCTAGGATTGTTTTTTTTTTTTTTGACGGAAAGAGTATTTGGTCCTCTTGTTTTTAAAAATACTAGCAAAATGACCGTGCGTTGCAACGGGTGAAATCGCTCATATATCATGGCTTTTACCAACTTAATCTTATAAGGATAGTTTTAAAAGTCATGATGTTCGTTTTGGAGGCCTAAATATTATTTACATTAATTTTTTAAAAAAGATTTTGATAGTTAAATCATGGTAGGTTCTGATTATAATGGGATAGATTGATGAATAAGCGAAAGGGCCTGTAGCCTAGTGGTTACAATAGCCTCAGTAGCACCTGAGGTCCTAGGTTCGACTCCCCATGGGAGCGAATTTTCTAGGATTTAACCTGTGGTGACTTCGTCAATCTCTCCAGAATTTGTCGGCCCAGTCTTCGAAGATGCTCATAGGGGTAGGGTTTGCGTACGCGTGCGTTGTGAGTGTCTGCGTTGTACCGTGTAATTCTAAAAAAAAAAGATTGATGAATAAACTCAGGGGCACATAAGTAATTTTCACGTAAGGATCAACATGTAAATTCGTATGTGATCCAAATAAATTTGATAATCAGTTTGATCTATGTTTTGTCCCAGTTGTCTTGGTCGCTTCATTATAATTAGGGGTGAAAATGGTCATAGAAATTCCCGATCAATCGAGCGTCGTTTCCGTATATTTAAAATTCCTAAACATGAAAACAAAACTTATATAAAAGTTGTAGAGTTCTAGAGGGAGGGCTGTTAGTTCTTACATGTTACAATATCTTAAATCTATTTGTGTGAGTGGATATTTAAAATATCTAAACATGAAAACAAAACGTATATAAAAGTTGTAGATATATATGAGATCTACACTTTTTATTTGAGCTTATCTATGGTACTAAATATGGATTATAAGTTTGGATGATTGTAGTCTTAAAAGAATGTTGTGTTCTTTCGTTTTCCGTGCGCACGCTTTTCAAATTGCTAAACAGTGTATTTTTTGTGAAAGTTTTTTTATATAGAAGTTGTTTTAAAAAATCATATTAATCTATTTTTCAAGTTTTTTAGGCTAATACTTAATTAATCTCACTATAATCACGTGTTTTGTTTTCCGTGTCAGGAGGCAAGGTTGGGACTATGCTTCCCGAACACCATCCTAAATGTTTGTAGGTGAGATGTAAGGTGACTTTGTTTGAAGCAAAAAGTCTTGAATTCGAATTTTGCTTAGCACGTGTATATGAATATGGGCACATGTATCATTTGATTTGTGTAAACGTGAGTGTGAATTTTGCTTAGCACGTGTATATGAATATGGGCAGTTGGGCATATTTATCATCTGATTTGTAGGAAAGAGTGTGTATATGAATATGGGCACATGCATCATCCGATTTGTGGGAAAGAGTGTGTATAGATGCCTAAAAAATATATCAAATATTTTTTTCGATTTTTTTTAGCACCTGAAAAATAAAAAAAGGGGTGCTCCCCTACAGTTATATAATAATATCGGTTTAAGAACCGACAGTAATTGGTGCCGGCACCTATAAACCTTTTAGAACTGGCACATGGGGCAAGGAATACATGTCCTCCGTTAATATCTCGTTCCATTTATCGGGTTGATATTTCTTATGGAGGCGATGCTGGTGCAAACCGAGCCGCCGTCGTCTCTTTGCCCTCCGGCGAGGTGGCGACACCTCCATCAGTTCGCGTTCCCGTGCTAGCGATCTCATATTTCGTATCGGGCTCGATTGAACAATGCCGCGTAGAGCAGAATCGGATTCAGAAGGATTAACCGTTAATCACACTTTTTTAAATATGTTTGACCGTTCGTCTTATTAAAAAAAATAAGTAATTATTAATTTTTTTTCCTTTCATTTGATTCATTGTTAAATATATTTTTATGTAGACATATAATTTTACATATTTCACAAAAGTTTTTAAATAAGACGAACGGTCAAACATGTGCTAAAAAGTCAACGGTGTCAAACATTTCGAAACGGAGGGAGTACTAGCTTTTCTTTGGTACACCTTTTATGCAACCAAAGTTCACTTTAAAGACCTGCTCTAACACTCTTCTAGTATGTCTTTTTTAAGTATTCCTCATGGCTCTCGTTGTCGCGAAGACTTGATACCCACGAATCATACATGATATCCACAGGGTATTTGATGCCTGGGTATCGAGTCCCTGATACCTAGTTATCAAGTAACTGGTACCAATATTATTTGAATTAGTACCAAAGGTACTAGACATGATATCTTGGCCCCCTTTGAATCATAGGAATGAAAAAACAGAGGAATAGAAAAAACATAGAATTCTCACATGAATACATGTGTAAAACAGAGGATTACAAAACACAGGAAAAACATAGGAATGACCGTTTGATTGAACCGTAGGAAAAACACAGGAATTCGAGAAGAGATAAAGACTCAAAGGATTTTTAACATGAGGTTCTACCTCATGCTAAATTTCCTTCAAAACTTGCATGGGAAGAGACATTCCATAGGAATTTCATAGGATTCCATAGGATTCATTCCTTTGATTCAAAGGGCTATATAGGAAAAATTCCTATAGAAATAAAATCCTTTAAAATTCCTATGAATTTCCTTTAAATCAAAGGGGGCCTAGGTATTGGGGTACTTGGTCGCCCTAGATCGGTATGGTACCCATAAATATCAGACCTAATACTAGGTATCGGGTACCTAAGTATCAAGTACTTAGTATCTACATTGGTCAGATACTTGTAGGTACCATACATGGTACTAGGTATCGGGTATGTAAGGTATTAGTTACTTGGTACCTAGATCGGTCTGATACCTGTAGGTACCAGATCTGGTACTGCGTATCTAGTATGTCGTACTAAGTATCAGGTACCTGGTACCCAAATTGTCACTAATGTTACCACAATTCGTTGCTTAGATGTACCACCACTACTACCAAACACCCCATAGAGACAGACCTTATAGGTGTCGGTTTGCTTAAAACCGGCATGTATGAAGTTTTTTTTATCTTTTTTCAGCGTAAAATTAAGAACCGGTATCTATAACCACTCATTGGTACTGGTTTATAAAAAAACCGGCACCAATATTCCTCTAAAGTCATAGGTGTCAATTCGTTATAACGAATCGGTACCTATAGACATCATATAGGTGTTGGTTCTTATTATAAACCAGCACATATAACGCGGTACCATAGGTACTGGTTTTATTATGAACCGACACACATGGACATCACATATGTGTCGGTTCTTAATAAAAAGGCACATATGATGACGCAACTCATATATGTTTGTTTTTTATCTAACTTTTTTCATGTAAAGTTGGATGAAGATAAACTTTATATCAAATTTATAGAGCTTGGTGAGATCTACAACTTTATAGTTTGATGACTTTTCAGTGTAAGGTCGTTTAGATGTCTGAAAATGTGTTATATTGCATGAGTGGATATTTAAAATTTCTAAACATGAAAACAAAACTATATAAAAGTTGTAGATATAGATGAGATCTACATTTGTGTAGTTGACAAACTTTTCATTTGAGCTTATCTATGGTATTAAATATAGATTATAAATTTGGATGATATAGTAGTCTCAAAAGAATAGCATTTGTTTCAAAGACAAATAAGTGTTTCTAGGTGAGATGATAAGTTGACTTTGTTTGGAGCAAAAAGTCTTGAGTTCGAATTTTGCTTAGCACGTCTATATGAATATGGGCACATGTATCATGTGAGTTGTGGGAACGTATATGAATATGTGCACATGTATCATCTAATTTGTAGGAAAGAGTGTGTATATGAATATGGGCTGATTTGTGGGAAAGATTGTGTATATGAATATGGGCACATGTATCATATGATTTGTGAGAAAGAGTGTAATTGTATAGACGCCTAAAAAATATATCAAATAATTTTTTTGATTTTTTAGCACCTTCAAAAAAAAAAAAAAGTGCACCCTTACGCCTATAATACCTCATAGGTGCCAGTTCAAGAGCCCATAGTAATTGGTGCCGGTACCAGAACTATAAACCTTTTAGAACCGGCACATTAGTGCACGGAGGCCAGGAATACATGTCCTTCGTTAATAGTATCTCGTTCCATTTATCGGTTTGGTATTTCTTATGGAGGCGGTGGTGGTGCAAACCGAGCCGCCGTCGTCTCTTTGCCGTCCGGCGAGGCGGCGATACCTCCATCAGTTCGCGTTCCCGCAGTAGCGATCTCAGATTTCGTATCGGTCTCGATTGATCAATGCCGCGTAGAGCAGAATCGGATTCAGAAGGATTAACCGTTAATCACAGCCTCTAAGCGCCGACTTCAGCTCGAACTCCGTCTCCGACTTGCTTCCTTCACCGATTTCAACTCGGACTCCGCTTCGGCTTCCGATAAATCCATGCGCGCCGCCCCTCGCCGTCTCCGCATTCACCACAATTCCTTCCGCCCATCCTCGCAGGAGCGTTCGGCGCTCGTCCATGGCGCTTCCCCACCGCTCGAGTCCCCGCTCCTCGCGCCCGATCATCCACCGCCGCAGTGAGCTCGCCGTCGACGCCAAGGGGAGAGTAGTCTCCAAGAAGCCGTCAGGAGGGTCGCCCGTCAAGAAGATGTCATCCGCGCCGTCGACGGCGACGCCCGTGTCCTTCAAGAAGGGCGACGAGGTGCGCGTCCGCACGCCGGTGGGGAGGCTAGGGACCACGACGCTGCGCCTCGTCATGTGGCTCGGCGCGGTCGTCGTCTCCGACGCCGAGGACGGACACCTCGAGGTCATCTACAACGGCAACTTCCCGTGCGACGACCCCTTCCGGACCGTGCGCGTCGCCGTCAAGGACGTCAAGCTGCCCGCGCGGCGCCCGGTCCCGACCCCGAGCCTGGCAAACATGGCGGCCCCGCGGCCGAAGACGGCCGGCAAGTCGCTGCCGCGGCTGAAGATGCAGATGCTGGAGAAGGAGCAGCTGCGGGCCAACTCCGAGGCCTTGTTGGCATTGTGATCAGTGTTCTTCAGTAGGTGCAGAAGCTTGTAGGATTCAGACATTGTCTTCCTCAGTTCTTTTGGTGTCAATGTCATGGAAGGCACAGTGATCTCGTATTTGTCTTAGATAGGATGGTTTGTTGGAATTCTTCGCAAGAAGAACGTGTAATCTGTGAAGTGTATTTATCATTGATTATGAATGAAAGATCAGGATTCTTTTTTATACACGAGCGATGTGTTTCGTCCATTATCTCATGACCAATGCAATAGTATCCTTGTTTTTTTTAGTGTTCTTCAGTTGGTAGCAGTAGCTGCAGAAGCTTGTAGGAATCAGACATGTATCTGTTTTCCTCTGTTTTTTTGACAGTGATTGTCGTAGGTAGGATTATTTTTCGAGTTCTTCGCATGAGAAGAAGAACATGTAATCATCATCGATTATGAATAAAATATCAAGAATTCATTTATACGCTGGCTCGTTCTCTCTGTTATCTCATGAACAATATATGCATGTTTGTTGACGAGCCAAATGTTAAGATCACAATCATCAATTCATCATAAGGTGGCCAAAGTGAAATTAACTCTAATCTGAAAGAAGATATAAGTTGATTGCACACTTCACACCAGTCCTATGCACTGGCCTATCCTGGAACGGTGGTGATCAAACTTATCGACACTCGACACAGTTATCCTGCAGTCCTACGGGAGTATGTCAAGAAATAAGACGGTTTGGTGTTTGACACTTCAAAACTTATCTTTCAAATCTCGTTTTCCATTTATACCACCGTTACTGGATAGGCCAGTGCATAGGACTGGTGTGAAATGTGCAGTGAATTAGTGAAATCAGCTTAGATCTTTTTTCAGATCATCACTGTTGACTGTTTTAAACCCAGAAACATTCTGGTATGGGCGTATGACAATCACGGTATTTGCAAATTTGCAGGTAGCAACCAGAAGAAGAAACAGACGGCAATCAATATTTGTTCTAGCTAAGCAAAGCATGTAAACTCCAGCATATACGAGATTGTGCCCCATAGGCGTGATGATCTGATCTCGAAACACATGAGAATACATAGGAGATACGGTCTCTACTCAACGCCTCAGCAATCAACATCACAACAATAGTCAGCTAAACGGTTGCAACTCCTTGATGTTGCTCCAAGGAGAGGATCAGAGGACTGCCTCAATGTAACCTAGTAACCTACCAATATACGGCCACATCAAACTTGCTAAAATTTTCTTTTCAGGGAAGGATCGAGGAGTCAATTCTCGATAATCACAGCTACAGTCTATGATCACGCTTCCTGCCATGCTCAAAGAAAAGGATCTCGGGACGGAGATTGGCCTGACTGTACCGGTCGATTAATCCTTTCCAGGATTCAGCATGCTGCAAGGAGACGAACATTTACGAATGATGATGATATCGAATAATTCTGAAACCAAATTCGAGTGAAAACTCGAGTGCGAAAGCTGACAAGGAATTGCCTGGACTGTCGTGCTGTCATGTATGAGCCACCTTGCCTCGTCACGACCAAAGCAGAGGTATTGCCGCCCCTCATCATCATAGCATACCTTACATTACAAACAGTTTGAAAATTACCCAGATGCTATCGCGCGAATACCAGAAACAGAACTCCATACTAGTCAGGCAAGCATTACTTACGATAATCTGACACTAGAATTGCCTATTGCCAAGCAACTGATCCGACCAAAGAAGATAATAAAATATACTCCTACAATGATCTACCAACATGATAGCAATATTTGAACTGATTTGACAAGTATAACATAAATGACAAATCATACATAAATAAACCCCAGACTAGTACATTAGATACTATTCATATACAAAAACACACTGAAACTGAGAAGAAAAGGTAAAGAACGAATCAACCTCAGGAACAAATGAATTCACTTTTTTTTTCACAGATATGCATAAAAAGGAAAGACTTCTCTCAGCACGTACCGCAGAAACCAGAGTGTACATGCTTTCTGATTGCAGACCTTCGTAGATATGACTAATGTCCAACTCCGCTGCTAGGCTGATCAATACTTTATGCATGTTAATATGGTTTCCCTTGTTGTCTGGCCATCTCAAAACTGTGACAAAACAGCAATAGAAGAGAAACTAAATCAGCTTGCGTGCATCCCCAGTCCCGACCAAGGTTCGAGTCCTCTATCTCAGATCTAGCGTCTTCTTCTCAATGACACCAGATGCCTAGGTCCTCCTAGATATTCTCGATTTAGGCTCTAAGTTTAGGTCGGTTGATGAAAGATGCAGACATCTGTCCCCATTACTCAGCTTAAAAGTCCCCTTATATTTCTTTTCTTCATATTAATAAGAAGAATGCTTGTTTTCTCCTAGGTGTTCCCTAATTGCCAGAAATGAATAAATGATGTATGTGCACAGAAGGCTGGCATCAAATTGTCGCAGGAAAGGTCGTGGCGATTAATTATTTTATGTTGCGGCCATTACAATAGCAGATATGGTGTAATTTATATTCAACGATTGATATGGTTTTCAGGATAAAATTAAAGATCAGATGATATACTGATCCAATGATTTCTTTCGCTTATCTTTCCTTTCTCCTACATAGAAGAAACATATGCACACAATTACATTGAAATGTTAGTCGAGAAGGCGGTACCTATCATGAAAAAATGTGGTGGATACCATAGGTATCGGGTAATCCTATGCCCACAGCCACCATTCCTGAAGTCACAAACTGACTGCTTGTCTACAGCTTTCAAGAGTTCACTGAAAGACTCCAACTGAATAAGTAAAAGGATGTTAGTTTGCTAACTAAAGAAAAGATGGACATATAAAAAAGGAAATATCAAAAGGATACACTGTGCAGTATGTACCGTAGTTCCTTCAACAGAACCCAAATTAATACTGTGGAAGAATGTAGACTTGGTTTTCATGGGGACCTCATTCACACAGTTGCATTTCTTCTCAATAATGTGCAACCCAAAAAGATTGTGTGCTAGGCATATACAACCCAGAAGGCTGGGCACTATTGCTGTTTGTGGCACCAAAGATTCACCCTTGAACTCAAAATGCAAAGGAGTTTGTGCCACGTGCAGCCTCTCAAGGATTGATTCAACAACTCTATACGCAGAAATGTTTCCAGCCTAAAAAAAAAGAAGAACCAGTGATCTTATTGGCTACGAGAGCAACATGCTCAAACTTTCCTTATGTTACAGTCAATATGTACACTCGGAAGTGCAAGTGGGACAGAACTTGGTTTGCAGTCAAGACTCAGACAATATAAAGGTGACTCTTGTATCAAATTAGTAAAATAAGCATTTGCAGAATTGAACCTGCAACATTCTATCGCGACAAACAGGGTTTTAATTTAATTTACTTTAAAGAACGGCAAATTGTTGCACAAAATGGCCAAAAGATTAGCACAGATCCATATGGATCACAGAAATGTTTATTTCTGTTTCTTTTAATAAATTGTATTATCTCTAAAATTAAAAGCCTATGAGCCAATGAGAATGTAAAACAAGCTTGGGAGTAGTACGTACCAATAAGTAGTTTAAGAAGAATGCCATTTTGCCTATCTTTTCCAATAGTGCCCAAACAGAACTATGGAGTCAAAACTCAAAACTTGAAAGATATCAGGCAGCTATCCAGTTCATTTTATATGAAATATTTATAACTTATCCATTATAAATATGAGTAAACTACATGGAGACGGTTAGCATTTGATAAGAAAGTTGCTCTGTGGTATTTTCCCTGAGGTCACAGGCTGCATTTAGATAAGTGGGAAACAGAAAGCGAACGCAAACCTTTTCATCAATCACAAAATTTCTCAAAGAATCAACCATGAATATCGCTGAACTAGGTAGGTCACATGTTTTGCACTGGTCCCAAGAACGGAAGATACGCAACAAGATAGCGCGATATACTCTGGCTTTAACATCAGGGGATATACATGGTATCTCCCAGAGATCATCGCAGAATCTCCTTATGTGCCACAAAGACTGCAGTTATGCAGAGAGAATCAGAGATAGGAAAACTAATAGCTAAATATTAAAAACTGAAGGATCCAAACACACGTTACCCGGAGAATGGCATCCAAAGGAACTTGTGGTTTATGACAATTTTGTGGATGAGCAAGTAAAGCATCCTCTAGGGGATCATTAACCAATTTTGCCTGTCAACAGTGAATATCATACACAAATAAAGTTACAGACATGCTTTACAAGTTCAGTTCGTGCTGAAAGAACCATACTGACCCAAAGGCAAGCCTTTGCAATAGGTGAAATAACAGCAAGGCAATCAACTTGACAAGTTTTCAGAAGACTTTCCTTCCAGTAATCCACCTCAGCATCAATTAATAGCATCTCAACTTGTGCAGAGCCAATCTGCAAATACAGCAACTAGGATTTAAGCATTGATCAACGAGATTAAAATGATGGTATAAAATTAGAGAGCAAACATAATTTTTTTTTAAAAAAAAGGAAAACATACCCAAGAATCAAAATAAGTCTTGATGTCAATATCTCTCTCAAAAATGGCCTTAGGAAGGAAATAAACACCTCCTTGTATTCCTTTTAGCTCTTCCCATGAGCTGAATTTCAGGTTCGCTTTACCCAATGCTCGACTTATGTTGTTAAGAATGTCAGGTCCATCAACAAAACATTCTCTCCACATGCTGAAACACAATTCCATGGGATCCTCAAGCAAAGGTTCAGATAATAGACAGGCAAAAAGTCGATCTGCCTGGCTAGAACCATCAGTTTCTCTTGATGCAATCTTCTCACAATCAAAAGATAGTGTGCCTGTCTCTTGGGACCAGGTAATCCCAACAAGCGAATCTTGCTGGCTCTCTTGTTCGCCATTGCGACGCTTATGATGGTTGCAGCCTCTATGGGTATGCACAACGAGCGAATCTTGCTGGCTCTCTTGTTCACCATTGTGATGCTTTTGATGTTCCCAACCTCTCTGGGTCTGCACAACGAGCTTAAGCGGCTTGAGCAATTCACACAGTTCCTGAAGGTGTGTGGAACTCAACTGTCCAATCCCACAAGACCCACACATGGATACTACCAAAGGTGCTACTGGCCTGACCCGGTTCATTATGAACTTGTGCATGATGTAAAGAAGGTTGAGAGAAACGACCTCCAAATCAATGAGCTCAAAGATGATTTCCTTAACCTCACGCAAGATCTTCGTCCTCCCTGCCAAATCATCTCCATCGGTTGGCTCCCATCTCCATGATCTGAGAAGCTCCCTCTCACTGTCAGATATTCTTTCGGGTACTAATGACAGAAATTCTTTCCCCACAATATGTTCCTCATCGATGTGACTCTTGAAAGCCGTGAATTCCACGTAGATCATTCCGGAGCAGAAAGGGCAAATCCAATAAGAAGACCAACCCTTCTTGACGAACACCTCAGCATCGGAAAGCATACTTGTCATATCCATCAACCCTCGTGAGCGGCAGTAAAACTTCATCTCTCCAAAACTCACCTTCAGGAGGGCTTGCCGCTCCTCCTCGCTGATGCGGCTCCAGCGATCGCCGGCAATTCCGAGGTCCACGGTTTCCGGCGGCCACTCCGGCGTGGACGCGGGCTCCGGTGAAGCCGCGGCTTGCCCCTTGCCCTTCTCGATCCTCGCACGCTGCCCGCGGATCGTCTCACGGCCGTGGGCTTTCCTGTACTCGAGATCGAAGGGGTTGTCGTGATGATCGGCGGAGGAGTAGCGGTTGCTCACGAAGGTGTAGTGCAACGCCGGGTCGGTGGGCTCCTCCACGCGGAGGGCGCGGTCACGCACCTCCGCTGCCTCGTCAAACAAATCCATGGAGATGAGCGCGTCGATGAGCAGCGAGGCGATGTGGGGGCAGCGCGGGGCGAGCACCGCCGCCAGCTCGAGCTGAACCCTCTCCTGCTGCCGACTGTTGCGCTGAAGGTAGCAGCGCGCGAGGATGGCGCGGGCGAGCGGCGACTGCGGGTACCTGCCGACGAGCGCCGTCGCGAGCGAGAGCCCGTGCGCCTGCCCTTGCTCGCCCTCCGTCAGCGCGACGATCGCCCTGCCCGCCTCCTCGCGGAAGGCGGCGTCGCAGTCCGACCAGTCGCGGTTGCTCTTGCTCCCCGCGACAACACCCGCCATGGGATGGGAGGAGCTGCGGCTTCGGCATGCTCAGCCTCAGACGTGCTGCTGCTGGCGGCGGCGTCGTCCTCGTCGTCGTGGACGTGGTCACGGCGCGAGGCAGAAGGCGGCGGATTGGGTCCCGCCGCACCGCTCCCCGGCCGGCCGGGGGGAGGGCGCGAGGTGTTCGACGAAATGCCGAAGCGGTGAGCGAAGGTGGCGGAGGAGGGTGGGGAGCAAGTCTCTCTCGGCGGAGCAGGAGGGGAGGAGACATGTAGCCGGCGACGGCGAGCGGGTTGCTGGGTTTCGGGCCGTTGGGGTGGGGCCCAACTGCCAGAGAGAGAGAGAGAGAAAAGGTGGGGGCTCGTTGTGGTGGGGCCCACGAGGCCACGACACCCGCTCGCGAAGGGATGCGGCGGCGGCGGCGCTTCCATTCTAGAAGCTTCTGGAGACAGCCCTGCCCTGCGCCGACAAGAGGAAGGGAGGGAAGAGCTATGGAATGGAAGAGAAAGGGAAGAAGGGGAAGAAAGGAGGGGAACTTTGAGATTCGTGCGAAAGCCATCAGAATGAATGGGTAGTTTTGTGATCGGCCAACTAGTTTTTGATAGGAATAAGTTCACTTCAGATCTTTGTCCAACAACAATACTGGATATAACGTATTCCTCACCTTCCAAAACCAATATAAATAAGATCCCAAGATAATTTAAATAAGATTCCAATGTGACGTTTACATAACACTTAGAGCACCCGCAATGGTAAAGTAAGGTGCTATCTATAAAACATGTATATCTCAGCAATAAACTAGATTAATGGTAAACCACTTCAATGGTATGTCTACATGGGTATCTATAGCTCTCTAATCTATTGTCTCGTTTTTCTCTATAGACTATCTCTAGGTTAGTAGATAGCTTGCTCTCTCTTCATTTAATCTCTTCCAAGTAAGAAAATATGCTGACATAGATCTCTTGTAAAGAGCCTATAGATAACCATTGTGGGTGACTCTAGAGTCGAGAAAAACCGTGGAACCCACATAACGTGATGCCAACGTGGCAGGACCTCGGGCGATAACGCTAGAGACCCCGGCGGCGCAGCGGCTGCTGCCGATGGAGGCACACGACGCGTAGAGCTGGCCCTTCTAAAAGCATCAAATAGGAAATAGAAACATACATAGTGGAACGACTACGACTTCCAGGAAAAGTAAAAATACTTTTCCTAAGCACTTGGAGGCAACTCAAAGCTTCTTGGCCAGATTATGCAAAACGAAATTAAAATCACATTTTTCTTTGTTCAGTACGGCAAAGCATGAAACTAAACAAAACCAGTCCACGCAGTCCACGCACTGAATGAGAGGTGAAAGCAAGACGATACTATTATTTCTTTTAAGTAAGAAAAAAAACTAAACCCATCCTAATTAATGTACTATCGCCTGGAAGCTCTTCGACAACACTATTATCGTGAGGCGCAGTTGAATCTCCAGTTCTCCACCCTTTGGATTGTCCTTGGCACCTTTTTCATCTTGGTAAGACTACTTCAGGTGTGCTGAATTCAGGCCTGGTAAACACACAAAATCATGCAAAGACGATTAAGTGAAACTAATCAAAGCTGTTATATCTTCTGAGAGAAGAAAAGGACATTATAAGAATATCTTCTTGAACTGAATCCTCTGCTTAATACTTGCCTCAGCAGTCAGCAACATTACCATCCTCGGAACATTACCACCTTTTCAGGTGGATCATCACGCAGTTTATCCTGTTAAACATGAGTAAAACCATGAAAAGGATGACAATTAAACAAATACTTCCTCCGTTTCACAATGTAAGTCATTCTAGCATGTCCTATGTATAACATAAAAGAAGTGAGTAAGTAGACTAACCCATAGGTAATCCTTCATGGCTGGTAAGCTGACTTTACGATAATCACAAGTACAGACTTCCACGAGCTTTTTCTTCAAATCATCAACTTCGGCATCCAATTGCAAGATCTCAATATCTAATTTAGCCTGCAGCACATTTTAATTTACAGCCAAAGCTTAGAAGATTGGTTCAGTACAATATCAAAGGTACAAACACTATCTGAAAATTAACAGAAATTCAGGGGGTACAGTAAAATGAACCTTTTTAGTAAAATAACTTTCATGCGTATTCATCTCTATTAAGAGTCGTTTTAGCTTGACTTTCTCTACCAATGCAGCTGCACTTGCAATCAACTTTTCGAGGACACGAGCTCCGTTATCAAGACAGGCTTGCCTCATGTTGTACCATGAAGTAACCGGATCTTGTCTCCGAGGTCTAGATAGCCAGCGAAAGAGAGCATCTTGATTGCTAGAAGAACCATCAGTATGATCCTTAACGCATCCTCTTCGACAACTATGGAAGGAACGAAATCCTCACCAACGACCGAGACATAATCAAAATGATCACAACATATCCTGCAGCTTGGCATCATCATCACACCGCTCAATCCAGGCATAGTCGATCGTTCAAAAAATCCAGGCACAATCGTATCCAGAGTGAGTGCCAGGACGTGAAGCGCCACAGGATGCAGCTTAGCGATGCTGCAGATAGGATTCTGGGGAGGATCAGCAGAAGCAGCTGCTGCTGCTGCTGTCTTTCTTCAATCGTCCATCTCTTGGTGAATTCGACCAGGTTATCCAAGAGATCGACGGACAGTGCCTTGCGATCCTTGATGCGCTGGAGCGTGCTCTTGATCTTGCTCAAGAACCTCTCGCCTCATCATCATCGTCGTCATCGGATGGCGCTAATTTAACCGCGCAAGATCCGATCAGCTCCCTCTTGTTCTTCGGATATTCTCTCCGGCACGAGCGGCGGCGATCGTTGGAGATCCGGGAAGAACTCGTCTGCGACGTGCAACCGGAAGCACTCCGCGGTGAGGAAAACCATCATGCACTGCGGATCGGGGCACATCCAGCAGATCCAATCTCCGGTGTCCTTGGCCAAGTCCACCGCGCAGGCGAGGGCGCTCATCTGAGCGTCCGATGTTGGGTCTCCTATGTAGTGCGCTTTCAGATCCTCGACGCTCACCGTCAGAAAGCCGCGGCGGCGCTCGTCGTCGTCGGCCATGGCCGCGCGCCAGCGATCGCGGGCGGCCATGGCGACGGCCTTCGACGAGGCCTGGAGGAGGAGGAACCGGAGCCGCTCCTTGGCGAGCATCGCGCCTCTTTGGTCGGCAGCGGCTCCAGCTGCAGGTGCAGAAGCTCCTCCGCCGCCGCCGCCGCGCCGCCGTGTCGTCGGCGAGGGCGAGGGCGAGCGCGCGCTCGCACTCCCGCGCCGCAGATCGAACCGCCTCCACGGCGGCGTACGCCCTGGCGAGCGCGAGGGCGGCGTCGAGGTCGGCCGGGGCGAGGTCCCTGGCGTGGAGGAGGGGGCCGAGCTGCCGCCGTGGCGGCTGGCTGCGTCGTCGGCGGCTGTCCATGTTGCTCGGATTCTTCTTGAGAGGAGGAGGAGGAGGACGCGGCGTTTACGTGAGGAGAAGGCGGCGGCCCGCGGCTGCGTGTTCTTAACTTCTTATAGGAGTAATAATCGGGTTGCAATGGTGTCCCTAACAAGTTCTCTAATCACATGTAAACCTTCAAAATTTCTATCGCAATTTTATCCCTAACACAAATATTCGTCACGCCAAACAG
>CM020184.1:1961309-1980297 GCA_009805545.1 Oryza longistaminata
AACGAAAGTGGTACTACTAAAGTATTCCAAGTGTAACTTAGAGCAAGTTTAATAGTATAGCCAATCACTAGCTCTAAATAATCTATAGTAAATTTAATAGCCAACCACTAGCTCTAAATCATCTATATTAAATTTAATAGCCAACCACGTACTAGCACTGATAATATATGGTTCCACCTGTCATACACACATTATGTCTTGTAATCTGTGCTATAGATGGCTATAAATCTGTAGCCCGTTGCTCTCTCCTTATTTATCTTCTCGATATGTGTTTATAGCTATTTTATAGTATGCTATTCAGCTATTGTACCTGCTCTTAGAGCACCCGCAATGGTAAAGTAAGGTGCTATCTATAAAACATGTACATCTCAGCAATAGACTAGATTAATAGTAAACCACTTCAATGGTATATCTACATGGGTATCTATAGCTCTCTAATCCATTGTCTCGTTTTTCCCTATAGACTATCTCCAGGTTAGTAGATAGCTTTGCTCTCTCTCTTCATTTAATCTCTTCCAAGTAGGAAAATATGCTGACATGGATTTCTTGTAGAAAACCTATAGATAACTATTGTGGGTGCCCTTAGAGTCGAGGAAAAACCGTGGAACCCACATAACGTGATGCCAACGTGGCAGGACCTCGGGCGATAACGCTAGAGACCTCGGCGGCGCAGCGGCTGCTTGCCGATGGAGGCACACGACGCGTAGAGCTGGCCCTTTTAAAAGCATCAAATAGGAAATAGAAACATACATAGTGGAACGACTACGACTTCCAGGAAAAGCAAAAATACTTTTCCTAAGCACTTGGAGGCAACTCAAAGCTTCTGGCCAGATTATTGCAAAACGAAATTAAAATCACATTTTTCTTTGTTCAGTACGGCAAAGCATGAAACTAAACAAAACCAGTCCACGCAGTCCACGCACTGAATGAGAGGTGAAAGCAAGACGATACTATTATTTCTTTTAAGTAAGAAAAAAACTAAACCCATCCTAATTAATGTACTATCGCCTGGAAGCTCTTCGACAACACTATTATCGTGAGGCGCAGTTGAATCTCCAGTTCTCCACCCTTTGGATTGTCCTTGGCACCTTTTTCATCTTGGTAAGACTACTTCAGGTGTGCTGATATTCAGGCCTGGTAAACACACAAAATCATGCAAAGACGATTAAGTGAAACTAATCAAAGCTGTTATATCTTCTGAGTAAGAAAAGGACATTATAAGAATATCTTCTTGAACTGAATCTCTGTCTTAATATTTGCCTCAGCAGTCAGCAACATTACCATCCTCGGAACATTACCACCTTTTCAGGTGGATCATCACGCAGTTTATCCTGTTAAACATGAGTAAAACCATGAAAAGGATGACAATTAAGCAAATACTTCCTCCGTTTCACAATGTAAGTCATTCTAGCATTTCCTATGTATAACATAAAAAGAAGTAGAGTAGTAGACTAACCCATAGGTAATCCTTCATGGCTGGTAAGCTGACTTTACGATAATCACAAGTACAGACTTCCACGAGCTTTTTCTTCAAATCATCAACTTCGGCATCCAATTGCAAGATCTCAATATCTAATTTAGCCTGCAGCACATTTTAATTTTACAGCCAAAGCTTAGAAGATTGGTTCAGTACAATATCAAAGGTACAAACACTATCTGAAAATTAACAGAAATTCAGGGGGTACAGTAAAATGAACCTTTTTAGTAAAATAACTTTCATGCGTATTCATCTCTATTAAGAGTCGTTTTAGCTTGACTTTCTCTACCAATGCAGCTGCACTTGCAATCAACTTTTCGAGGACACGAGCTCCGTTATCAAGACAGGCTTGCCTCATGTTGCTCCATGAAGTAACCGGATCTTGTCTCCGAGGTCTAGATAGCCAGCGAAAGAGAGCATCTTGATTGCTAGAAGAACCATCAGTAATGATCCTTAACGCATCCTCTTCGACAACTATGGAAGGAACGAAATCCTCACCAACGACCGAGACATAATCAAAATGATCACAACTATCCTGCAGCTTGGCATCATCATGATCACCAGCACTCAATCCAGGCATAGTCGATCGTTCAAAAAATCCAGGCACAATCGTATCCAGAGTGAGTGCCAGGACGTGAAGCGCCACGGGATGCAGCTTAGCGATGCTGCAGATAGGATTCTGGGGAGGATCAGCAGAAGCAGCTGCTGCTGCTGCTGTTTCTTCTTCAATCGTCCATCTCTTGGTGAATTCGACCAGGTTATCCAAGAGATCGACGGACAGTGCCTTCTTATCCTTGATGCGCTGGAGCGTGCTCTTGATCTTGCTCAAGAACCTCTCGCTCTCATCATCATCGGATGGCGCTAATTTAACCGCGCAAGATCCAATCAGCTCTGCCTCTTGTTCTTCGGATATTCTCTCCGGCACGAGCGGCGGCGATCGTTGGAGATCCGGGAAGAACTCGTCTGCGACGTGCGACCGGAAGCACTCCGCGGTGAGGAAAACCATCATGCACTGCGGATCGGGGCACATCCAGCAGATCCAATCTCCGGTGTCCTTGGCCAAGTCCACCGCGCAGGCGAGGGCGCTCATCTGGGCGTCCGATAGTGGATCTCCTGCGTAGTGCGCTTTCAGATCCTCGACGCTCACCGTCAGGAAGCCGCGGCGGCGCTCGTCGTCGGCCATGGCCGCGCGCCAGCGATCGCGGGCGGCCATGGTGACGGCCTTCGACGAGGCCTGGAGGAGGAGGAACCGGAGCCGCTCCTTGGCGAGCATCCGCGCCTCTTTGGTCGGCGGCGGCTCCAGCTGCAGGTGCAGAAGCTCCTCGCCGCCGCCGCCGCCGCCGCCGTGTCGTCGGCGAGGGCGAGGGCGAGCGCGCGCTCGCACTCCCGCGCCGCGAGATCGACCGCTCCACGGCGGCGTACGCCCTGGCGAGCGCGAGGGCGGCGTCGAGGTCGGCCGGGGCGAGGTCCCTGGCGTGGAGGAGGGGGCCGAGCTGCCGCCGGTGGCGGCTGGCTGCGTCGTCGCGGCTGTCCATGTTGCTCGGATTCTTCTTGAGAGGAGGAGGAGGAGGAGGACGCGGCGTTTACGTGAGGAGAAGGCGGCGGCCCGCGGCTGCGTGTTCTTAACTTCTTATAGGAGTAATGATCGGGTTGCAATGGTGTCCCTAACAAGTTCTCTAATCACATGTAAACCCTTCAAAATTTCTATCGCAATTTTATCCCTAACACAAATATTCGTCACGCCAAACAGCTCGCTGAGTTTCCGTTTTTTAGTTTCTCGCTTAGTTCCACTCCCACTTTTTTCTGCGGGGGTTTTGGCGAAAATGCTCAGCACCGCGCGTCCGATTATGCGCTGAAAAATCGGTCGCCGCGCGCGCCGTGCGATCAAGCCGCACGGATCGGACGGCTATCCATCAGGCTGTGACGTAGCTGTTAGCCAAAGCAAATACTCACATCTCTTATTTCTTCAAAATATTTTTTTCTCGTAAACTATTTATCTAATCTAAGATCTGATTGCACCACTAAATTCGTTACAATTAAATCTTTACAACAAGACCACACATGATTATATTTCGATAAAAAGATATTTTAGTTTTTTTATTATTATTTTTAGAATGATGCATATGGTTCTTTCGATGTTTCAACCAGTAGTTTTACGATGTTTCAGGTAGTATACTCGTGATGTTTCACTGCGTACGGATCAAATATTGCAGTAGATTTTGATATTATGGAGCACGTCGTTGCAACCAATCACCCGCATATTTTGGAAACCCTCTATTAAGAAATTTTGGTTTATTTTTTGTTCCACGAAAACTGTTTCACCTAGTGTACTCACAATGTTTCACTATATATAGATCTAATGTTGCAGTGAACTGAAATACTCCATTGCAACAAAAAAAACCACATATTTTGGAAACCCCCTATTAAGGGAATTCGGTTTATTTTTTTGTTCCACCAAAAAATGTTTCACTCAGTGTACTTATAATGTTTCACTATGTATGTATCAAATGTTGCAGTGAACTAAAACATTTTTTCGCTATTTGCTGAAACATTGTTTTTATATAAGGTGAAACAACACCCGATTTAAACGAGTGAAACATTTTCGATCTACTTAGTGAAACAATTCCGATATACCTGGTGGAACATCGTGCAATATTTAAAAATAATTCAATAATAAGCTTAAAAAAATTTCGTCGGAATATATTCAGGTGTGGTCTTGTTTTCAAGATTTAATTGCAACAAATTTAATGGTGCAATCATATCATGATTTGGATAAGTAATTTAAGAGAAAAATCAGTTTAAAAAGATTGGGTAATATATGGGCCCAATTTTATAAGACAACCAACAATTTTATCCAGAATAACTTTTATTATATGCTCAAGATATGAAGAGTTCCACATAAAACAAACCTATTTTTCATATAAAGACGGTCCAATAATACATTCATAATTCTGTTACGCCAGTGAAAGCGAGCATAGGATATGGGGGAAGCACATTTCGTTCACGAGCTCCTCGGCACGTATTTCCGCGTGGCGTTGCATCCGGATGAACAGTTCGTCAGCCATCGCTCCACCGATGTGCGTGTCAATGAGTGGCCCGAGGAGGGCGCGCACGTAGTTCGCCACCATGCGCCCGGCCACGCCGCGGTTAGTGGGATCATCCACGACGGGAGGGTTTCCCATCACGAGCTCCAACTGGTTGACCTTGAACAAGCCGTCGGCATCCACAACCTCTTTGAACTCCTCCACTGTAGCAGCATAAAGGGGGACGTTAAAGCTGTCCATCTTCTCGCCGTCGACCATCCCCTCTTTGATGAGGTCACGCCATGAGTCCTCGAACATGCTGCCATACACTTCATAGATGTAGCCTTGCTCCGTGGGGCCGCAGGTGGATGACAGGCGACCAAGGCTGACGATGAAAATGGCACCACCAGGCTTCAATTCGGCAGCGCGACAGTGTAGAAAGTGCACCATGTCAGACCGGAACTGTCGCCAGTATGCCGCGCCTGTCTCCTTAGAGGCACCATGCACGAACACCTTACCTTTGTTGTATGCCGGCGATCGCTTGTCGGCGACTCCCTCCGGCACCTGTGTGTGTAATAATTAAACCATTTAAACTTCTTCACTTAGTTCCTTATATTTAAGGGTGGTTAACGAGCTAACTCGAACCCATAGCTCGACTGCCAAAAATTAGTTAAGTCAATGAGCCAACTTGCTCAACTCGTTAACATAACGAATTAAAAATTAAGCCCAGCTCAGTTTGCTAAGAAATTCGAGTAGATTCACTAAAACCATTAAACTTGCTACGACACAATACATGATTTTAATTTTGGGATTTGCTATTTGTAATTTGACATAAATTTTGGGAGAAAATTAATGTCAAATTGTTGGCCATATCCGATGGGCTTCAAGATCCGTGAACGTTGGATGGGGTAAAAACCAAAGCGTATTGCGTGAGGTGGGCGTCGATCGAACTCGCAACCACCAGCAGCTCCTGCGTGCGTCTCCCTACTGAGCTAGTGCAACTTATTTTGTATTTTACGTACCACTTATATCCTAGTTACATGTTTGCTTACATGTGAGTTACATTGTATTGTATTTACATATTAAAATTTTGGGGGGAATTTTTATAGAACGTTAGATAGATAGTCCCTTTAAATTTACATTTGATATGTTTTATAGGCCTATGTAATGGGAATTATGGCTGACTTGCTATGTATCATGACAATATAAGGTTGCACTATAATAAGCGGTTTGTGAGCTTGTTGTGTCATACTCCCTCCGTTTCAGAATGTAAGCCATTCTAGTATTTCCCACATTTATATTGATCTATCTAGATTCATTAACATCAATATGAATGCGAAAAATACTAAAGTGACTTACATTGTGAAACGGAGGAAGTAGGTGACCCTAGCATGTGGACAGTAGACTTTTAATTTCAACATGTCACAAGCTAAATGAGCTAGACGAGTAACTCACAAATTAGCTCAAGGTAGCTTACTATGCAAAGGATCGAAAGATTGAACTTATTGACCCTACTCGATCATTAACTGCTCGAGTCAAAACCTGAATTTTACCAGTCGAGTAGCTCACTTTGATACCAACCCTACTCAGAATCCTACGTTCGCCACTGATTGGAAACTGAAGCAAAAAAATTGTATACAAATCAAATTCTACTGAAAAGATGAACAACATATTTATCTCCAGGCAAAAATCGTTGAGAAGATGTGCTAGTGAGCCTTTAGATCAACACAAAATGGAGGATTAATTGCGATTAATTTGATGTGCCATAAAAAAAAAATCCAAACTGTATACTAACCTAGTAGTCACCCGTCAGGTTTCGATTTTTCTGGTTTTTTGAGTTTTTTTCTGGCATTTCCGTTGTTTGCCGCGTGGCTTGTTTTTTTTGTTGTAATTTATTTTTTCTAGTGTGACCGGGCTGGTTCCCGGCTGAAGTTTCGTATCCGGTGTATACAAGTTTTCAGCGTGGATTAGTACGTGTACGTGCCGGTCATAGTACTTTTTCACTTTCCTTTTGATTTTGCTAGCCGGTTCATATCCTGAGTTCCTGACTTCTAGCTGTTTGTGCACGCTTTGTGCTTGCATATGTACTGTGCATACTGCCATGCATGCAGCCACAATCTGTAGTCCATGCACTAACTACTGCTTTGCTCGTGCCAACATGTGGTGTGCACGTGCTGCCCCCATGCCATCCATCCATATATTGTACTGTGTTTGCACTTGATAATTACCAATTTGACACTACACATGATATAATAGCATATTATTATATGGAGGGAAGGGCACCATAGTGTTCACAATGGTTCGTTTAATTTATGCCAGCCATTTCACTTTTTTCCCACGTTTTGTCATTTTTTCAGCTATATATTAATTTAAGCATGACAGCTTAATCCTCCCGTTGCCTCTTCATAGTTGCAAATTACATCTCCTAAGCCAGATTTTTTTTTCCTTGTAAGTTCATCCGCATGTGCTAGCTTGTGTTTTCTTCCATCGGCTATGGTTGGTGTATTTTATTTCTAAATTTCCTTTGTGGCTTGCTCTCTCCTAATTCTTCATAGCTCAAATTGATGGTTACTGTGTCTGTTTGCAGGTTGAGCTTCCTTGTGTGGTTGTGTCTTCGGTCTTGTTGTTACTCTGTTCACTTTCGTCATGTCTTCATCTTCGGTTGCTAGGTCACGCCGTGTGGCAATAAGACACCGTTCTCGTTTCAGTTTTCTTGCTCACAATTTAGGTTTGTTTCCTATTCCTTTTATTTTTTCTTTAATTTCTTAAAATTTGCATGTTTTTCAGTCGTGTAAAACTTTTTATTTTTGCCTTTTATGTACTTCTTTTTCTTCATCTTCGGTTGCTAGGTCACATTTGTCGTTTCGTTAGTTCCATTCCTACTCATCAATAGCTTTAAGATGAATCTATACGTTATCGTCCTCCTCTTGCGTGTGGTTAGTTGTTTTTCCCTCCTTAATCTTAATTTATTTGTCTGCTCAATAGTTTTCTATGTTCACCTACCTTTTTTTATAATGCGGTTTCCTACGTATTTATCATGTGGAGGCATTTTCTAACCGGTTAAAAAGGCGTTTGGCTAATAACCGCCGGCTTCATCGTAAGCAAGGTATGTTCTTTTAATTTTCCTTCAAGTTTCCATATGTTATTTATTCAACTATTGATGTGACTATAATTATTTTGTTTTTAGGGCATATATTTCCAGGTAACTCTTCAGGTATATCTACTTGTTCGTCGGTTGTTTTTTCTAAAGAACGTGCTGATTTTCTTAAAGGTACTTATTTTTCTCTCTTTTTTTAGGATTTCCTATTTATTACTTAGATTCTTTTTACACTTTATTATTGTGGTCTTTCTTATTCTTTTTACACTTTCTTATTGTGGTCTTTCTTTTGCTTGTGTATAGCTTCTTATTCTGGCCGCTCTTACTATAGAGGTCCTGATTACTGTTGTCCTAGATGTTGTACTGTCTTTTGGTACTATAAAAGGACACACCAGAACAAGCCCCATCCTGGAGAGCCTATTGTTTACAATAAGTGTTGTCGCCGAGGGTGTGTTTTTGCTACCTGATTTCAAGGAATGGCCTCATCCTTTGAGAGAACTCATGCGTTTTGATGGTTATAGCCGTTCTAATCATTTTATGAGACTTATTCGGCACTATAATTCGTTGTATGCTTTCACTTCGCTTGGTGTTGATGTTGATAAATCTATTAACATTAAAGATGACCCTTATGTCTTTCGTATAAATTCATCCAAAAGCTGGTACACGCGCACCTCTAAGCACGTTTTTCCTATAGACCAAACCAGAACTATAAAAAGACACCATCAGACTTTAATTCAATGCTATATACACAAATCACTATTGTTAAGTATACACCAAATTAGAATCACAGTTGTTTATTCACACTTTCGCGCGGCGTCACGCCGCGTGAACCCGTCTAGTTGTATTTATCAGTGATTATGAATGAAAGATCAAGATTCTTTTTTTATACACGAGTGATGTGTTTCGTCTATTATCTCATGACCAATTCAATACTATCGTTGTCTTCTTTTTTTTTTTTTGTTTCAGCAAAGTGTTAAGATTAAAATCACAATGATTTACCCTACTGATAAAGAAAAACAATCATTCATTTGTTTCTCTAAAGATAACTTTAGGTGTCAAAATCACCACTACATATAAGGCCATCTCCAATGTGCAACAAAAAGTAATTTACCACCGTTCTCCATATCTCTTTAAGTGTGTGTTAACATTATAACGATGCTATTATAACAAAAAAAAATTAGACAAAGCTATTATAACAAAATTATGCTAGAAACTAACTAAACATGGTCGAGCTGGATGACTGTCCAAACACGTGCTAGCTGCTACTAGTAAATACATGTAGATATACTACTATTCATTATTCCAGAGAGCTTTGAAATACAACTGCCAATGGGCCAATCCATGCTATATGCCCTCACAGGTGAATCAAGCAGCAGAACATCCATTTTGTCGACGCTTGAGGTATGGCAGGATGACTTGCCCTCGAACATGCATGATCTGGCCATGACCCATAACGACTTGGACACTGACAAGAGGGGATCTGCAGCGGAGACCAAAAGAGACGGTGGTCATCAGAGAGGAGAAACAAGCCAGATCTAGACTGGTGTTTTTTTTTTTGTTTTTTGATGTGTTCAATCGATGTATCTTTCATGTTTTGGGGTTGGATCCAAATGTTGCACTGCGGTAGTTTGATCTTATTTCATTGGTTCTTGCATATTGGTTGAAGCTCAATGTTCCATTTGTGAGTATGAGTTGTTTCAATCTTGATCCAACTATGTTTCAGCATTTAATAGATTGAAACATTTTTTATTTAGTGGTGAAATATTTTCTACTAGGAGTGAAACAACGCCTGATTTTTATGGAAAAAATCGGACGTCCGATTTCTAGTCACCTTCATATACTTCCCAAATCATTCTTGAGATAAAAAGATTATCCACATCCCAAATACGAAATAAAGAAAATAAAAAACAATTACTCCTAGTGCCGAACAGTAGTAATTTAGGGTGTGATTGGTTGGGTGGATGCGACTGGATAAGGATGGTCATTCCTTTTTTTTTTTTTGTCTGTTTGGTTCATATACAAGCAAGGGATGAGTGACCAAATCAGGTGGATGAACCGATGAAACCATCCAAGTTGTAGCATGGATGACGTGGCCTATGTCGATTGGTTATGATGGGTTTAATTTTTTGTTAGCAAATTGTAAATGATTTTTTCCTACTAAACTATTTATTCAATTTCTAATTCGATTATATCATTATATTCAATATAATTAAATCTTTAAAACAAGATTTTATATGTTATATTATGTTGGAAAATATGTATGACAAGTGGGCCTCACTAAATTTTGACTTATCCTATTCATGTTAGATCTCTCTAACCAAATAAGAAATTGGATCATCATATCCATATACTGAACAAAAAATTAGACCATCATATTCAACAAAACATATTGTCCACTTGTTATCTTAAACCAAATTACTCCTTATATTTGTATGACACTGTTCTCTCAACATGGGCTCGGTAAACAATTACTCATTTCATTTTTATGACACTGTTCCACTATATTTTATCATGGTACACAAAACACAAATTTCTCGGTTAGAATTAGAACCAGTATATATTAGTACCGGTTCTAAAAGTCAAAGTCCCAGAGACTAAGGTGGAGGATCTTTAGTCCCGGTTGGTGTTACCAATCGATTCTAAAGATGTATCTTTAGTACCAGTTGGTAACACCAACCCAGACTAAAGATATTTTTAGTACCGGTTGGTGTTACCTAACGGTACTAAAGATGCTGGTTGGTAACACCAACCCGGACTAAAGATATTTTTAGTACCGGTTGGTGTTACCTACCGGTACTAAAAATGCCTCTAAGGTTTGTTGAAAAAGAAAGCATCTCCATCCAAGTCAGATATGTGTAGTAGGTGAGATGGTAACACGCGTGAAGGCCGAGGTGAGAGATCTTGTGTTTGAATCTCACATCCGACATATTACTTTTTATTTGTATGCAAGATCGAGATCTTTAGTCTGCTTACTAGTCTTGGCTGTTACAACTGAGAATAAAGGGGGTTCGGTAGTAAAGATCATTTCTCTGGCAGTGTTCTCTCATCATGGACTCCGTAAACAAGTGCTCCGATTCCAATGGTATCGCTAACAAGTTCTCTAGTTACATACAAACCCTTTAAAATTGCTTATTAATTACTCCTTCTAGTCACTAATATTTGTCATATATAGATAAGATTCAGTGAACCTTCTAACTTTCAAACGTCTACTTTATATTAAAATAAGTTTATAAAATTTAGGTGAGAATGTTTGCGGTCACGGAGGCGCGTTGTTTCGTTAAACATAGCTACTGCTTCGTACAGTAGTTTTGATATTTTTTTTGTTAAATTTTATAAATCCTCGATTATTATGATCCAAATTACATAATGCCATAAGAATTTTGTCACGTCACACATAACCCCAGATATTATGGTTTTAAAGTTCACAAAACCACCCCATTAATCATTTTTAACAAACTCCTATATTAAATTTTAAAAAAGATGTAAAATTTATATGATAGATAAAAATACTTATATATTTGAGATGTGATTGTAGAACTTAAAAAAAATCAAAGTCAAAATAATTAACAATGTGGTATGTGAAACTTTAGTAACGTGTAATATGTGAGGTTATGTGTCACTTGCACAGAACTTACAACCTTATTTTTTTCTATAATACCTAGGGTTTTGTGATTATAATAGGTGGTGTTTTATAAAATTTATTTTAATATTATTATTTTCACAGTTTAAGACAAGGATGACGACGACAATTTGTGGATGCAGTCACCTATTGCATCAAATTTCTCTAGATTATAGGTCTGGTTTAGTTCCTAATTTCTTTTCCAAAAACATCACATCAAATTTTTGAACACATGCATGGAGTATTAAATATAGATAAAAATAAAAACTAATTGCACAGTTTGCATGGAAATCGCGAGACGAATCTTTTGAGCCTAATTAGTCCATGTTAGCCATAAAGTGCTACAGTAACCCACATGTGCTAATGACGGTTTAATTAGGCTTAAAAGATTCGTCTCGTGTTTTTCAGGCGAGTTATGAAATTAGTTTTTTCATTCGTGTCCGAAAATCCCTTCCAATATCTGATCAAACGTCCAATGTGATATCTAAAAATTTTCTTTTCGCGAACTAAACAGGACCTTATTTGATTGGTCCGTGTTGGGTGGGAACAAACTTGGTTGTCAAATGTCAACTTGAGATGCATATATTTATGGGATAATCATAGATGGGAAACAGTCATGGTATGGAGTAGCTGTACTGCCAGTGCCTGATGCGATATTAACACCTGCAACAAGGCTGCACAATTTCATATACTTTTCTTTTCACAGGTCCTATTCTTTTCTCTAAAGTTGGATGAGGATAAATATTTTCGTGGCACGTTTTTCAAACTGCTAAACAGTGTGTTTCGTGCGAAAACTTTATATATGAAAGTTGCTCTAAAATATCATAATACTTTATTTTTCAAGTTTATAATAATTAAAACTCAATCAATCAAATGTTAATACCACCTTGTTTTACTAAAAAAAAACTTAATCTTTATCCTCATCTTCATCTTCGGAAGAAAAAAAAGAAAAGAACTCTACCTTTGTTTGCATACGATTGTTCCTCTGTTCATATTTCTATTTCCGCAGTACTCGAACTTCTAAGCTTTTGAGTTGGCTCAAACTGCAAACTAGAAGGCCCAGTTGCCATACGTGTTACAGCAAAAAAAAAAAAAAAAAAAAGAAAAAGAATAAGACAACCAACAATTTTATCCAGAATAACTTTTATTATATGCTCAAGATATGAAGAGTTCCACATAAAACAAACCTATTTTTCATATAAAGACGGTCCAATAATACATTCATAATTCTGTTACGCCAGTGAAAGCGAGCATAGGATATGGGGGAAGCACATTTCGTTCACGAGCTCCTCGGCACGTATTTCCGCGTGGCGTTGCATCCGGATGAACAGTTCGTCAGCCATCGCTCCACCGATGTGCGTGTCAATGAGTGGCCCGAGGAGGGCGCGCACGTAGTTCGCCACCATGCGCCCGGCCACGCCGCGGTTAGTGGGATCATCCACGACGGGAGGGTTTCCCATCACGAGCTCCAACTGGTTGACCTTGAACAAGCCGTCGGCATCCACAACCTCTTTGAACTCCTCCACTGTAGCAGCATAAAGGGGGACGTTAAAGCTGTCCATCTTCTCGCCGTCGACCATCCCCTCTTTGATGAGGTCACGCCATGAGTCCTCGAACATGCTGCCATACACTTCATAGATGTAGCCTTGCTCCGTGGGGCCGCAGGTGGATGACAGGCGACCAAGGCTGACGATGAAAATGGCACCACCAGGCTTCAATTCGGCAGCGCGACAGTGTAGAAAGTGCACCATGTCAGACCGGAACTGTCGCCAGTATGCCGCGCCTGTCTCCTTAGAGGCACCATGCACGAACACCTTACCTTTGTTGTATGCCGGCGATCGCTTGTCGGCGACTCCCTCCGGCACCTGTGTGTGTAATAATTAAACCATTTAAACTTCTTCACTTAGTTCCTTATATTTAAGGGTGGTTAACGAGCTAACTCGAACCCATAGCTCGACTGCCAAAAATTAGTTAAGTCAATGAGCCAACTTGCTCAACTCGTTAACATAACGAATTAAAAATTAAGCCCAGCTCAGTTTGCTAAGAAATTCGAGTAGATTCACTAAAACCATTAAACTTGCTACGACACAATACATGATTTTAATTTTGGGATTTGCTATTTGTAATTTGACATAAATTTTGGGAGAAAATTAATGTCAAATTGTTGGCCATATCCGATGGGCTTCAAGATCCGTGAACGTTGGATGGGGTAAAAACCAAAGCGTATTGCGTGAGGTGGGCGTCGATCGAACTCGCAACCACCAGCAGCTCCTGCGTGCGTCTCCCTACTGAGCTAGTGCAACTTATTTTGTATTTTACGTACCACTTATATCCTAGTTACATGTTTGCTTACATGTGAGTTACATTGTATTGTATTTACATATTAAAATTTTGGGGGGAATTTTTATAGAACGTTAGATAGATAGTCCCTTTAAATTTACATTTGATATGTTTTATAGGCCTATGTAATGGGAATTATGGCTGACTTGCTATGTATCATGACAATATAAGGTTGCACTATAATAAGCGGTTTGTGAGCTTGTTGTGTCATACTCCCTCCGTTTCAGAATGTAAGCCATTCTAGTATTTCCCACATTTATATTGATCTATCTAGATTCATTAACATCAATATGAATGCGAAAAATACTAAAGTGACTTACATTGTGAAACGGAGGAAGTAGGTGACCCTAGCATGTGGACAGTAGACTTTTAATTTCAACATGTCACAAGCTAAATGAGCTAGACGAGTAACTCACAAATTAGCTCAAGGTAGCTTACTATGCAAAGGATCGAAAGATTGAACTTATTGACCCTACTCGATCATTAACTGCTCGAGTCAAAACCTGAATTTTACCAGTCGAGTAGCTCACTTTGATACCAACCCTACTCAGAATCCTACGTTCGCCACTGATTGGAAACTGAAGCAAAAAAATTGTATACAAATCAAATTCTACTGAAAAGATGAACAACATATTTATCTCCAGGCAAAAATCGTTGAGAAGATGTGCTAGTGAGCCTTTAGATCAACACAAAATGGAGGATTAATTGCGATTAATTTGATGTGCCATAAAAAAAAAATCCAAACTGTATACTAACCTAGTAGTCACCCGTCAGGTTTCGATTTTTCTGGTTTTTTGAGTTTTTTTCTGGCATTTCCGTTGTTTGCCGCGTGGCTTGTTTTTTTTGTTGTAATTTATTTTTTCTAGTGTGACCGGGCTGGTTCCCGGCTGAAGTTTCGTATCCGGTGTATACAAGTTTTCAGCGTGGATTAGTACGTGTACGTGCCGGTCATAGTACTTTTTCACTTTCCTTTTGATTTTGCTAGCCGGTTCATATCCTGAGTTCCTGACTTCTAGCTGTTTGTGCACGCTTTGTGCTTGCATATGTACTGTGCATACTGCCATGCATGCAGCCACAATCTGTAGTCCATGCACTAACTACTGCTTTGCTCGTGCCAACATGTGGTGTGCACGTGCTGCCCCCATGCCATCCATCCATATATTGTACTGTGTTTGCACTTGATAATTACCAATTTGACACTACACATGATATAATAGCATATTATTATATGGAGGGAAGGGCACCATAGTGTTCACAATGGTTCGTTTAATTTATGCCAGCCATTTCACTTTTTTCCCACGTTTTGTCATTTTTTCAGCTATATATTAATTTAAGCATGACAGCTTAATCCTCCCGTTGCCTCTTCATAGTTGCAAATTACATCTCCTAAGCCAGATTTTTTTTTCCTTGTAAGTTCATCCGCATGTGCTAGCTTGTGTTTTCTTCCATCGGCTATGGTTGGTGTATTTTATTTCTAAATTTCCTTTGTGGCTTGCTCTCTCCTAATTCTTCATAGCTCAAATTGATGGTTACTGTGTCTGTTTGCAGGTTGAGCTTCCTTGTGTGGTTGTGTCTTCGGTCTTGTTGTTACTCTGTTCACTTTCGTCATGTCTTCATCTTCGGTTGCTAGGTCACGCCGTGTGGCAATAAGACACCGTTCTCGTTTCAGTTTTCTTGCTCACAATTTAGGTTTGTTTCCTATTCCTTTTATTTTTTCTTTAATTTCTTAAAATTTGCATGTTTTTCAGTCGTGTAAAACTTTTTATTTTTGCCTTTTATGTACTTCTTTTTCTTCATCTTCGGTTGCTAGGTCACATTTGTCGTTTCGTTAGTTCCATTCCTACTCATCAATAGCTTTAAGATGAATCTATACGTTATCGTCCTCCTCTTGCGTGTGGTTAGTTGTTTTTCCCTCCTTAATCTTAATTTATTTGTCTGCTCAATAGTTTTCTATGTTCACCTACCTTTTTTTATAATGCGGTTTCCTACGTATTTATCATGTGGAGGCATTTTCTAACCGGTTAAAAAGGCGTTTGGCTAATAACCGCCGGCTTCATCGTAAGCAAGGTATGTTCTTTTAATTTTCCTTCAAGTTTCCATATGTTATTTATTCAACTATTGATGTGACTATAATTATTTTGTTTTTAGGGCATATATTTCCAGGTAACTCTTCAGGTATATCTACTTGTTCGTCGGTTGTTTTTTCTAAAGAACGTGCTGATTTTCTTAAAGGTACTTATTTTTCTCTCTTTTTTTAGGATTTCCTATTTATTACTTAGATTCTTTTTACACTTTATTATTGTGGTCTTTCTTATTCTTTTTACACTTTCTTATTGTGGTCTTTCTTTTGCTTGTGTATAGCTTCTTATTCTGGCCGCTCTTACTATAGAGGTCCTGATTACTGTTGTCCTAGATGTTGTACTGTCTTTTGGTACTATAAAAGGACACACCAGAACAAGCCCCATCCTGGAGAGCCTATTGTTTACAATAAGTGTTGTCGCCGAGGGTGTGTTTTTGCTACCTGATTTCAAGGAATGGCCTCATCCTTTGAGAGAACTCATGCGTTTTGATGGTTATAACCGTTCTAATCATTTTATGAGACTTATTCGGCACTATAATTCGTTGTATGCTTTCACTTTGCTTGGTGTTGATGTTGATAAATCTATTAACATTAAAGATGACCCTTATGTCTTTCGTATAAATTCATCCAAAAGCTGGTACACGCGCACCTCTAAGCACGTTTTTCCTATAGACCAAACCAGAACTATAAAAAGACACCATCAGACTTTAATTCAATGCTATATACACAAATCACTATTGTTAAGTATACACCAAATTAGAATCACAGTTGTTTATTCACACTTTCGCGCGGTGTCACGCCGCGTGAACCCGTCTAGTTGTATTTATCAGTGATTATGAATGAAAGATCAAGATTCTTTTTTTATACACGAGTGATGTGTTTCGTCTATTATCTCATGACCAATTCAATACTATCGTTGTCTTCTTCTTTTTTTTTTTTTTTGTTTCAGCAAAGTGTTAAGATTAAAATCACAATGATTTACCCTACTGATAAAGAAAAACAATCATTCATTTGTTTCTCTAAAGATAACTTTAGGTGTCAAAATCACCACTACATATAAGGCCATCTCCAATGTGCAACAAAAAGTAATTTACCACCGTTCTCCATATCTCTTTAAGTGTGTGTTAACATTATAACGATGCTATTATAACAAAAAAAAATTAGACAAAGCTATTATAACAAAATTATGCTAGAAACTAACTAAACATGGTCGAGCTGGATGACTGTCCAAACACGTGCTAGCTGCTACTAGTAAATACATGTAGATATACTACTATTCATTATTCCAGAGAGCTTTGAAATACAACTGCCAATGGGCCAATCCATGCTATATGCCCTCACAGGTGAATCAAGCAGCAGAACATCCATTTTGTCGACGCTTGAGGTATGGCAGGATGACTTGCCCTCGAACATGCATGATCTGGCCATGACCCATAACGACTTGGACACTGACAAGAGGGGATCTGCAGCGGAGACCAAAAGAGACGGTGGTCATCAGAGAGGAGAAACAAGCCAGATCTAGACTGGTGTTTTTTTTTTGTTTTTTGATGTGTTCAATCGATGTATCTTTCATGTTTTGGGGTTGGATCCAAATGTTGCACTGCGGTAGTTTGATCTTATTTCATTGGTTCTTGCATATTGGTTGAAGCTCAATGTTCCATTTGTGAGTATGAGTTGTTTCAATCTTGATCCAACTATGTTTCAGCATTTAATAGATTGAAACATTTTTTATTTAGTGGTGAAATATTTTCTACTAGGAGTGAAACAACGCCTGATTTTTATGGAAAAAATCGGACGTCCGATTTCTAGTCACCTTCATATACTTCCCAAATCATTCTTGAGATAAAAAGATTATCCACATCCCAAATACGAAATAAAGAAAATAAAAAACAATTACTCCTAGTGCCAAACAGTAGTAATTTAGGGTGTGATTGGTTGGGTGGATGCGACTGGATAAGGATGGTCATTCCTTTTTTTTTTTTTGTCTGTTTGGTTCATATACAAGCAAGGGATGAGTGACCAAATCAGGTGGATGAACCGATGAAACCATCCAAGTTGTAGCATGGATGACGTGGCCTATGTCGATTGGTTATGATGGGTTTAATTTTTTGTTAGCAAATTGTAAATGATTTTTTCCTACTAAACTATTTATTCAATTTCTAATTCGATTATATCATTATATTCAATATAATTAAATCTTTAAAACAAGATTTTATATGTTATATTATGTTGGAAAATATGTATGACAAGTGGGCCTCACTAAATTTTGACTTATCCTATTCATGTTAGATCTCTCTAACCAAATAAGAAATTGGATCATCATATCCATATACTGAACAAAAAATTAGACCATCATATTCAACAAAACATATTGTCCACTTGTTATCTTAAACCAAATTACTCCTTATATTTGTATGACACTGTTCTCTCAACATGGGCTCGGTAAACAATTACTCATTTCATTTTTATGACACTGTTCCACTATATTTTATCATGGTATACAAAACACAAATTTCTCGGTTAGAATTAGAACCGGTATATATTAGTACCGGTTCTAAAAGTCAAAGTCCCAGAGACTAAGGTGGAGGATCTTTAGTCCCGGTTGGTGTTACCAATCGATTCTAAAGATGTATCTTTAGTACCAGTTGGTAACACCAACCCAGACTAAAGATATTTTTAGTACTGGTTGGTGTTATCAACCGGTACTAAAGATTCCTCTAGGGTTAGTTTAAGAAGAAAACATCTCTATCAAAGTCAGATGTGTGCTGTAGGTGGGATCCTAACGTGCGTGAGAGCTAAGCTGAGAGATCTTGAGTTCAATTCCCACATCCCACAAATCTTTTTGACTTGGTATGTTATCTTTAGTACCGGTACTAAAGATCAAAATTTTTAGTCCCGATTTACTTGTCACGGTTGCTACAACCGGTACTAAGGGGGTTTCCAACCGGTATTAAAAATCTTTTCTTCACTAGTGAACGTACTATTTTGTTCTCCAGGTGAATGTTGTTTCATTTTAAGACAGTTATAAGGTATTGGCTTACTTTAAAAAACTAAAAAAAAACCAAAAACATAGTTTTAATTTTTTTTTGCCCGGCCTAAAGTTTTTTAAAAGTTCAACAATCTCATGTGTTATTATGGATATCAACAACATATAGTCCATAAGATTAATCAGAGGATCATACATACAGATGATATAGCACATTCAACACACCAATTAGTAACCAACCAAGCAATCTCACGATAAGAGCGAACATAAGAGCAAGTTTAATAGTATAGCCAATTATTAGCTCCAAATCATCTATAGCCAATGTAATAGCCAATTCATACAATAGTTACTTACTATACTATTAAT
>CM020184.1:1982480-2019668 GCA_009805545.1 Oryza longistaminata
AGGAAGGAATCGTGGTGAATGCGGAGGGAGGCGGCGATCGGGTGCGAGGATTTTTCGCCAGCCGGGGTCCGAGTCCGAATTGAAGTCGCCGCTGTCAGGCACGATTCGTCAATCCGAGCTCGACTCGGAATCGGAGACGTCTGTTACGCCTCGCCACCATCACGCAATCCATTCCGAATGGCGCCAAGCAGGCGGGAACGCGCAGCGAAGCTAGGTGTGTCGCCGGCGGCGGCGGAGGACATGGAGATGACGGCGGCTCAGCTTCCACTGTTGGCCCAAAACCGGGAACGTTGGCCCAACCGGAAGAAAACCTTTCTACACCCCAAAAGCTAGCTCATGAGGTGAGGGACCCCTCCCCTAACCTTTCAATGTGGGACAATTCCTAACAATCTCCCCCGTCACACATTGGTGCCCTTAGCCCTGACCGGGCTCCCCACATGAGCATATTACAGGCCTCACACCCGCGGTCCACTGACCGGCCCAACACATAGGCACATATGGGCCTCACACCGCGCGGTCCACTGGGCTTCGGGCTTACACCACACGAGTGTGCACGGCACTTAGAGAGATTGTGGGCCCAGCTCTGATACCACTTGTTGGCCTAAAACCGGGAGACGTTGGCCCAACGGGAGAAAGCCTTTCTACACCCCAAAAGCTAGCTCATGAGGTGAGGGACCCTCCCTTTTAAGTTGGTGCCACTCCCCCTAAACTTTCAATGTGGGACAATTCCCAACATCCACCACCTCCATTTGTCGCAAAAAATGGAACGAGCTAACGACGGCATTCGTGTTCTCGCATCTGTCGTCGGGAAGGAAGCTCGCCGAGGAAGCCGGGGATGACATCGAACACCTGGCGGCTGTCAGAGAAACGGAGGTGTTCCGGTACCCTTTGCCAAGACCTCGTTTCAAAAAGATTGTTCAAATTGTATCTCGCAGAAAACCGGCAAATATATGTCTGGAGAAATTTGATGCAATAGGGTGACTGCATCCACAAATCGTCGTCGTCATCGTTGTCTTAAATTGTGAAAATAATAATGTTAAAATAAATTTTATAAAAATCCCACCTATTGTAATCACAAAACCTGAGGTATCCATTCTTTCTAAGACCCAAAGCTAAGATTTGGTGAAGCCACGTTATCATTTAATTGTCAGCCGTTGGATTACATCTCAGTTGTACTCATTGTGTTTTGTAGCAATGCCTCGTCCCTTTACTCCTCACCGCATATTCGCCTCCCCCGACAGCAACAACGACTACAGTGGCGACGGACTCTGTCGATGGCGACAGCGACGGCGGCGGCGGTAGCGGACGAGGGCGGTGGCGGCGGAAATCATTGTGATTTTAGTCTTAACACTTTGCTCAAACAAAAAAAAAAAAAAAACAAGGATACTATTGCATTGGTCATGAGATAATAGACGAAAACACATCGCTCGTGTATAAAAAAGAATCCTGATCTTTCATTCATAATCAATGATAAATACACTTCACAGATTACACTCTTGCGAAGAATTACACTTCACAGATTACACGTCCTATCTAGACACAAATACGAGATCACTGTGCCTTCCATGACACCAAAAGAACAGAGGAGGACAATGTCTGAATCCTACAAGGCTTCTGCACTACTGAAGAACACTGATCACAATGCAACAAGGCCTCGGAGTTGGCCGCGCAGCTGCTCCTTCTCCAGCATCTGCATCTTCAGCCGCGGCAGCGACTTGCCGGCCGTCTTCGGCCGCGGGGCCGCCATGTTTGCCAGGCTCGGGTCGGGACCGGGCGCGGCGGGCAGCTGTCCACCCATCCTCGTCGCAGGCTCACAGCAGCGCTAGCTCGTCGTCCATGGCGCTTCCCCGCCGCTCGAGTCCCCGCTCCTCGCGCCCGATCATCCACCGCGCCGTCGACGCCAAGGGGAAGAAGCCGTCAGGAGGATCGCCGGTCAACAAGATGTCCTTCAAGAAGGGCGACGAGGTGCGCGTCCGCACGCCGGTGGGGAGGCTAGGGACCCCAGCGCTGCGCCTCGTCATGTGGCTCGGCGCGGTCGTCGTCTCCGACGCCGACGAGGACGGACACCTCGAGGTCATCTACAACGGCAACTTCCCGCGGGACGACCCCTTCCGGACCGTGCGCGTTGCCGTCAAGGACGTCAAGCTGCCGGCGCCACGCCAGGCCCCGACCCCGGCAAACATGGCGGCCCCGCGGCTGACCACGGCCGGCAAGTCGCTGCCGCGGCTGAAGATGTTTGTGCTGGAGAAGGAGCAGCTGCGTGCCAACTCCGAGGCCTTGTTGGCATTGTGATTAGTGTTCTTCAGTAGGTGCAGAAGCTTGTAGGATTCAGACATTGTCTTCCTCTGTGTTTTTTTTTGTGTCATGGAAGGCACAGTGGTCTCGTATTATTTGTCTTAGATAGGATGGTTTATTGGAATTCTTCGCAAGAGAACGTGTAATCTGTGAAGTGTATTTATTATTGATTATGAATGAAAGATCAAGATTTTTTTTTTTTTGTACACGAGCGATCGATGTGTTTCGTCTATTATCTCATGATCAATGCAATACTATGCTTGCCTCTCTTTTTTTTTTTTTTGGGTTTGAGCCAAGTGTTAAGATTGCAATCACAATGATTTACCCTACTGCTAAAGAAAAACAATCCTTCATTTGTTTCTCTAAAAATAACTTTAGGTGTACACAGTACACGTGCTTTGAAATACAACTGACAATGGGCCAATCCATGCTATGGTTAGCAGCTAGCACCTCTGAGCCAGGCTTGTCCTCGAACATGATCTGGTCATGACCCATCAATGGCTTGGACACTGACAATAGTGGCCTCTGAGATCAAGGTTTCGTCCTCAGACTCTGTTTCTCCCTTTAGTTTCAGATGAATTTCGAAATCAACTTGATCCATTAGCACGACTGCACGAGGTATATGGGCATGTTAACATTACATTTGGACCCTGTAAGCATCACAAGTAATTGATCAATAAATTAATGACCTATATTAGCATCACAAGCAATTGATCAATAACATAGATTGACCAATCCATGTTAAATGTATAATTATTCCACACTTGGCACACTAATTAAGGTCAGGAACATATAATGTTTTTCACAGGCTTATGTTTGTACAGATTATAGAAGTGCCACTTTTGTTCATTTAGTTTGTATCAATGAGTTCTTTACAAAGAAGAGCACTAAGGAGAGCTTAATAGGTCCTCCATGGAATGTTTAGGCTATGCCAAACAAATACCTCATGTGAGTCAAGGAGTTGATTTAATAATTTGTGTGATAAATTGGTTTCTTGTGACGAGATTTAGGAGATTGATAGATGGTTGGTTTTGTGAAGTGGTTGTGCGGTTGACCCGAGCGGTCAGACCGGCTAGGTGCCGGCTGTTAGACCGGCTGACCTGATGGTCTGACCGGGCAAGGTTCTGTTTGATGTCGATTTTGGGTTATCTTGTCTTTTTGATAGTTTCTTCGTGGATTTAACTTCTAGATTATTTCTATACGTATGGATACTGTTGTTATGCTAATGTGAGTTAAGTTGGGATGAACTTGTGTTCAGAATATAGTTTCTTGATTGTTGCATGTGCAGGTGTTATTTAGATCAGAGTCGACCTAGGAGAAGTGGGTGGACGTCCAGGGATCAAGAGACCATGCGGGATACTAAAGGCTAGAGAACAATGCACATAGTGATAAAAATCCATATGACATACAAGAGGAATTGTGTGCATATGGAAAGTGGAGTCGAATTCGGACGGGAGTCCAAATTCGGGAAGATCGATAAAGATAAGGAAAGAGATGAGTTGAATATTTGCAAGAGAGGGTTTCCCACGTGGATGGGAATCCTAATTAATGATAGATTCGTGAGCTTTGTACAACATATATACCTCATGTATAAATGTATAAATAGAAAGGGAGGGTGAGGCATCCCTGTATCGATTTTTGAGAGAGTTGAATTGAGAGAAATGTTAGAGTTTTGAGTCTAGTCGAGATTTTGGTGAGGAGTGCTGTTGGTGCACTTTGTAAACACTAGTTTATGCAATAAAGTCGAGATAGTTCAATCTACATCTTCTAGTTTTATCTACCTGTGTTTTCTAGGTCTCGACGGTTAGACCGATAGCAAGGTAGCGTTCTAACCGACGAGAGTGCGATGGTCTAACTGCAGGTGGCGCGGCGGTCTAACCGGCCAGACAATGGCAGTCTGACCGGCAGCACGAGGGCGGTTCGACCGACGGATTCATGACTTCGTCGCCTACTTCATTTTAGGCAAATCTTTTATTCCACAAAATATTTTGGGTTTTTGGTTTTCCTTACCATTCATTCTGATAGTTTTGTTTAGTCTTGTTTTTGGTTTACATGGCCAGCGTAATAAAAAGAGGGAGTATAAATGTAGCAATGCCCCCACCCAAAAAAAAACATTAACCATAACAGGGAATACACAATTATGTATATTAAGAACGTTAAAAATGAAAACTGTAAATAGGATCTCGATGAATAGTTTAGGCACATGAAAACTATAAAATATAGCAATGACACCCTACCCTCACGACAAAAATTTTTTATAAATTATAGAGTGAAGTACATGGACGGTCCCTAAACTTGTGCCGGTGTGTCATTTAGGTCCCTGAACTCCTAAAATGCATTTTTAGGTCTCTGAACTTGGCATGTGTATCATATAGGTTTAAACGGGTTCTAACCCACTCCATGCGCTGATGTGGTAATGCCACGGTAACGCCTACGTCTTAGTGGAATCCACATGTCAAGCATATATAAAAATTAAAATTAAAAACCATATTTTGTCCTTTTAGGTAGACATGAAAAAAAAGGATAAATAGTCTAAGGTAGATAGGAGAAAGAGTAAATTGCACTAGCGGTCCTTAAACTTGTAACGATGTTTCACTTAGGTCCACGAACTTGCAAAGCGCACATCGAGATCCCTAAACTTGGTTTATTGTATCATCCCGGTCCAAAGCCGCGTTTGACCGTGGTCTTGCCTACGTGGCACGCCACGTAGACGATGACATGGCACAAATTTTAATTTTCCTTTTTTTCTCCCCATCTTTTCTCTCCTTCCTCACCTCGTGTGGTCGGAGGGGACGCGGGGCAGGAGCGGCGCGGGTGTGCTCGGGCGCCGGCCGACGGGCGGAGAGGAGCGGCGCGCGTGCGCGGGCAGCGGCCGGCGAGAAAGGAGCGGCGCGCGGGTGTCGGCTGGCGGGAGGAGAGAAGCCGCAGCAGCGGGGCGGCAGGGCGAGCTCATGCTCAGCGGCGTAAGCTCGACGGCGACACGGCCATGTGAGGGCAACTGCCGGAGTGGTGGGGCGAAGAGGCCGAGGCGCGCACGGGGGGTGGTGTCGCCAGCCGCTCCCGGGGGAGGGGTCGCCGACCGCGGCCGCGCGTGCGGGGGGAGGCGTCGGCGGGCCCGAGCTCGACGACGGCAGCGGGGCGGTGGGGGCGAGCTCGAGCTGGGCAGCGCGAGCTCGACGGGCGACAACGGCCATGTGGGGGCCACCGCCGGAGTGGGGGCGAAGAGGAGGGCGGCACGTCATTCATGCGGAAGCGGCTGAGGTGCGCGAGGGGGGAGGTGTCGCCGGGGCAGCCAAAGCCTCGTTGACGGGAGGGAGGGAGGACGACGGTGATTGGGGGAGGACACGCCGCGCGGCGCCTCCCAGCCGCGTGTCCCTTCCTCCTCTCCTCCCCTCGGCGTCGCCTCCTAGCCGCGCGTGGCCAAGCCACCGCGCGCACCACCTTCCTCCTGAGCTGTGCAGCCTCCTCCCGTGCGCGCGCCCGGCCGTGCCGCCGCGCTGGCCACCGCCCCGCTGCCTCGTGCCACGCCCGGCCTGGGCAGCCCTCCTCTCCACACCGAGTTCCCTCCCTTATCCACGCTGCCCCTCTCCGGCGCCATGCCAAGCTGCGCCGCGCCGACACGCCGCTGTCGCCTCAGCCGCGTCGTCGCGTGCCGGCTGCCTCGCACGCGACCACCCGCGCCGACGCCACTGCCCTGAGCTCCCCCGTGCCGGCCTCTCCCTTCCATCGCCGCCGCCGTTTCCGCTCGAGCCAAGACGACCGCCGGCCGAGTTTTCCTCTCCTCTCGACAGTCGCTAGCTCCTCTCTCCTGCACTGCGCAGGTCCGCCGACCCCGGCCACAGCCTCCTCGCACCGGTCGGCAACCGCCTCTCCCCGCCTCTCTCCTGCGCCGCCGCCAGGTCGCCGACCCCGCCCACGGCCTCCTCGCACCGGTCTCGCTGGCTCCCTCTCTCCCTTTGCCTGCCACAGATGCATCTAGAGGTGGAGGAAGGAGAGAAAAAAGGAAAATTAAAATTTGTGCCATGTCATCGTCCACGTGGCGTGCCACGTAGGCAAGACCACGGTCAAACGCGGCTTTGGACCGGGATGATACAATAAACCAAGTTTAGAGACCTCGATGTGCGCTTTGCAAGTTTGTGGACCTAAGTGAAACCTCGTTACAAGTTTAAGGACCGCTAGTGCAATTTACTCTAGGAGAAAATATGTTTTTCTAATTATATTTTTTTATATGTGACTGACACGAAGGTCCAACTAACATGTATGCGCTACCGTGGCATGCCACATCAGCATATGGAAGGGATTTGAGCTCGTTTGGACCTACATGACACCCAAAACAAGTTCGAGGATCCAAAAATGCATTTTGAGAGTTTAGGGACCTAGATGACATACCCGCACAAGTTTAGGGACCGGTCGTGCACTTCACTCTAAATTATATACAGCATTAGGGTGGCCTGTTGACCTAATTATCTATGCAATGCTTTTAGTTTGATTTGATACTTATCGCATATGTGGTTAACCTCTAATTTTTCTTACTTCGTAGGTTTCAATTTGTCCCACTTGTGCAGGAGAGGGTGGAGTCATTTCAGAGTATTGCAAAGAAATGTGCCGGAGAGGGGCGTGTTCATGTTAGGACTCCATCGGATGCCTGATTGAGCCAGGAGCATTTCAGCCGAAGCCCATAGGATGGCTGATTCGACTGAACCCATTCAGCAAAACAGAGTGGGCTCACAATGGAGGGTAACTGGCCGCGTTTTCCGTTTCGGTTTTGCTATATATTTATGGAGAAGTTTTCTCTCAAAAAATTGTGGAATGTAAATACCCTATTGATTATATTGTAACTTGCATATACTTTTCATATTATAATTTCAAATTATTAGTTTTGCTTAAAGATTCTTGCAAACGGAAGAGGAGAAAATCACTGTGCGTGCACGGGGTGAGGGGATTCGATCCCACGACCTCCGCTTCGCGGGAAGCAGCATGTTACGATGGAATTTATGAAAGTTATATACAAGATATATTGAATTACATGCATGATTACATACTACGACTGTACTATATTTCTGCCCGAAAATTTCTCTACAAAAGCATAAAAACAGTCCCGCTGAACTACTACTCCTGCAACCTGATAGGCCCAATTCCGACCCACGAACGTGTTTGGGCCGAAATGTGAACTTGAACGGGCCTGGATCGAGGCCCAATAAAAATATGGGCTAGGTGGAGGCCTCCTGAACAAAAAAGAAAGGGAAAAACCCAAGTGAGAAACCCTAACCGCGCGAGGCGCCTCTCCTCCTCTGCTTGCCTGCCATGGAGTTCGATCGCCGGAAGGCGGCGGCGCTGGCCGCGCTCGCGTCGCCGGCGCCGGACAAGTCGCCGAAGGGCGGCGTCGACGCGCCCATCGCGCCGCTCCTCGACGCCCTCAACTCCCACCCGGACCTCTTCACCACCTCCTCCTGCTCCGGCCGCGTCTCCGTCCTCGCGCAGCCGCCGCCGCCGCCGCCTCAGCAGCAGCAGGGCGAGCTGGGCGTGGCCAAGACCAAGAAGAAGGCGCGGGGCGGAGGGTGGGTGTACATCTCCCACGACCCCGCCGACCCGGAGGCCCTGGTGGAGGTGCTGTTCGGTGGGAAGGAAGAGGAGGGGAGGCGATGAACTGGTGTTCAGGTTCGAGCCGATGATAGTGGCGTGGAGTGCAGGGACGCGGCTGTGGCGGCGGCGCTCGTGGCTGCCGCGGTTGGCGCGGGGTTCCGTGAGTCAGGTGAGCGTTTGAATTCGTTCAGCTATAGCTAGTGAGATAGATGGTGTTTGGTTGAGTTCTGTGTGTAGTTTGTGTAAAAAGAATTCATTTCTTCTGCAGTTTACTTGGGTCATTTAGTTAGCTGTATTGTACTACACTTCTATTTGGAGGTGCTGTAATTTCTTCGGTTCCAATTCTGTTTAAAATGGGTAAAATTCTGGATGCTCTTTGAATTATTGAATGTCGATTTGATAGAGTTTGCCTAAATTTTACTGGTGAATTAAGGCGCAGGTTGAATTTCAAGAGTTATGCTTTGACATATTTATGCTTTAGATGGAGATAGTGTCATTTATATTGTCTTTCCACTTTGCTTGCCTTGGTGTGCCTTTTCAAATATTCTGATCAAGCTTTTTTTATGGTACCATTTTTAGGCATCACAAGCTTGCAGAAACGTGTAATGGTAGCATTGAGATGCTCAATTCGGATGGAGGTGCCACTAGGTCAGACCAAAGAGCTCGTTGTCTCTCCTGATTATATTAGGTACCTTGTTAGAATTGCCAACAGTAAAATGGAGTCTAACAAGAAGCGAATGGATGGATTCCTGGATCTTTTGCAGGCTAAGGTATCATTTGACTTTGCATACCAGTAGGCAGTACATACCTCATATTTGCACTTTTCTGGCATTGCTGCTCATCTCTAACTGGGCAATAACCATGTGATATCATGCAAAGTTAAAGCATGTATTTCCTGGATATCGATTTGATGGATAAAGAGAATTATAATATCCTTTTTCCAGGTAGTTTAGCTATTGGTCATCACACTTCTTTGTGAAGAAAGTTAATTTTGTCTGTAGTGAAAGGCTCATTGAAGATTATTTAGACATGGAAAGCTTTTATTCCTCAATTTACTTATTAATTCTGCTGTTCCATATACCACCTTATCAATAAGTATATGGAGTATGGATTTAGGGAATGCTCTAGGCCTCTATCACTTTGCTCATTGTGTTCTTTATAAGTTTTAATGCATTGGTTCCATTCAAACTGCCAGGGTCTCCTAGGTTCATCCAAAGGATGTGCAACTGCAGATAATGAATCCTTAGTTGCAAAAAAGAGCAGCGATACCTATAATTGTGATGCTGATAATAATTGTGATAATGGATTTGTGGAGAGTTCACTAGAAGCATCATATTTGGAGAGTCAAGACCCTGTACTTCAAAATGGTGCCAAGCATGGTTTTGGTAATGCTAAACGGCATGTTCTCATATCTCTTTCCTTTTATCCTTCTTTTATTTCCCCCTCATGGTGTCATGTAAACCTATTGGCCTGTTCAGTCCTTCCATACATATGTTGAGGAGATTTTGGTTTGTCTAAGAGAATATTACCATCAATACATAAGTACATGTTAGTTATGTATGCTAGGCCTATTGATTCAGTTCTGCACATTGATCATGTACAATAAAGTCAATAAATGTTATTTGAAAATGAAATTTGGTGATGCTGGCACTGTCTCACAGGAGGGCATTTAGGAAGCCATATTTTTTTATGGCATTAAATTGGAAATATTACCTTGCCAGTTGGCTACATAGTCTTTTCAATTCTAACTCATAACTCAGCAGCTCTTATATATATTTATCCTAGATACAGAGGTCTTTTTATATGACTAAACCCTATTATTCCGTTTATTTTCTTCTGTAGATTAACACAAGAGGAAGCATTGCCAACATTATCAGGAAATACAAGTCACTGCCTTTCTACTGCTGCATTGGAGATTACTGGTGAACCTATTGAGAAGCTCTTCTTATGGGGACAATCTGCTTGTGCACTCACTGTTGGAAGAGAGCACCATATCCTAACTTTTGGTGGTTTTGGAGGGCCAGGGAGGCACGCAAGAAGAAATTACTCTCTTCTGGTTAATCCTGGGTCAGGATTGCTGACAGAATTAAAGGTTACTGAGTCGCCTTCACCACGGATGGGCCATACAATTACTGTAGTAGGCAATGATATTTATGTTGTTGGAGGCAGAGGTGGTCCTTCAGAAATTCTTAATGATATCTGGGTTTTGGAAAGATCTAACAATAGATGGTCAAAAGTGGACTGCAGTGGGGATTTTTTCCGTCCAAGGTATTGTTTAGACGAAATTCTTTATATCTAATTCTCTTTTGTACCAAATAAAAAAAATGCTAAAAATAGTGCTAACTAGCTATGTCCAAAAGTTATGGAATTAGTTTCTTGAAAATAGCAACCCATTTGCTTCAGGGAAGTTATGTGTTTTTCAATGCAGGCACCGACATGCTGCTGCTGCAGTAGATCGCAAAGTATATGTCTTTGGTGGACTAAGTGATGATGGCTTATGTTCTTGCATGAACATAATGGACACAGCAAGTGCCCAATGGAATGTGATTTCTCCTGATGACAAATGGCCATGTGCTCGCCACTCGCATTCTCTAGTGTCCTATGGTTCAAAATTGTTTCTGTTTGGAGGTCATGATGGTCAGAGGGCACTGAATGATTTCTATAGTTTTGATACAACAACACTTAAGTGGAACAAAGAAAACACTAATGGGAAAGCTCCATCCCCTAGATTTTCACATTGCATGTTCATCTACAAAGACTATCTCGGCATACTTGGAGGTTGTCCTATTAGAGAAAGCAGCCAAGAAATTGCATTGCTAAATTTAAAGCATAAAATCTGGTTTTATGTATCCATTCCATCATTGAGCCAATGCCTTTGTGTCCGTAGCTCATCGGTCATCATTGATGATGATCTTGTCATTGTTGGTGGTGGTGCGTCTTGCTATGCATTTGGAACTAGATTCAGTCAGCCAATAAAAATTGATCTGCATTTGCTGGAGTCAATATTTAAGCTTGCATACAACAAGGAAAAAGAAATGTCTGTACAACACGGGTCAGTGTCGAATGTAGACTTAGAAGGACATGAGGAAAATTGCAATCCCAGTGATAATGTGAAGGTGGTGATTGATACTTCTACTCTAGGTTCAGCTCCTTTGGTCCTTCAGCTAGAAAAGAAGTATGCCAAATTAGCAAAAGACATTCTAAAAAAGTTTGGATGGTTGGATCTTACTAGAAAAGTTCGAGTAAGCCAGGATAACATCCATGTTCTCTTTCCTGTTAGTAAAACTTTTCATGCCCTAATCACTGATAAGAATCTCAAGGTACAACCTGATGATTCATGTGTTTTTGAAGAACTATTGCCGTTTTCTGAAAATAAACTTGTTGGGGCCAGCATTTCTCTTCAGAAAGCACTAGAAATTTTGTTGTTATGCCGTGGTTCCATTCTGAAAGATGAACTAGCGACCAGCCGCAAAGCTTCTAAAACTCCTCAAACCATCATGAGAGAGCTTGTGTCTGCTCTACTGGATAAAAGAGGATTGCCTGGCCAGTTATTGGAGCAGCTGCCAACTAGGTTTGGTCTCTGATCTGTTATTTAAATAGAGTATGAAATATAAATAATAAATACATGATAATCTAAGAAATACAACACATTTTTATCATTGATCTGTGTGTATTTCTTTCTTTTTTTGTATTTAGGTGGGAAACCCTTGGTGATATTATTGTGCTTCCAAAAACTTGCTTTAAGGATCCACTGTGGGAATCAGTTAGAGATGATCTTTGGCCACTAGTTGCAAAGTCACTTGGGGCACAACGCCTTGCACGACAGGTAAGTGATGTCTGAACTCTCAACTGTTGATGGTAGGAAAATGATTGTAAATAATACTCCCTCCGTCCCAATATGTAAGAACCTAGGATCGGATGGGACATTTCCTAGTACTACGAATCTGGACAGGCTGCCTGTCCAGATTCGTAGTACTAGGAAATGTCCCATCCGATCCTAGGTTCTTACATATTGGGACGGAGGGAGTACTTAACAAGTGATTTATATCCTTTTTTGTGTAATCAAATGAAAAACGTGACTTGCTATAAACCTCCTATATAGAATATCTTGTTGCAATTATGGTGCTCCATACTTTAAATACTTGCACAGTAAGGCAGGTAGTAGTAGTTACCTAGTAGCTGAAGTAAGGTAGTTCTTACCTAGTAACTAGCAACAGATATTTCATAACCTATCATGTTCAAAGTATTTCTTCTGAGGATGCTTTCAACTGAACCCATCTCATCTTCTTCACAGGGTAAAATCACACCAAATGGCACAAGAGATAGCACTTTAGAACTTCTAATGGGCAATGATGGGTGGTTGACACATCATGAAAATGGCATTTGTTACTCACTTGATGCAACAAAATGCATGTTTTCTTCTGGTAACCGCTCTGAGAAGCTTCGCATGGGGAAGCTTGATTGTAGGGATGAAGTGGTGGTGGACTTGTTTGCAGGGATTGGATACTTTGTTCTCCCATTTCTTGTGAAGTATGTTATATACGATAGCCCTTGGTTAACTGCTAAATGTTAATAAGTGATTTTACAAAATAAGTGTTCCCTTTTTTTTATAGGGCTAATGCCAAGTTAGTTTACGCATGTGAATGGAATCCACATGCCCTGGAGGCTCTTCAACGTAATGTCATGGACAACCATGTGGCAGATCGATGTATTATACTTGAAGGAGATAACCGTTTGACAGCACCTAAAGTAATATTGGTTCCAAAGTTTATTACTTGATCTACCTGCACTAGGATGGCTTCTAACCATTTACTTCTTTAACTGATATTAGGGTATTGCTGACCGTGTTTGTCTTGGGTTGTTGCCCTCAAGTGAATGTAGCTGGGACACTGCTGTGAGGGCTTTAAGGTAAACCTCCCCAGAGTTCTTTCCAGATTTAGGCAATATTATATACATACAGAGAGGCCTAGCTCAGGTTTGCCAAGCTTGACTTGTGCACTTGTATTGGTATATTGGTTTGTTTTTTTTTAATGTGTTCGATTGAGCTTTCACAAGGTGAATTCAAGCCATATCATGTTAAGTTCACGATAGTTTTAAACTTTGAAGAAAGGGAAATAAACGCTTGGAATAGCTCAAAGATTTTCGAATAAACAAAATCCCTAAGCCAACAGTTCCCTGCAGCCTATCGTCATCCTACTGGTGACCTCTAATTCTTAAGTGCTTATCTTTGTAACCCCTAAAACGTGAATATAGGCTGAGCAGTAGCTCCTAAGCTATCTTTGTTACTAAGTGACGGTTGGTAGTTGCAAGCTAGGCAATCTTTAGTTAGGTTGTTTGTCAATTGGCACTCTGAAAGTGACTGCGTGGTGGTTCTTTCAGGGTGCTTATCGTCAACATGCAGAGCTAGTGGTTCTAGTGGTATTTTTGATGGGACAGTGCCACATTTCTGAAGTTCTCTTAGGCTTTCATGTGCATCTCAAAATATCCAGAAGAAAGTAGTATAACTTTGCAAAAGAAAAAAAAATAAATATTACTAGACATGATATTGGAAAACATACAGGCACTGAAAGCAACTGGATATGCTTTAAATTACATGGTTACTTCACCTTGAGAGTCGGAACACAATTTGTTAGTGGCTTGTCGATGTGCTGGATGCACGACGAACACACAACGAACATATGAAGTTCTAACTCTGCTGTGTTTTACTTCATATGTAGGGCTGAAGGTGGCATGTTGCACATACATGGGAATGTCAACGACTCGGATGAGACGCTCTGGTTGGACAATGTTGTTAAGTCCATCACTAACATTGCCAAAACACATGGTACGATTTGCCTTTTTATACACACAAGAGTTGCCAAGCATTCGACACGGTTAAAATTACCGTCTTATGCTACTGTCGCTTGTCATTTTTGTCTCAGGACTGTCTTGGAACGTCACGGTGGAGCATGTCGAACGCGTCAAATGGTACGGGCCGCATATACGACATCTCGTGGTTGATGTCAAATGCCGGGCAACCTAACAAAGCGAAAGACTTGTCCAAAATCCATGTTCTGTAGGTTGTGGTGTATGACAATTTTGCTTGCTCCGTTTCTGGTTAATCCAGAGAATTAAACCTTCTGTTTGTTACATCAGAAGCAAGTTTGTTTAGACTTTCTCAATAGTAAAGCATTTCACAACATTAAAGTATCATACAAAATATTTCCTGCCATCTTATTGGCTGTGGCTGTGCCTGTGGTCCAGTTTTTTGTCTGATGTCTAGATGCTGTAAATTTGCGGTATTCGCTATAAAATTGTCATTTGTTGAAAACATGCCCTGAATTCCTGAAAGCAAAAGCCACATACATGTGTTGCTCCCCAGGCCTGATAGAGATTTGACACCTCTGATGTCAAATACAACTAAACCAATAATCCTCTCGGGAATGTGATGGTATAGAAACGAGTTTTACAGAAGAATTGAGGTGCAAAAATGCTCTTTTATTGTGTGTACTTGCAGAAACAACTTACAAAAGGGAGGACATTCAAATCACTACACCATACACGGGCAAGGCAAGAAAATATACACAATCATCTCAACAATGCAAAAGCTGCGTCCAGGGTAAACCTTTTATCCGTCGACTACCATCCATGGAACAAAAAAAAGAAGGCAAAAACAGTTTACTAATGTAATTGTACATCATTTTCTACAAGGAAACAGACTATTTGAGCCTCATAGGCTGCTGCATCCCCCCTCCTCTCATCATAGCGCAAAATTCCTCGTAGTTAATCCTCCCATCCTGTAATACCCCAAAAATAAGAATCACTGTCATGGAAGGAAATTGTAATGTGGCATGGAAAAACCGATTGTTTGGCAAAGGAACTTACATTATCCGTGTCGACTTCTGATATAATATCCTTTATGGTACTCGTATCGCCCATTTCATGCTCGATTAAAGCGGATTCCAGTTCATCTCTTGTGATGAAGCTGCATAAAATTGAGGTAATTCTCTAGTCAGATCAACCATGGGGAGTTTGATGCGCAGATGGCATTGTACAACTGCCTTTTTCCAATGATGGTTCTAGACTAGTGAGCACTAGATATTATAAAATGTGAACCTGTGATTCTGTGAATTATGATCATAATCATATTTGGCGGACTGCCATTGTGAAAATACTGCGACTTGTGAGTTTTTTTTCAATGTGACAGTTCAGAATACTCACCCACTGTTGTCTTTGTCAAAATACTGGAATGCCTTAAACAAATGCTCATCTCTTTCGAGCTTGTGTCTATGCATTGTGGCAGTGATAAATTCAACATAGTCGATGGATCCATTGCCGTCCACATCAGCCTGGAATGGATCAGAGAAGGTCAGCATAAAAGGTCAATAAACCATGGTTCAGAAAAATACTGTAACAGTCTAGGATTAGTGCCATACAGCTTCCATCAACTGCTTTACTTCAGCTTCTGAAAGCTTTGATCCAAGTTTGGCTAATCCTGCTTTGAGTTCTTCATATGTGATGGTCCCGCTGTTGTCTGTGTCCATGTTTGTGAACATTTGCTTCAGGCCCTTGATCTCCTCCTCATTAAGGTTTGAAGCAATAACCTGCATATACAATTGCCTGTAAGCACAAGAGAAGAACAGGCAACTAAATTATCGGCATGACAATAATAACCTTCAGAGCCATCTTTTTCAGCTTGTTCATTGCTCTGAATTGCTTCATCCTAGAAAGAACAGCGCTGTCAATAGGTTTGTCAGATGCTTCTCCATCTCTGAGCCAGGGATGTTCTGATAACATAGAAACCATCATTTCTTTTGCAATTCGGACTAATATTAGGAGTTTAATGTATGGTTAAGACTCAAGAAGCTTACGGAGAACTTGGGCCGAAGTAATTCTTTTCTTTGGATCTTGTGTCAACATCTTTCTAACAAGGTCTTTAGCACTCTCGGATATCGATGGCCATGGTTGACTCTCAAAGTCAATCTCCCCTTGAAGAATAGCATCAAATATTCCCTTTTCAGTTTCTGGAAAGCAAAACAGAAAATTAATAACAATCAAACAATGCACCACTGCTTAATTGTATATATGGATTTATGAACTGGAAGTAAAAATGGATGGTATAAGCAAACGTACCAGCCCAAAATGGAGGAACACCACTGAGAAGAATGTACAAAATAACGCCTGCACTCCATACATCAATCTCTTTACCATAATTCCGCCGAAGGACTTCAGGAGCAACATAATAAGCACTTCCAACAATGTCTCTATACATTTTTCCTGATATTTGAAGGAAGTCAATATACATGAACAACAGGATATATGGTATGCAACAATTATGGTTTAGATAGTAATAATGATAGAAATGTTGGAAACTTGGGATATTATAATATTGATCATAAAAAATACACATAGTTTGTCACATCGAATTCTATTTGGTTAATGAATCAGACAAAATACAAATTGATGAAGGCTGGTGCTTGCATTTTAAAAAGAACATGATAAACTGTCAAGATAAAAAATGTGAATGTAAAGAGAGGGAGAAAATGGCTCAGCTCACACACAATCACAGCAGGCCAATTTCAATTAAATAAACCCTAGATGATAACTGGGAAGGATTACAGAGAATGGAAGGTGGTTAGGGCTTACTACACATTCCCCACACACCAAATATAGAAGAGAGTATGCCAAAAAATAGAGATTACATGCTATCTTTGACAAAAAAAAAAAAATCATGTAACGCAAAGCTGTAAAATAAATCATGGCAGTATTTTGTATTCAGGGTCGGACATGCAGACCGGCAGTGATGAAAATGTACAAGGAAAAAAGAGAAGACAGGAAGTTAGGAACTATCTCTGCCTCCATCACATCCTCATCACTACCACCATACCATGCCATACCACTACCAAAAGAACATCATTATTTGGTAACTAGTCATGTGGAAAAGCTTCCATGCTTTCCCCACATTTGAAAAGCAGGAAGCTTAAAGCACATTGAGGTGTTATTTGCAACTACCCAGCACCAGCTACCAGCATCTGCAACCCCACCACCAAAATATAATACTTTAAATTTGTTCAACTTAGTTTTCAGGTAGCATAAAAGCTCTAATATATTTGTCATTGTGTACAATAGTTATATACCTCCCCAAAAGTAACAGCCAGTGACAACTAGTTTGCTATCATTTACATCCCATTTGCATCTTTCCACTACTTGGAGTCGATAACAAATCAATGGTCAAGCAGTCTTAACCTCAGTGGCTAGGGAGGACTTTCTCATATGAGCTAATACAACAGATGGTGCTTGCTACATCGTCCTCCATGCCTTTAAAGAATGAATACCTTGGAATGGCACTATGGCAGTAATAATAACATGGTGCTAATAATTTCATTTTACCAATAAATTTTGTGGAACCATGACATTTATAGAAACAGATGTCTCATATCATACAAAGATGCAGATATTAGGTTGAAGGATACAAGGATAAATATAGATGTTGTAACGACCAACCCAAAAACAGCAACTTTAGCTGTCTCTGTGAATCCTAAGTAGGTTTATGAGACAACTTAGTATTACGATATGATTCAAGTCACAAAACGGTGGCCCATAACATACCGTGATAGGTAAATTCTCCATAATTCAGAATAAACAAAATGGAAAACTTTTCGAACTAGAAATATGGCCATTTATGAAATTCTAGCCCTAGCAATATAGCCTGTACAGCAGAAGGTGCAATTCTCAAGCATATGCATCTTAAATTATTCAAGTTACCTTCTTCAATGAAAACTGAGAGCCCAAAATCAGTGGCTTTGAGCATTGCATTCTCTTCTTTGGTTGCAAGTAAGAAGTTCTCCGGTTTCAGATCACGATGCATCACTCCCATAAAATGGCAAATGTTGACAACATTCACCACTGCCCTGCAGATGGTAGCAGCCGCACGCTCTGAGTAGTGCCCCTTGGCAATGATCCGATCAAACAGCTCCCCACCAGCGCAGAGCTCCATGACAACATGGACATTGCTCTTGTCCTCGTATGCTCCCCAGAACTCGACAATGTTTTGTTGTCCGGATAGGTGCTGCATGATCTGAATCTCCCGGCGAATGTCCTCCTTGTCGGCCTTGCTCACAAGCTTGCGCTTAGAGATGGATTTGCAAGCATACTGCTTACCACTAGCGATCTCCGTGCACAGGTATGTCACCCCAAACTGTCCCCTTCCGAGTTCCTTTCCAAGGGAGTAAACCGAGCGCACATCGTCATACGGCTTTCCAAGAATTGTGTCCGGGGTGGGCTTCGGTGGGGCAACCACAGGTGGGACTACCGGAGGGTTCATTGCTGGTGGTGTGTACCTCACCTCAGCTGGCGGCGGCGGCGGAGGATGGTTATAGCTAGGAGTTGTCTGAGCAGGTTTTGTCTGGTGAGAATAGCCATAACCGTTGGCTCCTCGACCAGAATCTGGAGACGTAGCTCTGCTGCAACACGACCCCATTTGTAGTCAAATTCTCCCTAGCAGTTGTAGGTTTGGAAATTTGTTACCGCGCAACCGAGATCAACCCTGCAAGCAGAATCCAAGAAGGAACACTTTATGTCAGAATTAAGCGAGCCAATTAACAAAGATTTGCGCTGAATCAAAGGACTAGTGTGAAAACTAAGCGAATCCAACCAACAAAAGATTCATGCACAAACTCATCCCTCCGCAGAAGCAATGAAAAGGAAAAAAAAAAGAAGGAAAAATGATCCAAATACTGGATTTACCAGCAAACCAAACAATAAACTCAACACACAACATCAGAAGGGGAAAATAAGCAACGAAAAGAAAAAAGGAAAAGAAATGCCTTTGACGGAATATTGACCTCAATCTACTCCCAGTCACAGCCCAGGACCGCATGAAATTCGCATGAATTGAGGAACAAGGTAGATGGCTAGTCCCCCTTTGGTGACAATGGAAACAAAGAGGAGATAAGGGCACAAGGGTACACGCAAATTGGGCAAAAGGGGACAAATAAAGCAGCATCTGAAAGCAACGGGACCAGCAAGGCACCCAGCGGCAAGAGAGAGAGAGAGAGAGAGTAGGAGCTAAACCACTCACGATCGTTATCGTAAAAATTGATCCTTTACACGAGGAGGAAGCGATAATAAACAAGGTACAGTGAACTAAGAGCTTCGTCCTCTTGTAAAGAAAGAAAGAGAAAAACTGTAAATTCACCGATTACTTGTTCGGCAAAAAATTATTGTCTGCATCAGAAATCTACTGAATCCAAGAACATAACCCATGAAACTGCTAAAATCGAGCACTTTGTGACATGTGAGGCGCTCCACAGTAGCTTTGCACCGCTCCCAGATCCAAAAGGGCGAAGATTATTTTTTTTTTCACAGTTGGATCAAATCCTCAATCACTGAACCCACCTCCCAAGAAGAACAGATTAACTCCTAATAATCTCTGCAACGAAAAACAAATCCGCGAGACTACAAGCCTCTCGAACCAAACAAACCAAGAACCGAAAAACAGAGAGACGCGTACCCAAGCGAAAGGAGGGCGCCTAACCTTTCCCAAACCAACCGATCCAACTATCCAAGGAGCACAGCCACCGCCCCGGTAGTGTCAGCTGGTACAAGTATCCGCGGCGGCGCAAGAACAAGAAGGAAGAATCAAATCTCGGCGTGGGACGCAAATTGGGCAAAAGGGGACAAATAAAGCAGCATCTGAAAGCAACGGGACCAGCAAGGCACCCAGCGGCAAGAGAGAGAGAGAGAGAGAGTAAGAGCTAAACCACACGATCGTTATCGTAAAAAAATTGATCCTTTACACGAGGAGGAAGCGATAATAAACAAGGTACAGTGAACTAGAGCTTCGTCCTCTTGTAAAGAAAGAAAGAAAAAAACTGTAAATTCACCGATTACTTGTTCGGTAAAAAATTACTGTCTGCATCAGAAATCTACTGAATCCAAGAACATAACCATGAAACTGCAAAAATCGAGCACTCCAGTAGCTTTGCACCGCTCCCAGATCCAAAAGGGCGAAGATTTTTTTTTCACGGTTGGATCAAATCCTCAATCACTGACCACCCCCAAGAACACCAGATTAACTCCTAAAAATCTCTGCAACGAAAAAAAAACAAATCCGCGAGACTACAACATACACACACGAGGTATAGCCTCTCGAACCAAACAAACCAAGAACAGAAAAACAGAGACGCGTACCCAACCGGGGGCGAGCAAAGATCCCCGAAGCCAAAGGAACCGATCCAACTATCCAAGAGGAGCACAGCCACCGCCCCGGTAGAGTCAGCTGGTACAAGTATCCGCGGCGGCGCAAGAACAAGAAGAAGGAAAAGAACCACCCCCCGCGTGTTTACGGAATCAAATCTGGACAGCTCGGCGCCGCGACCGCGTGGTGGTGGTGGTGGGGGGAGGTGGATTTGGAGCTGGAGAGAGAGGTGGTGATGATCGTGACAGCGACTACTAATGGCGATGCACACGGCGCACGAATCGGGAGACCACGCGAGGAAAACAATGAGGAGAAAAAGAAGAGTTGGTAAAGAGAGAGAAATACGCGCAGCTGCCTGCCAGCTGCAACTGGTTCGGGTTTGTTGAGAAAGAAGAAGGAAGAGGAAAGCTTGCAGTTTTCAAGTTGCTTCCTGCTCTGCTCGTGTGGTTTTTTTTGCAGTTTTGGTCCTCTTGGAAATGGAAAGGGATCAAAGGAAAGGAGTGGTAGTTTTCCATAAGAGTCCCTCTAATTACTACTCCCTCCGTAGAAAAAAACAAATTAGGATTAGATATGACATAGCCTAATACAATGAATCTAGACATATATATACTCCCTCTGTTCCAAAAAAAAGCCAACCTAAGACTAGGAGGAGTCACATCCCCTTCTAGGTTGACTTTTTTTTTTTAACCAAGGGAGTATGTCCAGATTCGCTGTATTAGGATGTGTCACATCATCAGGTATTAGTTTGGTTTTTTAGGGACGAGCGAGTAGATTAGTTCTATAGAAATTAGGACTGTGTTTGAGCAGATTTTGAGAAGTAGCAGATGGAAAATACCTAACTTCTAGATATCATCATTCTCTAGGGGAAAAGTCCAAATATCCCCTAAAAAATTTTGGATGAAACTATAGAGTCCACCTGGCACACTGAACTTTGAAATCGAACATTCAACCCAGTAAACTTTACAACACCATTTATATAACTCCCTAAGATGATTTTGCATAGTGGTGTTTATATCTAATTTATCTATAAGTTGGATGAGTTCAATTACATACATACACATTAAACATGTATATTAAAATCTACACTTAGATCTTTCTTTTTATCCCTTTAATTAGCTCTCACAAATACGAGCATAATAATAATATTGATATCATTGTATAAGTCTAAATTATACAACTTGTAACTGATAGTATGCAAAATGTTATATTAGATATTCAAAGTTGTTCGATTAAGATTTCAATATATGCAAAACCACCTTAGACGGTAATATGAACGGTACTGCAAATTTTAGGGGTTGGATGTCCAGTTTAAAGTTCAAGGTGCGAGATGGATTTTAATCCAAAGTTTAGAGGAGTATTTAGATTTTTCTTTTTTCCTTTTGTATATTGTATAACTACAGTGCCTTATATAATTTAAGACGAGAGATAGTCCCTCGTCATTTGCTCGACGGTAAAGTTTCTGGAGAAAATAAACGAAGAATTACAAAAATATGAATAAAAATTTTCTAGATGTGTTGTTAGTGATTTAAAAGCTAATATAAAAAAATAAACTATGATGAGAAGTCTGTCTTTGTTTTATTATTGCTTACGAGACAAGTAAAAAGTTCATATAAAATAATTTGTAAATATCAATATTTAAAATTCAAAATTGCTTTGAATTATAATAATAATATAAAAGAAACAAATGTGGCCAAACTACAATAAATATATATTGTTGTATCCGACAATGAAGTATAATGAAAAAGAAACAAATGCAGCCCAACTACAATAAATAATATTGATGTATCCGACACATACTACATTAAATATGGAGTACTATACATTGTCATATTTGTTGTATATATATATATTGTTTTTTTCTACAGGGAGGGGAACTCAACATCACGTATGTCGATGAAGAGCATACAACTGTCGTTGCGAAGTGGACCTAACTCAATTGATGTTTTTTGTGATGGAACTAATTAATTTATCTAGGTTTAAGCACTAGACTTGATATATTTGTTCACATTTACAGTATTTTTTTCAGTGGTAGATGATGTATCCAGTCTTTCGGATGTGCTCATAAGGAGAGTGTGTGTCATATCATTGTGAGCGTATGCATTTATGCCATATGGTTTTTAAAATATAATTGTTGTTGTTATGGTTTGGCACGATTTCCTTGTCTCGTAGCCTCGCCTCGAAAAAAACCCATCTCTAATTTTATTTTAGGCTTGTTTAGTTTGGAGTTAATTTTTACCCTATTAAAATTTTGATAATGTGTGATAGTAAGTTATGGAATTACCAAAATTTGTTAGCATATAGAATTTGAATTGCGTATAAAAAAAATAGTAGCAAACCAAACACTTTTATAATACTATGAGTAAATTTCACTTTGCACCACTTAAAGTGACCAAAATGTCATATTGGACTAGGACTAAGCCTATATTTTCATTTTGCAACATCAATCTTCACCATCCATTGCAAATTGGACTGGGCTTGCAGTTTTGAGTCACTCGGCCTGATCCACGCGAGCAGCTCAACGTATGCTCGTGACGGGGGCGATACCAAGCACGTGCAGGGTGCAGCGATCAGTGGCGGCGTGCGTCAGCGCATGAGAAGCGCCGTCTCGGTGTCCTATACCAGCAAAGCCTATGCCATCACCAAATAGCCGCACCTCCATGGCTCTATCCATGGCCTTGTGCTTCAGCAAAAAGAAGAATAAAAGAGGAAGGCAAATGGTGTGCTCGTTGTTTTTTTGACACGAGCTGCTCTCGTTGTGAGTTCAATGGCGACAACTACACACAGATGTGAAGAAGAAGATGGAGAGTTTTTTTTTTGGCATCGGGACATACATGACGAGCTGCTCACATCGATCGGGCCAAAGCCAAATAGGTGACTCAAACTATAAACTCAGTCTAACTTGCAATGGGTGGTAAACATAGGTCGTCCAAAGTGAAAATATAGGCTTAGCCACAGTCCAATGTGCCATTTTGATCATTTTAGGTGGACCAAAGTGAAATTTACTCTTATAGTATCAAAGTTGTAAGCATTTGGGTAATGCAAAAATTAGATTCAATTGAAACAAGCCCTTCATTTTTATGTTATCCTTTTTTTTCCCTCAATTCCACGCGCTTTTGGAGTTTGCAGTTCACAGAGCCCTAGCTAGATTAATTAATTTCCCAACAATCAGCGGTTTAAACCAGAAAATAGTTAATTTGCTTCGTGGCAAGTGGCGTCTTTGATGGCACTGTCTGCTACTGCACTTAATTAACTACTAGCACCACGTTAGTAGTTGACTAGGCGTCTAGTGAGTATCTGGTGGTTTAGTTGAAGGTTTAACTGTTTTTCACTTAATATTCTAGCTGACTTGAAAGATATGGGAATGTTTTGGTTAGATGAAGTAGACGTCAAAAAAATATCCAAGGAATTTCCCTCTCTTTTTCCTTGTGTTGAAAGGTACTTGTAGGAGAAGATTTGGCTCTTTTTTTCTTTTAGACGTGTGCTAAGGACGCATCAAGGTAGTTATGCGTGGGTATAAGTTTGATGTATCATGTATGCGCGTGAGTGTATATGTGAGTCTAGCTTTACTCTAAAAAAAATCCAACCGGAATAAATAGACATTATAATTTTCATAATGTGATATCATCTTTATTGGTTTTTCTACACAAATTTGCTATAAATATTTACTCCTAGCTGGACATTGACAAGATCTTCAAATAAAGGCTAATGTGGTGACCATTACTAGTGTAATAAATTATATATACCATTATGAAAATTATTTTCAAGACAATCCACACGAGTATCCTGTACGCATCCTAAGAATTTTAAAATATCAATACTTAAAGTTTTAAAAAAATTGACGGGATAAATAAATATCCAAAACGAACTACAGTTGTACCCAGACAGGATATACAACAACATCAATTACTTTTGTCCACAACGTTGAAGGAAAATGCTGGACGCTGACCCTTTTTTTAATACGCATGCATGTGCCACTACAGATGATTACGCGCAATCATTTCCATCAATCTACGTCAAGTAGCCTCGATCTATGCCGTTAAACTAAATGTGGAACACATGTATATAAATGAAGCAATCCAATGATATACTCCTAGTCTCCTATATAGGTTTTGCCATGAAAAACATATTTTTATTCATGTTTGATTTCTTTAGATAATGGAATTCATTTCCGACTTTGCTTCGAAGAAGTTATATCCTTTCTTTTTACGCAGCTACAGCTAGTTATTAGTTATTCTATAGAGTACATATTGAATAACTGCGGATTACAAAATCACAACTTGATTAAAAACAAGAAAACTACCTATACTACGTGCCTAAATAAAGACAAAGATGGCAAAAATATGAATAATCATTATTTATCCCAATAACTTGCAAGTTATATGTAGTCTTGTTTTCCTCGAATCAGGAAATAGTATCTTCGAAAACAACAACCGATCATTGTACCGATCGAATTTTGTTGGCATCAATGTTACAAAAACCGCAACAAAAGATGATGTCGGAGAGTAGTTGTTCTTGTAGATCTTACCATCACCCTAACCATCAAATTGATCCAGCAATACATCCCCACCGAGGTCGACGTCGCACTAATGGGGGACCTCCCAAACGACACCTTCAAGAAGGTCACAACATCTAGGGTGTCGTCATCTTTGTGTTTTCACCTACAAAGTCCTTGCCGAAGTATGAAGGAAAGGCGTCACAACATCGCCTTAGAAAGAAGTGTGGCGCCCACAGGCGCCACCGATGTTAGTCAGATATTGCCATCACCCTCAAATTAGGCCATCCTGATTCATGCCTAGTCGAAGGCACGTTGGCGCCACCACTGCCAAAGAATCGTGCCTCAACCACACGACATTGCTTCAGCCACTCACGTCGTTGCCGCCACCGCCGGCACCAACGAAGAACTCGGCCACTAAGTCACCACCGTCACTAGCACTAATAATAAGGTCATGCGCACAAAGAGCCAAGCCTGAGCCATACACCGCCGCTGTCCACCGGCATCAGCCACTGCTGCCCATCTCGCTAGCGTCCATATTCGACTTCGTTCATCGGCATTGTCTTCACAAGCCACCATCGGACGTCAGCCACCCTGGCACCTTTGTGTTGCGACCCCACTTTCCTTGCTCAACGTTGCAACGGCTTGCTCCGATAACACAAAGGACAATGGAAAGAAGAGAGGCGGTGGCTAAGATTAGGGTTAGGGTTAAGTTATAAGTAAACTTGCAATGTATGCACACTTATGTCTATTATGATTTTGTAACCGTAAGTGAAATGGAGCAAGGGAAATTCATGATAAAAAAATATTTATAAATTCAAACACACTACATTTACGGAGAGAGCATATAATCGTACCTAAGAGTGCCATGATATGGTTAGCTATCCTGCCGGTATTTATTCCTTAAAAATAAAGTAATTGTGGTGAAGGTAGTGAGTTTCTTACAATGCACCCCTGTATGTATTCAGTTAATATTGCATATATAGTAGACATTCAGTATTACTCCAAGTTAATATATTGCATAGTAGACATTCGGTATTACTCCATGTTGTTCGCTTCTTATCTGGTCTTGTAATTAATCACAGTAACACAGAACTAAAATGGAAAGGTTTAACATGACAGTATACGTACGCTTTTTCCACTACTTCTGTAACACCGTCGTCCATCCTTTAGAAAAGAACAGAAAAATGCAACAAAAAAAAAAAAAAAAGCCCTCAAATGTCGTTCTGAGATTGAAATTTCCCCTAAAAATGATTTGTTGTAGTTACCCCTCCTAATCCACCATGACTCTCTTGGCCTATTAGTATTTCTAGGAGTGCGTGTGGTGGTACGTGGCCACAAGAATGCGTGAGCAACAACAATTAGGGAAATCTCAAGCCAAGGTAAATTAAGAGGTTGGTATTTGCAACAAGTCATTTTATAGGGAAATCTCGAACCCGGGATGATATTTGCAACAAGTCATCACTATTTACATATTTGGACTCCGCGTAGGAGTCGTATTAAAAATCACCTCGGTTTAGGTCCACATATAAAATATGGATGGTTTTTCCAGAGTTGATGAACCAATAGTGAACGATTTCATAGTTGAGAGGTCAACAGTAAATGGTTTTGTTATGAGGAAGGTCAAAACTAGAACTTGGTACTCCAATCCCACGTACAATCCATTTTCACTTGATCCTATAGGTAGTATCGCGGTTCTATTATCCATGTGATCTTAAAAATTATCATTTAAGATAAGGTGCATTGAAAATAATATGAATAAATATGCTCAAATTTACATAAAAACCAATTAAATTTATCAAAATCAATATTATATATATGCTTTAATTGATACAACATATTATATATTTTGTATTAAAATATGTACTTTCAAATCTAATAGCATCCCAATACTATAGTATTATCCCGATCCTAGGTACTACAAATAAAAGATGATCATACCTAGTATCTTGATGCTGATTAACTTGTTTGAGAGACCAAGTATATATGAACTTTTCTCTAAAATTAATCCATTCATCCCCACTAAGTACAACTAAAGCTATTTTCATCTTCGCTTATATATTGTATCACATCATCTCAATAAATTCCATTCATTAGATCAAAGTTTAGCGCTCTAGATTGCCCAAAAGTATCTTTGCTATTAGCAATTGGATTCAACTTGATTGGCTCATATATTGTTTCATTACTATACATATTATCGCTTGCATTTATTCCTTTTGTGTAGCCATAATTATCGCTATTTAATCCAGAAGTCGATTAGCCACCAATTATAGACTATTCGTCGTGTTAACACTCTGTTAATCTAAATGGACCTATAATTATCGATGCTACCAATATATTACGATCATTAGTTCCTTTATGTTATGTTTTTTTAAATATATTTTAGTCCATGTTGATTTGATATAAGATTTAAGTTACTATATCCAATATCTTCTAATCTCATTTCATTGATTTGCTCATCTAAACTTTATAGAGACTCTCACACTAATATATCGTCTAGTTCCCAGTACATTTGGTCCATTTGACCTGTATCTTGCACATTTCATTCAGCTGGTTGCAGCAGTAGACACAAAATGCCCTGGAGAAAAACAAATTAAGGGCCCCTTTGAATTAGAGGAAAAACCTTGGAATTTCGGAGGATTTCAATCCTACAAGAAATTTTCCTATGAAGCCCTTTGAAACGGACGCGGATCCTCAGACTTTACTCGCTAAAGTCACGGTGTGACTTTCGGCCCATCTCCACCGTCCGACTCATCCAACGGAGGACGTCTCCCGTGTGCTGCTTTCGGGCCATTAAATGCCTTGATCGCTGATCCTAACCAGCGATTAATGAACCTAATTATCTAAACAATATAATACTGCGTGAGATTAGTCCGATAACTAGAAATTACCTCTAATCTGTCGCAGATGAATGTCATTTTAGTGCTGATTCTACCCAACGAGTAATAAATCTAAACAATACTACTCCATGATTGATTAGTCCGGCAACTGCATGAAATTATTTTTTATTTTGGTGACTAAAAATAATAAAGCTGCTTTCCCGCGTTTTTATGGGAAATGAAAAAAAAAAAAAAAAAATCAAGTAGATCGAAAGTACTCAATCAATTTCGAAAGATCGAGAAAAAATTGCAACGCACGCATGTTTTTTCTAATAACAATAGAAATTTAAGCAAATAACTATGTAAAAAATAAATTGCTATATACGTGGAACATAGAGATGCACTTGATATTTGTGATTTTGACCCCGAGGTCCCGTGTTCAATCCCCAACACGCTCACAATTTCTTCTTAATAAAATATTTGGAGGGATCTCGTTTATGGACGTGCAACATATCAATCGATATGTTCTAGCGAGAAAACTAATCACATGTACTGCTTACACTAAATTTTTCAATAACGCTGATTACACAGTAATATATTCACATGGAATCAGCAATTTAGCACACAGATTAGAAGTAACTTCCAGTGATCTGACTAATCTCGATTAGTCATGTAGTATTATATTGTTTAGGTAATTAGGTTCACTAATCGCTGGTTAGGATCAGCAATCAAATGGCATTTAATGGCCCGAAAGCAGCCCGCAGGAGACGTCCTCCGTCGGATGAGTCGGACGGTGGAGATTGGCCGAAAGTCACACCGTAACTTTAGCGAGTAAAGTTAGAGGATCCGCGTCCGCAACAAAATGATCCGGCCGCCATCCACCGTGTAGTAATACTCAGACCATCAGGCGTAAACTGCACACAATCGATTGGAGGAGCCGGAGCCTCAGAGATGAGTTCATCGTTCGTTGGCATCCAAATTCCCAGCTCACCTTCTGAGCTGTTTCAGTTAGGATTAATATTTAATTATTTCCATAGTCAAGTAGATGATCCGTGCCAATAAATTTGCTGAATTTAATTTCTCCCTACTGAATAATCTATTTCAAATACTCATAAATTATAATCAGGTACACTCACACACATATGACACTTATGTTTCACGCTCATAGGTGCATCCTATCCCATGTTTAGGTAGGTGAAGATCGTATACCATAATGTCACTACTATTATAGTCATTAATATGTAGGTCTCATCCTCCTATTACCTATAGTCATTAATATGTAGGTATCATCCTCCTATTACCTCACACATTAGTGTTTATAATGCTAATACCATTCTGGTGAATAATATGAACCCTGTTTAAAAAGGGATTGGAATCACATGAATATGAGGTACTCATACGTACTTAGATTGGCACAATCCATCACAAGTACCATAATCTATTATGTATGCTCACACGTCTTTATATTTGCATAAGGAGGAAGTACTGATCGATTTTCTTTTCACATTAAGAGGTGGAAGTTGTTCTCAGCTTGAGAAATGTTTTTTCCCCCGGAAAACTGATGTTGTAGTAATAGTCCACGAACACATAGTAAGGTACACACAGTTACCGAGTTACGGAATGAGACAAGCCGAATAAAACTTTGACTTAATTAATAGTTCAGCCGCTACAGATAATTCTTAAACCATGTGTAGTATAAACGATGGATCTCCGACGACTGTTTCTTTCTCTCTAGCTAACCATTCTGATATATTGTCGCAACTAGACAGTACTACTAGGTTTTCAACTATCTATATGTTAGATATGTTTGAGAACGATCATACATATGTAAGTTTTAAGCAACCACTGTCAACAACAGATCAACATGAAGTTGACGGGAAAAACACCTGTCGTGGGTGTTTGAATTCATTCGTCAAGGTTTAAATTTTGATGTATGAATATGTAGGTAGACTTTCAGGAAACTTTCCTATATATGTAGGTGGGCTTTCCACAGGACTTTAGTGAGATTTGGAATATGCCAATAGTTTTCGTCCCTTTGAGTGTGTGTTAGAGTATGCACAAAGGTAGAGTTTGATATGATCTCTTAGCTAATACTACGTATATAGTATCATTTAGATACTATCATCCTACAGTAGTTGAGACAGACCACCTAACCATTAATGCACCTAAAAAAATATATTATATTTTTCTCTTTTCTTTATCCTCATGCAATAAAATTTCCTTTAATAAAAACTAAGAGCTGACTCTGAGTGGTTGTCATGCGTAGCAACCATATTTTTCTTTCCTCCGGTCTCTCTTCCACGTCACCAACTTTACTTGCATACCAATGAAGAGACTCCATTAATAATAAATACCGTTGTACATGCCCTTAGAGGGCGTATATCCAGAAACGTGAGTATGATATTGCATGCGTAGTGGTGTACATGTGTACGCATATGCCTACCGTGTAATAAAAAAAATGAAAAACATTAAGTTAACATATTGTAAGAAGGGACAGAGGGTGCATAAAGTGAAACTTTGGGTTAAAAATAATTGAAAATAATATGAATAAATATGCTCAAATTTACATAAAAACCAATTAAATTTATCAAAATCAATATTATATATATGCTTTAATTGATACAACATATTATATATTTTGTATTAAAATATGTACTTTCAAATCTAATAGCATCCCAATACTATAGTATTATCCCGATCCTAGGTACTACAAATAAAAGATGATCATACCTAGTATCTTGATGCTGATTAACTTGTTTGAGAGACCAAGTATATATGAACTTTTCTCTAAAATTAATCCATTCATCCCCACTAAGTACAACTAAAGTTATTTTCATCTTCTCTTATTGTATCACATCATCTCAATAAATTCCATTCATTAGATCAAAGTTTAGCGCTCTAGATTGCCCAAAAGTATCTTTGCTATTAGCAATTGGATTCAACTTGATTGGCTCATATATTGTTTCATTACTATACATATTATCGCTTGCATTTATTCCTTTTGTGTAGCCATAATTATCGCTATTTAATCCAGAAGTCGATTAGCCACAAATGGACTAACATAATAACTATTCATCGTGTTAACACTCTGTTAAAAATAATTAATAACACTAGCTTGCTAAATGGACCAATAATTATCGATGCTACCAATATATTACGATCATTAGTTCCTTTATGTTATGTTTTTTTAAATATATTTTAGTCCATGTTGATTTGATATAAGATTTAAGTTACTATATCCAATATCTTCTAATCTCATTTCATTGATTTGCTCATCTAAACTTTATAGAGACTCTCACACTAATATATCGTCTAGTTCCCAGTACATTTGGTCCATTTGACCTGTATCTTGCACATTTCATTCAGCTGGTTGCAGCAGTAGGCACAAAATGCCATGGAGAAAAGCAAATTAAGGGCCCCTTTAAATTGGAGGAAAAACATAGAAATTTTGGAGGATTTCAATCCTATAGAAAATTTTTTAATAAAGCCCTTTGAAACAAAGGATTGAATCATATCCAATCCTTTGAAATTCCTATGGAATGGACAATCCTATAGAGATTTTGGAGGAAATTTAGCAAGAGCTTCAACCTCTTGGTAACTTTCCTTTGAGTCTATATCTCTCATCCAATTCCTGCGTTTTTCCTGCGGTTCAATCAAACGGTCATCCCTGTGTTTTTCCAACGTTTTGCAATCCTTTGTTTTACACTTACATTCGTATCAAAATCCTATTTTTTTCTATTTCTACGTTTTCTCAATCATCTTATTCAAAGGGGCCCTAAGGAATGGCAGCTGAGGTGGAAGGGGGTTAGGGCGGTCGGGCGATGATGAGAGAAGGCGACAGAAGGCCATGATTTGGACGCTTAATTGGCCCGGGGATAGCGCACATGAGCACACGTTGTTTTTAGTGGTGGCCCATGCTGCAGTGATATACTGTTTTAGTTTTGTCGCCTTCGACGCCGATCCACACATGGCATGAGATATTTTTCTCAATCCAACGAACTCGCCTTTAATTAATTGGGCTGGTTAATTAGTTTATTAATTGTAGCTAAAGGTAGCACGTACCCACTACTTTGTCCTCTCTTGACCTTTGGCGATTAATTACGCCCTTTGATTCTGCTCCCTCTGATTAAAAAAAAACCTATGTAACATCTTCTAGTACGATGAATCTAGAGAGAGGATTACCTAGATTCATTATACTTTAGGGGCTTGTTCACTTTGCTACCATTTTCAACCTTACCAAGTTTTGACATCGCTAAATTTTGGTAAGGTTGTCAAAATTTTGGCAAGGTTACCAAATTTTGGCAAGATTTCATACATACTTACTAAAATTTGGCAACAAACTAAATATAGCCATTTTTTTATAACTTTATCAAAAAGAAGGTAAGGTTGAAAATGGTAGTAAAGTGAACAAGCCCTAGGTTTTTTTAAGGACGGAGAGAGTAATTGATGTGGCGAACTGGCGATGATGCCCATTGCACAAAAAGAGTCCTCGTACACGTGCCAGTACCACTGGGTTTAACTGTCTGTCTTATTTTTGTTATTTTTAGCTTATTCATTAAATTATTATTGTGTATTGTTTGATTTCAGATTTTAAAAATATATCTTTTAAAAGCTTTCTTGCACTACATTACTCAAACCACTAGGTTTATATATATTACATAATATTTAATTATTTCTATAGTCAAGTAGATGATCCGTGCCAATAAATTTGCTGAATTTAATTTCTCCCTACTGAATAATCTATTTCAAATACTCATAAATTATAATCAGGTACACTCACACACATATGACACTTATGTTTCACGCTCGATCTCAATAAATTCCATTCATTAGATCAAAGTTTAGCGCTCTAGATTGCCCAAAAGTATCTTTGCTATTAGCAATTGGATTCAACTTGATTGGCTTATATTGTTTCATTACTATACATATTATCGCTTGCATTTATTCCTTTTGTGTAGCCATAATTATCGCTATTTAATCCAGAAGTCGATTAGCCACCAATTATAGACTATTCGTCGTGTTAACACTCTGTTAATCTAAATGGACCTATAATTATCGATGCTACCAATATATTACGATCATTAGTTCCTTTATGTCATTTTTCTTAATATATTTTAGTTCATGTTGATTTGATTTAAGATTTAAGTTACTACATATCCAATATCTTCTAATCTCATTTCATTGATTTGCTCATCTAAACTTTATAGAGACTCTCACACTAATATATCGTTTAGTTCCCAGTACATTTGGTCCATTTGACCTGTATCTTGCACATTTCATTCAGCTGGTTGCAGCAGTAGACACAAAATGCCCTGGAGAAAAACAAATTAAGGGCCCCTTTGAATTAGAGGAAAAACCTTGGAATTTCGGAGGATTTCAATCCTACAAGAAATTTTCCTATGAAGCCCTTTGAAACGGACGCGGATCCTCAGACTTTACTCGCTAAAGTCACGGTGTGACTTTCGGCCCATCTCCACCGTCCGACTCATCCAACGGAGGACGTCTCCCGTGTGCTGCTTTCGGGCCATTAAATGCCTTGATCGCTGATCCTAACCAGCGATTAATGAACCTAATTATCTAAACAATATAATACTGCGTGAGATTAGTCCGATAACTAGAAATTACCTCTAATCTGTCGCAGATGAATGTCATTTTAGTGCTGATTCTACCCAACGAGTAATAAATCTAAACAATACTACTCCATGATTGATTAGTCCGGCAACTGCATGAAATTATTTTTTATTTTGGTGACTAAAAATAATAAAGCTGCTTTCCCGCGTTTTTATGGGAAATGAAAAAAAAAAGAAAAAAAATCAAGTGATCGAAAGTACTCAATCAATTTTGAAAGATCGAGAAAAAATTGCAACGCACGCATGTTTTTTCTAATAACAATAGAAATTTAAGCAAATAACTATGTAAAAAATAAATTGCTATATACGTGGAACATAGAGATGCACTTGATATTTGTGATTTTGACCCCGAGGTCCCGTGTTCAATCCCCAACACGCTCACAATTTCTTCTTAATAAAATATTTGGAGGGATCTCGTTTATGGACGTGCAACATATCAATCGATATGTTCTAGCGAGAAAACTAATCACATGTACTGCTTACACTAAATTTTTCAATAACGCTGATTACACAGTAATATATTCACATGGAATCAGCAATTTAGCACACAGATTAGAAGTAACTTCCAGTGATCTGACTAATCTCGATTAGTCATGTAGTATTATATTGTTTAGGTAATTAGGTTCACTAATCGCTGGTTAGGATCAGCAATCAAATGGCATTTAATGGCCCGAAAGCAGCCCGCAGGAGACGTCCTCCGTCGGATGAGTCGGACGGTGGAGATTGGCCGAAAGTCACACCGTAACTTTAGCGAGTAAAGTTAGAGGATCCGCGTCCGCAACAAAATGATCCGGCCGCCATCCACCGTGTAGTAATACTCAGACCATCAGGCGTAAACTGCACACAATCGATTGGAGGAGCCGGAGCCTCAGAGATGAGTTCATCGTTCGTTGGCATCCAAATTCCCAGCTCACCTTCTGAGCTGTTTCAGTTAGGATGCACACGAAAGCGCTAACATCACTGGGGCGTCACAAAAATGGCGTTTTGTTTACTACAACATGGCAATTTGCAACGGATGCATCCGGAATTTCGCCGAACCCCATGATGCAAGCGCCCGACTAGCCGAGCTTATCCTCCGAAAACGACATGCGGGTCACCCCGGGCCGGCCAGCCCTCATCTCATCCCATCAGCGTCCCTACTACGGCCTTAGCCTTACCCTTATTCGCCCCCACTACACTCATTTCTTTATTAATAATCCGGTCATCCAAGTCGATCGCCGGTGAAAGCTAAGCTAAGGAAGAGCATAAAGAGGCCGGCCGGAGGGAGGTGATGAGATGAGGCATCATATCATGATCGTCCATCCCCAGCCAACCTTACCCTCTCCCCTCCTGGCCTCCTCTCTATGAACCTATCTTCATCCCTTTGTTCTCAGTCTCTACACCACGGCTAAGCTCATATGCTAGTAATGCCTAATTGCACATCACTTTGCGAGGGATACCAGTAATGGATTAATTAAATGGGAATGCTATGTGGCAGAAATTTGGGGATAAAATCTTAGAGAAGTTGGATCATTGGAACCGCGCTAAGATTTGTGCTTGGGCTTCTTCTCCCCCGACTCCAGCGAGTTCTCCCTATTCTTCAACGCCAACAACGCCCCCCAATTCTGACTGGCGACCTACGGATTAGGGTTTGGAATTGGAGTTGTCATATAGATAGACCTTTAATTTAAGTATTATTTGGTTAATTCCACACCTACATCTTTCCAATCACTTTCTTGTAGGGGATTAACAAAAACAAGCCCTAGCAAAAAAAACCTAAAAACCTATACATACTCCAAACAAATCTTTTTAACCGTTTGAAACTTTGATGTAACTATATAAGTAGTTAAAAAATTCTAGATTTACTCAGAGCATATCACGTTAGCGTTTCTAAAAGTTTTATAAGAAAAACTCTGCAAGTGTTAACTTTTCCTTCATAAAAGACAGTAGCTTTAAAAGAAAAGTCAAATCGCTTTAAATTACCTACACTTATATTATAATCACACTTTAAATTTAAAAATTTACACTGTAATTAGTTTAAATTGTTATTTTCTAAATGCACATAGGATTAAACATAATTATTATCTATTCCTACTTGAAAGAGAAGATAAGAAAGATAGAAGCATACTCATTTTTAAGAGAGAGAACAATGGGAAAAAGTTATTAAAATCAAATAAAAATATGGTGCTATATTTTAAGAAAAAAATAAAATCCTTTTAGCATCAACGGCTTTGCTTTCATAGGGGAGCAACTGCAGCGGCCAGCGGCCAGAGGCCACTCGTACATAGCTCCAGCCAAATCCTCCCTGTTTATAAAACCAGACATTCTTCACCCCCAACTATGCAAACCGGATGAATTACCCCCCTCGACCTCCACGGTGGTTTTGGTCTATGTGGCATACTGTTAACAACCAAATTTGGTAACCTCATCGTCGGGAAAGAAGATTAGATCGAAGCAAAGTCGGAAGCAGAGATCGAGTTTGAAAACAGAGTAAGAATCGTCTGAAGTCCAGATCGGCTACGATAAGATCGGCTCGGTCTGAGTCGGGCTAGGTAAGCCGATGTAGCCGATTCCGGCAATACGACTTGTACGCGAAATCGGGTTCAAGTTAATGTACTTCAAGATGATTGCCACGCACGGATAGAGTCCTGGGAAGGCAATTGTATCTGTTAATTAGGATATTTTATGTAAATTCCTTATAGATAGATGTGGGCAAAAGTCTGCCGCAAAGACTTATAGTATCTTAGAGTTTGTTAGAGATAATGGTCGTGTCCGATATGGGCATATCTTGTAATTCTCGGGTATAAATAGACCCCGAGCCCTATGTAATTTTTGACACACACGTTCAATACAATCTCGGCGCATCGCCACCCTTTTCGTTTTAGTTTTATTTCGATGAGTTCTTGCTTTCGGGTTGAGCTGCATCGATTTCGATCTTCAACAAGAGGTAAAATTCGTTATGACGGATTGCGTTCTTAGGATTAGTGCTTCCATCTTCATGACACTCTAATCTTGTTTATGTAGTTCGTCGAGTTACCATATATCTTACATAGTCTCTAGCAATATCGCCACCTAATCTATCATCGGCCAATATCTGTATGCAAAAGGCAGCCGATTAGGTCAGGTCTTGATGTTGATCTAGATTATATAAGATATCTACCGTTCTATGAAACTTCTAGCGGCTTGATTGTCTAGATATCGTTCTTCTTTTCATACTTAACGCTGCATCAGTTGAGTTTGATCTATTAAGTCGTGCTTAGAATATCGATCTCTAGCCTGCCTTCTAGTTGCCGATTAGAATAACATCGGAGTTTCAGCCGATCGTATCTGATTTAACTATATTTATTCTATATGCTTCATTGATATGTTAAATCTGCCCTTTATATCAAGATATTGCCGTATTTAAATATATTAGGCCTTTGTTTGACATATTATACCTACTTTAATATCCTGATATAGAGTAGTATCGGAGTATTAGCCGATACACGCTAGATCTATCTGATCGGCTACGCTATAAACATATATAGTCTTGTTATTAATATATATTTCGATCTAAGTGATTTATACTGTCTCGGCATGGTAACCGATCTATCCCAATCACTTGATTTAAGTATATATCGATATAAGGAGTATATATCGTTAATATCTACAGCCGATCGAGTAGATTTAGTTCTTCTTTACTTATTCATGATTGCCGATCGATACACAGGTGACATCGGCCCAAAGATAAATGATATGTCATCGGCATCTAGCCGATCGGCTATCATTTATAGATTTAACCACGGTTTCTTTGTCTTTATTTCTTGTTGATTACAGAATCAAATCAACTGGCACGCTAATACATCCGAAGGCGAGTTTTGGACCTTCACTGGAGTTAAGCAGATCTCCCAGGCCACGTGTTTTCTATCAACACATACGCGTGGCAGTCCAGTCAACATTCTATTTATAAAATAATATGGGACCCACCTGTCATACTCTTCCACTCTTCCTGTCTCTCTTCTCTCTCTCACTTTTCCTCTCTGTCACGGGCGGCAGGCGGGGGACACAGAGCGGCGGCGGCGGCGGATGAGGAGGCGGCCGCTTGGCGCGGCTTCTTGAGGTGGCAAAAGGGCCCTGCGGTGGCGACGGGGGATGAGGAGGCGGCCGCTCGGCGCGGCTTCCTGAGGCGGCAAAAGGACCCTGCGGCGGCGGCGGCGCAGTGCAAAAGGGGCC
>CM020184.1:2019693-2055980 GCA_009805545.1 Oryza longistaminata
GCAGAGTGGAGGACGTGGAGGCCAGAGGCGATGGCGGCACCGGGAACACAAAGAAGAGGGAGCGGCGAACTCCGGAGGGAGCAGGGAGGGAACTTTCCAGCGAACTCCCTTCGGAGTAGGAAGGTCTCACGCCACGCCGTGGCGTGCCGCCTCCGTGTACCGCCGTCGCACTGCCCGCCCACCGCCTGCCCGCCTCCGTCCGTTCCGCGCCGAGGGGGTGCTGCTCATCGTGGCCTTCCATCCGTACCGTCCGTCCTGCGTCGCCGCCGCCAGCGGTTGGAGTTTCGTCCCCCGCCGCCGCTGCCTCCTCATCCGCGTTCACCGCTTGCCTCTGCCTCCACATCTTAAGGACCACCGCGCCTCCTCGTCCCCCGCCACCCGCACCTCTCGTGTCCCCTACCGGCGCCGCCTCTCCTCCCTCGTCCCTACCCGCACGTGCCTCCGCGTCCCGTGGGCGCCTGGCCCAAACTGTCGTTCACAGTGAGAGAGAGAGAGAGAGAGAGAGGAGGAGAAGAGAGAGTGGTAGAAGAGGAAGAGAGAGAAGGAAGAGTGGAAGAGGAGTATGACTGGTGGGGTCCCATATTTTTTTTATAATAAAGATACTGACTGGACTCCACGCGTCCGCACCGTAGACAAACCGCTCTGGATTGGGTTTCGAGGGGGTAATCTGTCCGTTTAAAGTTCAGTGGTGATAATGTTTGGTTTTCGGAGTTAGGAGGGGTAATTCGGTCAAAACCGTGATAGTTTCGGTTTGGGGGGGGGGGGCGGGGTTTGTACTTTTTTCCATAGCATATATTGGCAAAAGCTTACTCAACTTGGTGAGGCTACAGCCGCTTATTACATACTACTTTGGGTATTGTTCATGGGAGCAATGGGGAATCCCAGTTTCTAGAAGAAAGATCCAATTATTGCTCGACGTAAACTCAATCACAAATGGCTAAGTCAAATGGAGCTCACAATACTAGTTGTTGTTTCGAGCTGTAACTTCCTTGGTGGGAAACGCTCCAGAGTCCAAGTTCGTCAGTTGCAGAAAGGAGAGAGAGAGTCGATTCGGGTGCAATTTATCCATCAATGGTCGGTAGAAGGGCTGCAAACGGCGTTCTTTGGTTTGCCAAAAACATGGGTATTGGCTCCTTGGTCAAAAAAAAAAAAAACATGGTATTGCTGATTTGGCAATGTATTAACAAAATTTTCCCATTAATCATTTGGTTTTCTAAAAGTATTACTGTTTTGGCATAGTCCACCAACTTGCAGAATAAGGTAAGTCTTGTTCTTTTTATTGGCAGGGATGTATGACGATAATCGGTGAATACCGAAAAAGTAACGAGGGTTAGTCCGCTTGATCTGGAAAATAAAGAATTACTTGAAAATTAGAGCTAAGAAGCTAGCCCTGCATGTTCTTTCTCGGGTTAATTAACTTTGACTATAATTAGAATAAAAAAATCCAGGTGACACTAAGGAAGAAACTTAGCGTCAATTATAAGAACATGGGGCCTGGGGCAATCAAGCAGAGCGCAAACAACATATTTTAAAGGGTAGTTGTATCATTTTAAAAGAAAGCCTTCAATGATCTAACATATTTTTTAATGTAAAGTTTAGTGACCTCCAAAATATTTTCTAATGTATCAAAGTGTATAAATTTTATGTACCCCTCGAGATTGAAGCTAAAATTTCTTTATTTAAAAAGCTACATCTATCACGATTTAAAATCCGAATTCAATGGTTTATTCTTTAAGGGCCAGGGACGCCAGTCCCATGGTTGCCACCAACTTGAACTTTTTCAAGAAAACCCTAGCTACGAACTGAATATATGCGTGTTTCAAAGTTTGAAACCATGCCTACATAAACTTCAGTTTCACTTTCAGAGGAAGAATGTGCTTGCATGGCAGTCCATGTTTCCGGGCTAAACAAGATTACTGAGTCATAACTCCACTGCGCGTGCTTGTGCGCATTTCAACACTCCATTCGTTGTTCAACCAGCCACCGGATCGCGTTCTCCGATTCCGTGTACCCGTGTGGATGGAGAAATACGATTAGGTAACGTGTATACGTATGTGACAGTGTTATTCGGAAAGGGAAGGCCTTCAGGAGATTATTTGAGAATGCGATGCACAAGGTGATTGCACAATGGGTGTATATACGTAGGCACATTTTCCCATGGAAGCCTCTCTGGTTTAAATTAAGGATTCTGCAATTGCAAAAGATACATGCACGAGCCACGGGCTCTCTCCCCAACGCACTCAAGTTCCTCTCGGCCAGTCCTTCCTCTCCTTTAATTCATCACTAGGTTGCGTGAGCAATGTCTTACCTTTCGTTTTTTGCAAAATGGATTCCAGTTTTGTTTAAGAAAAAATATCTCGACCTGGGAGTACGTTTTGTAGAATGAGAAGGAAATGGAACCTGTGTAGACGCAATGTCCTACCAACGGAAATAGTTTACTTTTAGACTATATGAGAAATCAGAATATTTGTTTCTTGTATTTTAGTTATGCTTAATTATTTGAATAGATTTGGATTCAGTAAGATATACTCCACCCGTCCCTAAAATATTTGATAGCCACGTTGGACTTTTTAAATATATTTGACTGTTCATTCTTATTCGAAACTTTAGTAATTATTAATTCTTTTCCTATCATTTGATTCATGGTTAAATATATTTTTATGTATACATATAGTTTTTATCATGTTTCATAAAAAGTTATTGAATAGACCAATGGTTAAACATGTTTAAAAATTAAACGGCATAAATATTTAGGGACGGGGGAGTAACCTGGCTAGAACTATAATAAGAAAATTCCAGGTTTTTAACTCTCCTACTACACAAGGCATGTTTCCACATAACATGAGCCGAAACATGAATTAATTACCGGTGTTTAATTATAGAGTGGCAAAGAAACCTATTCAGTTTGGAAAACGAGACAAAATTTTAACAATATGTTCCACATTGATGGGGTACAGTGGTTATGTGGCTGGAAATTAATGCACGTCCTGCTTCAGAAATTTGGATATATGCCATCGTCAAAAGTGGGCTGAAGCTGGCATGTCATCCACGCTGTGATTCGATAAAATGCTACTATCGAACGTGGCGCCATGTTGGTAGAATACATTTCTACCATTTCTGGACACCCCCCCCCCCCCCGGCGGGGGCTCCTTCACATGTGTGCTGATTGGAAAATGCCGCCACTTGGATGAATTGACAAAACCTGGGCACAATCGAACATGGGGGGGCCTGATGACTGTTGCCGATCTGCATTTCGTCTCTGTCCGCCAATCTTTTGACGATGGCAATGACAATCTAAATTTTCCCATGAATCATTGGGGGTCACGGCGATGCAATGTAAGGTGTACGTTCATAGTGACGAGGATGCACGCATTATGAGAGCGTGCTATTTAGTTTTGTATCTAGTTTTTTTAATTAAAAAAAGAAACGCTGAGGTCAAATGGGCCAACATCTACGGAGATTTTTATATGGCATCTGTGTGCAACTCAGTTCACCTCATGGAGAATATAGATGGGAAAAGTCCAAAAAACCCTTCTGTGGTTTGGGCTTGTTAACATAATCTGCCCTAAAGAAAAGTAAGGTTTTGGCCCTTCTTTGAGAAGACATCCACCAGCCTTTTATTTTTGGATCCCATATATATAAATCCACCAGCTTTAGAAGCTTGACACAATCACATCACCAAACCAGGGATAGTGTTTTCTGTTTTCGGTATTTTTTTAGATAAATGGAAAAATGATTTATTCCTCCTGGCCTCTGTCCGGTAAGGGCACACACCAAAAAGTCCAGAGTGAACATCAAAGGCTTAAAAAAAAAGACGAGATAGGAACCCAACTTTTTTACCAATAATATGATCTACTAAAATAATGTTGATTTTCGGTATGATTTACATTTCCATGGATTTCTCCAGCTAGTGAGATCGGGCACAGTCATCACTAGGTTTACCTTACCGCCGGTAACCGCGCGTTTATCGCGGTGTGACCGGGGCTTATCGCGGGGTACGGTATATTAATACCGACGGTAACCTCCTTAAAACTTCAAATAAATTTAAAAAATATTTGAATTTTTGATAAAAATTTTGCACAGTTTTTATTTAAACGGTTACGGGCGGTTTACCCAGCGCGATAACCGTGCTTAACCGGCGGGGTGCGAGGTATACGGCCCCCGACGGTTTTGGAAAAACCCTGGACATCACAAGCACCGCCGGGAGCTTGCCCTTGTGAGTATATCAAGATTGAACTCGTGTACACTTTCTTCATCAGTTATCATCACAAGTTTCATAGGGCCAAATTTGGATGCTTCATGCTTGCAATGGGTCACCAAAACTGAGCTCTAGCTTCTCTCCTCTCTGCTTCTGTTTTCTAAACCAAGTGTTGTTCAGCTTCTGCTGCCTGAATCTTCACTGGCCTTTGTATCCGGTTGGAGCCGTGGCCGCCTGCCTAAAACTATTTGAAGGCATGTCAGAATAGCCTGATGACTGATCTGGCTGTTACTAATATTTTGTTTCAAACAGGAAACAAAAAAAACATAAACATTATTATTAAATGACTGAATCACCCCAAACCCTGGAATTAACAATCATTTATAGTGATTGTGGTACAATATGATGGTTGATCGCCTTTAACCTACTGCCATGGTAGGTAATCTCACAATTACATCCTCTGTTTTGAAAATATGTGATGTATTGATTTTTTCATAACATTTGACCATTTAACTTATAAAAAAGTAGTGAAAATATGCGAAATTATAAGTCCAGCTGTAAAGTATTTTTAATTGGATAAAATAAGTCATACAAAAATAAATGATGATTATCATAATATGATGAATAATCACATATCATCTCCCGAAGTCAACCAACGACAATGTTTTTAAAATGTAGGTACGTAGTAATTTTCTTTGCATATATGGTACAATTTTTGTGAACTTTAACCGTGAACTCAGAGAAACAAAAGTGGGATAAATAGGGACACACCAAGTAGTCCACTCTTCCGAAGGCGTCCTTCCAACTGTAAATGTCACAGGTTTGAATCTCACTTGGGCTTTGCAGCTACTACAACTATTGATTAACAATTACATTATGAATTGGTATGGGGGCAACAGGAACGTCCATCTTCTAGTCCCTTAATCAAGTTGGCTCGTCAAAATCCGAACGGTATTTACTGCCATACAGTGAAACTCAGCCATCTGCCTTTGGCTCGAGCTCATTACTTTTTGGTGGAACTTGATTCTCAGAGATAGTCTGGAATATGCTTGCCTAAAATGAGATGCAAAGAGATCTGAGATGTGCGAGAGTCCTAACAGGGATGCTGGTATTGGTTCTGGCAATTGTAGGAGATATGAACAATGAAACAGTAAGAGAGCAGATTATATAATACCTGTAAACCACAGCCGGCTGTAAACAGTTCATGAGCTATTGCAGAATACTTCTTTGTTGATCACATTTAACTTATTATTATTCTTATGTCAACACAAGAAATTAGTAGGCGAACAATCCGCACTAAAATATTAATAAAGCTAATCGGATCATCCCAAACATAAAATTAACGGTCATTGGGTTCTGAAATGTAGTACAATACAGTGTCGTGTTTGATTCATGCTTGCCGCACTGCAGAAGTTACATTAAAATCTGAAAATCGCATGTGCATTGTCAAGTAACAACCGATAAGCGTGGACAAAGCAGCCGATGGCATGAAAGAGAAGCAAGTAGCAGCCAGTGGCATGAAGGGGATTCATAGACCGATTTGATTGCATTTGACGCATGAATGCAAAGCAATGTCCAAGCAGGCGGAGGTTGGAACAGAATGAAGGAATGGTCTGCATTTGGACGTTTTGGATATCTAAACCTAGGCAGTTTTGTTAGGGTAAAGACAAGCCTGTAGAATTCATGGATGAATTTGTGAATGTCAATTCATGAGTGATTTTGTTGATGTTTCTATGTGGATGATTTTGTTTTTGTTGAAAGTTCGTGTGAAATCAAATATGCAAGTAGAAAAACAATGAAAAAGAAAAAGAAAGAAAAGGGAGGCCGACAGTCACGTGGTGTTTATTATTTTTACTTCCCGGGTTGGGTAACTCAATCGGGGCTAAAGATGCCATCTTTAGTCCCGGGTATTTGAACTGGGACTAAAAGACCCACCATCTTTAGTCCCGGATTCTTCCTGCCGCAGTTCCTAACCGGGAATAAAGGGGGCTTGCGAATCGGGAGAGAAAGAGGGTTTTCCAATAGTGCAACTATAAGCACATAATTTGGGTTATTAATGTTCTTTTTAATTCACTAGTATGTTTGGTCGGTAACTCATCGTTTCCCTCCGCCGGTGATAGGCGGGAGGCCTTGGTATCTTTTTCGTCGAGCCGGGACTTTGCCGACGCTAACGAGTGCCACCACCTTTATATCCTCTTTTTCTCTTATCCTTCTTCTCCTTCTTCTTCTTCCCTTGGAGCCACTGCCACTCCGTGCCTCCGCCACCATCAATAGTATCACCTCGCTCTAGCTTGAGTCCACTTCGCCACTAGCCGAAAGAGCCGGAGCTGGATTGCCCTCCGACGAGTTGCTTTCTCACCCTTGGAGGGGGAGGGGGGAGGCGCTGCCCATCAGTCATGACGTTAGTTTTGATGCACGTCTCGCCATTCGAGTTGCGTCCGGAGGCCGGGAGGCGGCACTAGGTTTAAATACGATGGCCGAAATCAGCTGTGCTGAAGCGGGCTGTTGTCATGCCTGAAGCCCGTGAAGCATCCAACCAGCACAACAGTGGGAGGAGCTCTTGTGTTTGGTTTATGTTTTTTTGCCGATACAAAATTTTTGGCATTTTTTTGCATGGCAATTTTGGTAAGGACCAAAGTTGTGCTTCGATGGAAGACAGAATAGTTTTGTCCACTATTTTACCAGGCTAAGCAAAATTGGCCTTCAAACCAGGTTAATACTATTGAAATTCCCAAATATTGTAAAGTGGTAAAGCCCATTTAAGCCACACAGCTAAACTAGCCCAAGGAGTCCGTCATGATTGGCATCTCCGCGATGAGCAAAGCAAAGGATTGGGAGGTAAAGTGGGCTACGCTGATGTTGTGCGCCCGTGTGTCGATGTTGGCTCAGCACTGCCAGGAAAAAGAAGTATGCGGATGAACAGGCGAGACCGATCTCTATCACCGGAATTTTAGCAGGGAGGATGCAGGCGGCACTCCATGGAAAAAAAAATCGCCCCATGCTTCCACTGCTCTTTTCTATCATCGTTAGATTGAGATCGAAAGGGTTATATATCAGCCGAGTGCAAGGAGTAAGCTTAGACGTGCAATAGGATGCGCTGCCTAACGTGTCCCTTTCATGGTGCACACACATAATGTAGGTAAATAAGACATGGTACACCATATCAATATGGTAGTTACAAATCCACACGCCTATCCTTCGTCTACTAGCGTTTATTGAATACCGAATCCGTTTTAAAAGAGAATGATCTTCCTTCAAATGCTGTAATAATGTGGCCGCCGGTAACGGGTATGCCCATTTTATTCTACCTTGTCATGGTGAAAAGTCACAAACATTTTTGTAGTATTTAACAATGATAGTCGGTTAGACTGGGAGGAGCTAGGGGCCATGTCAGTTTCAAGTTCCATCACAGAGCCCATTTCGTAGTATCTCACAAATTATTTGGTTCAGAAGTACGCTCATTTCAACAAATGAGTATAGCACATTCTTCATAATATCCCATAATTCACGGGTGAGGGATTTTGTATACGATGGGGGTTGAGATAGTACCAGTGCAATGTAAGTCACTCAAGAAACCTCTCTGAATGGATAATCAGATGCTATGTCTAAATTTTACAAAAGCGAAACTATCCAACGAGCCCATGCATTGCAAATGGCAAGAAAATTAGTTTCTAATCTAGCTATAAAGTTGAGTAAGCACATATTTTAGTAAAAATTGAATAAATAGTTACATTGTACATAATAAATTATTAGTTACTTGACCCTCAATGTGGCACTATACAATCTGTCCGCCATATACAGGTTTTTAATTTCAAACAATGAATATTAATGCCGATTGAATTATGGGAGTGCCATTAGTGAAATGGGAAACGGACTCGTGGAGGGGTGTGGGGTGATTAAATGGGCCCATTTGTCAACTCGGTTACTTTTTTAGATAATTGAAAGATCCCAGCCTTTGCGGTGAGGTCAATTGATATCGATATGATGAATATCACATAATGTGTTGTAAATATTATTAGAGCTAGAGGTTAAGTTTTTATGCATTTTGCAGCTTCTAAAGAGTCAACGATTTTTGTATTGCGTGAGAAAGACCCAAATGTTAATCAATGCTATTCAGTACGATTGTTTTAAATCGTTCAGTGGCCGATCATCAATATACCTGTATATACTCCTGCACATATGAGTTTTGTAAATTCTGCACGAAAAGCTATTTTGCTTGTGATCCTGATATTGTTTGATTCAACATTATAAATTGTCAATTGTAGCATTATAGACACGGGCATATTACTAAATTTAGTGAATACCAATTTCTATTTCATAACAATTTGTGTTCTGACGGGACTAACCCGCTATAAATATTGTTATTCATTTGCACACCATACATTCAGGCGTTTGATCTTTCATCTTATTTACTTTATTTCCACTATATATGGGTCATCAAAAGTTTCCTCGTATTTGTTATGTTGCTACTAGTATGAGCATTTCTAGGCGGTTCTAAGGACTATGGACTCGAGAAAAATATCAAACTAATAAGACGTATTTGGAGAAAGAAAAACAACTTAACAATCCTAAGATTGAAACATAATAATCTGATTGGCTATTCTAACCCCATGACGTTCTATTGCATCTTCTTTAAATGCCCCGTGCCAGTACAATCATTATCTATCATCAAAGGAAAGGGGGCAAGGGCCAGGGGTATCTCGGTCCCAACTCTATACTCTTGAACGAATAAATAGAAAACGGAAAAAAGGGAAAAAAAAAAACTTTTTTTGGGGGCCAACCGGACATGAAGAGCTAAGGCAACTCAGCATTCTAAAGCCATCTATATATACATCAATAGGCATGGAAGAAGCAATGGAAAATTGTGTTCAAGCACAGAGAGCCGCTTAACTTCCACCCCTGATTGCAAAACTGTGCATGGGCATAGGTAACCAGCATGCATGCCGGCCGAATGGTTCCTGGTGTGCATTTTAGCGGTGCACGTGTTACCTTAACCAGATTGAGAAGTTTACCACGAGCATCTCACTGTAGCAGCCGGTTCGTCGCCTACCACTAAAGAAATAATTAGCCGTGAGAGTGCTAGGACATCCATGTGCCAAGTCTAAGGATTTAAATTCGGCTGGAACTGGTCCACCACAAAAACCTAACCAATTAAAACTACGCTCACTTTGCAAACATTTATTAGCAATTTTGATCCAATGGTAGTACAATTTCTACAGGTAGCCATCTTTGTATTGAAATAGAAAAGTAATGATTTGTTTTAGCATTTTTTATCACTAATAGTAACTGTAGACAAAGGTAGTGGACTAATTAGTGAAAAATGGATTACATTTTAAAAACATTTAACTAATCCCAATTATGCTTACAAACAAAATGCAAAGTTCAATACAATTTTTTGAAATAGTAATTTAAAATCAGCGATTACACCCGTACTGAAGGCAATATTTCAAATCAAATATGAAAATATAGACATAAATCACTTTGTATTTTTTTAAAAAACAATAATAAAAACACAAACAGAAATTGTGTGCAGATGTTCCAATATTTGACTGCATTATGCTGTGTGTTCACATATCACAAATTGAGATTAAATTGGCATGCATGGCATGTCTTCCATATAAAAATAGCACGAGTAGCATGCCATGCAGATGATTTACACGTGGATTAGGGTGATCATGCCATTTACAAATATTGGGTATAATTTATTGGAACCGAGGCAACTATATTTTTTGTAAGAAAGTATTAAATAAATCAATGGCTAAGGATATATTTGTTGTACCACCCTCTACATGCAGGTAAGAAGCCCCGTTTCCTGCGTACTGACACACGATCCATGTCGAGGCCCCAGAAGATGCTGACCTACCGCTTCACCTTCGAGCACGAAGCTTGGCGGCGTTGTCCATATGAGATTACCCTCTGGAGCACTGGTTTTCGGAGAGCTATAAATCATGCAACTCGGTCGGCTTCTTTTTTGCCAACCCTCATGTCATCGATCCCATTTGCCTAATGGGATCGGACTACTCAAGCGGCCTCGTCACTTGTCAAGGCGGAGAGCATCGTCGACTTCCTCTTGAGCTCTTCATCAAGAACCACGACGGGATCGGCTTGTCCGTTGCGCGCAGTCACCATCATTCACGCAGAGGATTCCGTGTCCTCCGGCATGATGACTCTGACGGCGATGGTCCTCAGCCACCTCAGCCACAGCCACGGCAGGGCGACAACGGCAGCGCCAATTTGGGTGGGCCCTTCATTCGCCAGCACGCCCTGAACTGGCCCGCTCCCCTACTGCTCCTCGGGGGCGACGCCTCTTTCGACGGGCTCGACGGCGGCAGCTCCCGGCCAGCTGGGACAAGAGCGAACCCATCCAAGCTCCTGGCCGATCCAGTGGCCGCTGGGAGCCGGACCAGTGGTCCATACCGGTGGCCCGTGGGACCCAATCCTCTCCAGGCCAACCAGTGTGGGTCTCTCGTCTTTTGTGGGCTTTGGTGGATATCATGCTACCCGGCCAAACGGAGCGCATGCTTCTTTTCCGCATGCCCTAATGCAGCCACCTGAGAAACAGTGGAACCACGCGGCCATCTTTTTGGTGGCACACCTCACTACTTGCTCTGTGGGCCTGCTCTCTCGGATTGCCCGAGTCGGCCCAGCGCAAGCGCCTTCTCAACTCTGTCCAGATCCTCTGTGCGGAAAACAACCTTCCAGTTACTCGCCTTCTCTCAATGACGCAGAGGTGGCTCTGTGGTGCGCACTCCATCGCCCCCTCCTGGTGGAGCCGCCGCCGCTGCTGGCCCTTGAACTTCCGCCTCTGGACCACGCGACCCGGGCGACATGGGGCGCCCCCTTCCCCTCCCCCGGCTAAGGCGCCTCACATCTGGCACCGATGCGGCTATCCCTGACCCTCGCGAGCAACCGTTGGCCCGCATCGAGCCCTGCTGCGTCGAGTCCATCCTCGACAGAGCAGCTCGCGCAAGAAACACCAGATGGAAGGCAAGCCCCTGCATGTCGACCGCGATGCTCTCCCTCCACCCTCATCGTCTGGCGGATGAGGTTTTGGAGCCCATGGCCACTCGACGATGCTCAAGAACATGGGGAGGAACGGCGCCTGCCAGCTCCTCGGAGAGATGTCGCCAACCTTGCTCCGCGACACCGGCTTCGCCTCTCCGCTGAATGCCTTAGGCTGCCACCAGTGTTTCATGGGCGTTGCCTCCGCCTTTCCAGCCGGGTCCAGTTACAGTTTTTTTGGGAATGTTGTTCATGAACCGCATTTGTCTCTGCGCCTGCGTGGCTGCTTAATCTGATTTGTAACCCTGGAACCGATTCTGCACTTTGATGCTGGGTTTTTAATTCCTTTCTGTTACTTTCTGTCTTGCCTTCTGTTTTCCGTTTGTGTGAGTTTTTGCTGTGCTCTGCATCTTCACTCCCAGCCTTTTCCTCCTCCCTTTGGCGCCACCCTAAGTTCTAAATGGTTGCCTGTAAAAGATTTCAGTAAACCACTTGGAATGTTTGTGGGTTCGGCAAATCTAGCAAATCACCGATATAAACACGTCCTCGTCCAATGCCGCACCATCAAATTAATTTGCCTCCAGGAAACAAAGCCTCCAAGACATTTAATCGATTCAAACTCTCACCTTCCTCCCTTCATCTCACCAAAACCTTTGTCTATCACCCCTCACTGTGCCGCTGGGTGCATCCTCACTGCCTGGGATGACTCTCCTTAGGAGCTGCTCCTCTCGACAGAATCAGAACGTATCCTCTCAAACTACAGTTCCTCCTGTCGGTCGTCCGGGACATTCTATCCTCGATCACCAATGTCTATGGGGCCTTGTCACTCAACCAACCAGAAAACTTGCTTTCCTCCGGAAATCTCCGCTGCTGCTCCCACATTTCCGGCCTTGGCGATTTTAAATCTAACTCGCTTCCCCACTGAACGCTCTAACCTAAATTTGACCGCAAACAGAGGCAGCGGCCTTCATATGAGCTAATCAAACGATCTTCCACCTCCAGGAAATCCTCCTGTTGATAGGCTTTTCACTTGGACCAACAAACAGCCTTCTCCCGGTGTCTTGTAAAACTTGACCGAGCCCTTGTTAAACAAGAATGAGTAGAACTTCCCTGACTCCACCTTTCCTCAAGCGTGCGCTCCACCTCTGACCATCGGCCCTACACTTGCAGCCAACTTCTTCAATCCACGCTCGCAAGTGTTCCGGTTCAAACAACTCCTGGGCTACTCACCCCTATCCACCCATTGTAAAGCGATTGAAATCGCGTGCCTGCTACACCACTCAATCTCAACACCGTCGCTTGTGCCCTCAACTCAAACGGGTGCGTGCGGCTCAAAAATCCTGGGCAAAGGAACGCTTCGTAAGCCAGCACACTGTCATTTCTAACTGTGAGCTTGTTAATCAAAGTTCTGACAAGCTTGAAGAACACCGCCCTCTTTTCCCCCCCGGAATTTAATCTCGGCGTCTGGTCCAGGCGCTCCTTACACCTACATAGCCAACGTGCTTCTTATTGGAAGAACGCGGCGGAAAAATCGCAACTGTGTTCCTGGGCGATGAAAATTTTCATACTCCAGATGTGTGCCACCATCGTCTTCGCAAAAACCAAATCAAAACCATCACTGTAGGTGATGTCCCAATTCATTCCCACTCCGGCAAGCATGAACTCTCCATTCCTTCTACTCCAAGCTCCTTGGCTCGGAATCCATTGCCAATTTTTCGTTCGATCTCCCTCCTCTCCTTTTGAAAAAAACTCCCTGGACCTCTTTCAAGCTGACACACATTGTTCGCCCTTCTCTATGCCAAGAGCTCAGAACCTCCCTATCTTCGCCATGCGGGACTCCCTCCAGCCCTGGTCCCGATGGGTTTTGGCCCTCCTTCTTTAAGGCCAACTGGGAGCTAGTCCGGAATGATCTCCTCCTTCTGCTGACCAAATTTCCACAACTCCTCTGCCGAACTCCACCGCAATAACAAAGCATACATGGTCGCTGCTCCCTAAACGGATTGGTGCCACTACCCAACTGACTTTCGCCCAATCTCCCTTCAGACTATATCATGAAACTCGCTAGCAATGGCCTAGCTAATAGAATTCAAGAGCTCATCCCCTTCTCATCCATCCGACAACAGGCTTTCTTCGCCGCCGCTGCATCACGGAAAATTTTGCCTACGCGGCTAATAGTACAGACTTGCTACAACGCAAAGCTCCCACAAGTTGTTCTCAAACTTGATTTCCAGAAAGCCTTTGACTTCTGTTCAATGGCCCGCCATTGATTCTATTTTAAATGGCCAAAATTTTCTCAACTTTGGCGGCAATGGAAATTGCGACATCATTCCTGAGTCAACTGCGATCCCTACTAAATGGTGTCCCCTGGTCGGGTGGAGTGCAATGCAGGAAAGGTCTCAGGCAAAGAGATCCCTCTCCCCCTATCTCTTTATCCTAGTTGCAGCACCCTCCAACGTCTTCTGCTTCCAGGCTTCTTCCAAACGGTGAACCTGAGTCACCCGCTCGATTCCTTTCTACCACGCGTGCCCCTGTTTCTGCAATAGCCGTATGATAGGAGAGAGGCATGCAACAAACCACTTGTGGTGCTCAAAAGCCATCCTCGATTCCTTTTCCGCAGGCACCGGGCTAAAAATACATTTTTCACAAGAGCACCTTTCTCCCTATCAAAATGTCCTGCATAATGAAGGCGGTTCGGGCTGCTGGAGCTCTCGGTGCCCGATAGCTTCCTTCCCCCAACCTTATTTAGGCCCTCCCTTCTCTGTTCCCTAAGCTATGTCTCGCGGACTTCCAACCCGCTCTTGCGCTAGGGATTGACAAGACGTCTTGCCGGGCGGGCCGCGCTCACTTCTGTCTTCTGATGGACGGCTCGGCTCTCATTCAATTCCGTGGCTCTCGCCCTTCCTTCCTATATGATGGGAGCCATATCCTACAGGGTATGATTGCCTGCCATTGCAAGGACCGAGGAGGAGCTGATTTCTACGTGCTGGACAGTGGGGATGAACACTGCCATGGCGGCACTTGTGACGTCGCCTCCGCGTCCCGCATCGCCGTCGCTGCCTCCGTCCGTCCCCGCACCGAGGGGGCGGCTACTCGTCATGGTCACCGTCGCAGCCATGACGCGCCCCGCGCCGCCCACCGTCTACCACCGACCCACGAGAGAGAGAGAGAGTGAGAGAGAGAGAAGAGAGAGAGGAAGAGAGAGAGAGAGAGTGGTAGAGAGAGGAAGAGTGGAAGCGGAGTATGACAGGTGTGACATGTGTGTCCCACATTTAGAATGCTGACTGAACTGCCACGCGTACGTCACGTAGACCAAAACCACCATGGATTGGGCTGAGGGGGTAATTCGTCCGGTTTTCATAGTTGGGAGTGAAGAATGTCCGGTTTTGTGGTCCAGGGGGTAATTCGGCCGACCGTAATAGTTCGGGGAGGGGGGGTAATTCGTATTTTTTCCAAAATATATTGATATATGCGCAGTCAAAACTGTAAACTAACTGTGTGTCGAGAGGAGTATATTAATTGGTTCGTCATAGCCAGGCATTGCAGAGACTAATTCAATATGCCGAACGACGTAATTAATCGATAATTAACCATGCCAGCCGCCAGCCGGGCGTGCGTGCTTAGTAATTGATGAACGAGTCTTAACTAATCGTCTAAACGTACGTGGTTCGAGCTTCTGAGGCTGGAAACATTTGGCCACGTTACGTGATGATACGTCGACGTCTCTAATAACTAATCTTATACTTAGTTCTCAAAAAAGAAAAAATAACCTTGTTTAGACGTGCGTTATTAATTAACACTAGGCGTGTTGATCGACTGTGCCTGTACATGTGGATGACTACGACGTCGTCCGAAACCTATCCAAAAGGAAGGAGGAAACAAAATTAATTATCAACGACGTGCGCAGCATCAGCACGCGTTTCGCGCCGCGATTTGGTGCCCAACATTGACGCCGGTGTCCGAATCTATCACCTGCCCATCCAACGGTGATGAATTGGCAACATGCACGTTGTAGAACATATAACCATTTTTTTACGAGAACAAATTAACGTCGCGTATTATGGGGCTGTTTGGTTGGTGACCTGAGTGATATGCCTGAGAAAAAAGCGTGCCAGGGTGGAAGAAAATCAAAGAATGAAGTTGCCTGATGAGGCTTTGGAGTTCTACGCCTGAGGAAAACAGATTAAGCAAAACCGTGCTTAATTAGCACTGACATTTTGTTATAATATAGCTAATCCACTTAATTAGCAGTTATGCATGCATCCTTTGCAGGTACTGTCGCATCGACAAGTCAAACATGGCTTCCAAGCCATTCAAAGCTCTGACTACCTGCGGACAGGACACGTGCTACTCGCAAATCACATTCTTAGCTCACGCCTGGAGGTCAGGCCTCCTTTTTCGGTCGCCTGAGCCAGGCTAACCACGGTGCCGGACGGCTCAGGTCAGGCAGTAGACAAATGTCTCAGGGCATCAACCAAACACATTCCAGTTTTTCTCTGGCATATCTCAGGCCAGGCTGATCCTTCTCAGGGTAGCATCCAAACAGACCCTATTACCCTAGCAAGATACTACTCCCTCCGTTATAAGGGTCACATCCCTCCAAAATCCATTATATTTTAGGACGTTGGGAGTACTAGTCTACTAGTACTATCTACTCCCTCCGTTTCAGGTTATAATGCGTTTTGGCTTTGGTCAAAGTCAAACTGTTTTAAAATTGACAAAGTTTATAGACAAATATAGTAATATTTATACCACTAAATTAGTTTCATCAAATCAATAATTGAATATATTTTCATAATAAATTTATCTTTGGTTGACAATGGTACTATTTTTTTTTTACAAATTTGGTCAAACTTAAAACAGTTTGACATTGACCAAAGTCAAAACGTTTTATAACCTGAAACAGAGGGAGTATATCGGACTTATCTCCGCTAATCTTTTGTTTTTGTTTACGGAGTATGTAAGTATATATTTTTCTTAGACTCCGTAAATCCGATATAGCTACATACATACTCCCTCTGTCCCTGAATATTTGTCGCTGTTGACTTTTTAAAACATGTTTCTCCATGGAGGCGGAGGTAGCGGCTTGGAGATATGCTCGATGGGGAATGGGCAGGAGAGCTCGAGGGGATGGCGCATGGGTTCGTCTGACGGGGAACAGGTGGATGCAGCACTGCGGAAGCCTGAGTCCGGCAAAGCCCTAGAGGTTTGTGGCACTGCTCCGAAAGCTGGCGCATTGCCCAAACGCCCACTGTCTCCTCTAAATCTGCCCATCGTGGTGTCTCCTAGGCCTCCCCATCGCGGCGAGGAGATGCCTGGCTGAGCTCACCGCACCGCCAAAGTTCCCCCTTCCAGTGCCGGTGTGAAGCGAACTCCAATGGGGAGACGAGGAGGAGGTGGGAGGTGGTGGAGAGTTCACCGGTTGATAGACGCCGATAACAACATAGGAAGGAGTTGGTGTGGGGCAAACTCCGGTGGAGAGACAAGGAAGAGGTAGGTGGTAATGGAGAGACCACCGGCTGACTGGCACTGATAGCACCAGAGGAAGGAGGCATGGAGAGGAGGGAAGAAGAAGAGGAAGGACTAATAGGTGGGCCCCATCAAATTTTTTTCCTGATTAGATTGCCACGTGTGCGCCACATAGGACCAAAGTCGCTCCGGGTTGAGTCAGGGGGTAGTGAGTCCGGTATAAATAGTTCAAGGTTTCAAATATCCCTTTTGTGTTTAAGGGGGTAATTAGTATTGTTGTGATAGTTCAGGGGGTAATTCGGAGTTTTTTTAAAAACAAACCTAGTATGGGATATGATATATTTCAGTATTACGACTCTAGACAGTAGTCTTGTCTAGAGTGGTGTCGAAAACATAACTGGCACCTATCTGAGGTTACCTACCAGCACTAATTAGGTTTATTGTACTAGTATTTCTACCGTCTCCTTCCGTCCCATAAAAAAAGAAACCTAGTACAGGATGACATATTCTAATACTATGATTCACTAATTAAAAAATATTTTTTCATGGCACTTCTGTTTTTTTTTTCAGGCAGACTAAAAATAGTGTCGCTAATGAAAATCACATTTATTTTTACTAGCGGATGACAGCATCCGCCAGTGAAAATCTCTATTTTCACTAGAGGGCGCTCAAGATGTCCACCAGTGAAACTTACGTTATCTTTACTGGTGGACGACATAAGCATCCGTAGGAGAAAATCAATTTTACAAAAAATATGTATTTGTATCTAACTTTTTCATAAAAAAGTCGGATGAAAATAAAATTTATACCAAACTAATGAGATCTACAACTTTTTAGTGAAAACGTTTCCATTTGAGATCATTTAGGGTTCAAAATATTCGTTATAAGATTGAAGATGTATTTTACAAAATTTCAGATACATGATTCAAATAACCTCCACATGATCTATGTCAAAGTTGTAGAGCTATGCGAGATCTTACAACTTTGTAGTTCATGACTTTTTTATTTGAAATTATTTAGAAAGGCAAATAAGTATTTTAAGTTTCAAATAATGAAAATCAAAACAATAGCATTCTGAATATACACAACAAGTGCGTCATAGTGAGATGGTAATATAATACAGGTGTGGAGAGAGATCTTGTATTCGAATCCTACAATTCACATACATGTGAATTTAATCCTAAAAAAAATACCTAAATTGTCAATTAGGATTCATAGTTGTGTTATAGATGCCGATAAAAACCAAAATACGTTTTTGATTTTATTTTTGCACCTAAAAAAATTAAAATGAAAATGTACATAAAAATCAAAATAAAAATATGGAAATCGATTTTCATTGGCGACTGCATTACGTGGCCCGCCAGCAAAAATCGATTTTCATCGGTGGTCGGATGCCGGTAGTAAAGATCGTTGATTTTCACTGACCTTTGATCGCTGGCGGAACGTCCGGCTGCCACGAAAAATATGTTTTAGCCACTAGAAAAAGTGTGTTTTGTAGTAGTGTCTAGATAGGCCTACCGTCACATCCTAGTACTACGAATGTGACAATTGTTCTATGTTAGTGGTATATCTCTAATTCCTATCTAAGGGGCTGTTCAGATTGATACCATTTTCAACCATACCATTTTTTTTTTGGCAAAGTTACAAAAAAAAAGTGCATACGTTTAGTTTGTTGCCAAACTTTGGTAAATACAGAAGAAATCCTGCCAAAATTTTGGCAATATTATCAACTTGCCAAAATTAATATTGCCAAAATTTTGGCATTACCAAAATTTGGTAAGGTTTATTTTAGCTACAATCTGAACAGGCCCTAACATGTATCCAAATAGACGAATAGTAATGATATTTTTCAAAATCAAAGAAGTTGTAATGGCATGTATCCAATTAGCCTAAGAACATTTCATGTAAAATGTTATTGAAAGTAACTCTTTTATAAAAAAAATTGGTATTTGAAGACTGTACAAATTTTACCATACCAAGGGAAGAACTGCACAAGAAACCAAGGGACACACCCAATTAAGGCCTCCATGCATGGGAGGTTGAGACCACCTCACGAGGATGAGAGCACCGGCAAGACAAGTGCAACACGAAGAAACCGGCAAGACAAGTGCAACACGAAGAACCCGATCTAGGTGTTCGATGGGGGCATTTGTGACCCTCTCCCCCTTTAGGTCTAGCGACGATCGGTCATGCGTAGTGATGGTTGGCTCAGTGCTAACCTAGTTGTGTGAGGAGGTGCTAGCAGATGATAGTGGTGTGTTTGTGGCTTTTTTCTAATTAGCCTTTCAGAGCTATATAATCTTGTAATTTTTTTTCTTCTATTCCATCCGTTTCAGCTTATAAGACATTTTGACTTTGGTCAAACTTAAACTGACTAAAGTCAAAACGTCTTATAACCTGAAACAGAGGGAGTACGTATCAGTATGAAACTTTCCTGTGCTGGTTTGTTGTTTCAAAAAAAAAATGTCTTACTATACCGTCTTAGGCTGTGTTCGCTGCCGGTTGGGAACTTGGAACAATATCACGAAAAATGGAGTGGTCTATTAGCGCGTGATTAATTAAGTATCAGCTAATTTTTTTTCAAAATGGATTAATTTGATTTTTTTAAGCAACTTTTGTATAAATTTTTTTTACAAAAAATACACCGTTTAGCAGTTTAAAAAACGTACGTGCAGAAAAAGTACGTGCAGAAAAAGAGGGAGAGGGGTTGGGAAAAAGGGCGCCGAACACACCCTTATTCCATTGTGTTATTACGTGGGCTAACATCATGCGAGCTTTAATGGGCCTCTGGGCTGGCGGTGGGCCTTGTTAGTCGATCGATATGTCTGTACCCCGTAGACACCCATCCATCCGCCTCCTGCCTGTGCCTACGCCGCCTCCGCCTCCGCCTGCTCCGACTTCCTTCCATATCCCGCGAGGTGGGTGCCGTGCCGTCGTCCTGCTGCTTTCCGCCTGCGGTGAGCACCCCGTGCCGAAGGTCCGCCTCTGTTAAGCCAGTGAATATCGTTCAGTTCTTGTTGAACTGCAACATCAAAATTTAATTAGCCTTTTGGTTTCTAGATTTCCGTAATTTCTATGCGTCAGAGTTTTTAGCGCTCTCAAATTTAGATTTTTGGTTTTCTAGATTGCTCATAGTTTCTAGCACTCTCAAATTTAGCTTTTGGTTTCTTAGAATTCCAATAATTTTCTATGCATCCGAGTTTGTAGCACTGTTTGGCACTTTATTTCGCGTGCAACATTGTTGCATTCTAGATACAATGTATGAAGTAAATACGATGGTTTCTATTCGGTGATGTGCGATCCATTTTAGATGGAAGGACTCATTTTTATCTCATGGTCTTGTTTGATGACCATTGCATGCCTTGTAGTAGTAATCTTGTTTGGAGTGTAATTCGAGATCAAACTTCCTTGTTCCAGAAAAAAAAAGAACGAAAAATGTCAAAAAAGAGAAAAAAGAACGAAAGGATGGAGTTGAGATTTAAGGCACCCGATTATGCTACGTGGAAAAAGGAGGCAGCTGCCTGTGACAAAGGTAATGGCAATGGTAAAGATCAATCGATTACAGTAAGAAATGAGTATCCATGGCACCCTCCCCCTCGTTTTGAACTTACCGAGGGATTAGATTTGGAAAAGATTGACGAGGTATGATAACTACCCAGCTGTGTGTGATAAATCCCAAAAAAAAAAAAATCCTATTTTCTTCCCCTAGTGCTGACTCTTGACATCTTTCAGTTTATGTTTGAAAGGAATATTTCGATTGCCAAGACCATAGCAAATGACATAATCATCCCAGACCCTGCTCCCAAGGTTTGTGTTACCTTCATTTACAGAATTCAATTGATGAATCATTCCATTATATTAATTATTTTGTTTAATCATGTAATACTATAGGGTACTTAAGTCTACTGAACCATTGATTATTTATTGCTGTCATAATGTGAACCTTAAATAAGAACATCTGGATTCACATGTCTGAACCATGATAGGCTGTAGATCCCCTTATATTCTGTCTTCCCTTCTCCGTGCTTCATGTTTGGTTTCATCTCTAGCCCACCCCAACTTTCTTGCTCACAAGGTTTTGTTATTGTTGTTGTCATATATGCACCTCCATAAACCTCAAAACAGTTTATTTTGTTGTGCTTTGTTAGTTGGATAACTGATGCCTCAATTTTGTTTTCGAATGTGATGGATCCATCTAGTGGATGTGTTATACCTTCTTGGACAAATATGACCAATTGGAGCCCATCTTTATAAAGGATAGTGCACGTTGCTTCCTCCGATTATTCAAGAACTGGAAGGGCTATACCATGTCATGGAATCTCACCATCACCGCACAAACCTTAACCTGCATGGTCAGTTTCAATTCCCTGCGATGCGCGAAAGTTGTATTGGAGGGCAGGGCACCTGAGCTGCAAGGGATGCACGCCAATCCAAACTGCGTAACCAAATACGGATACTTCCCACTCCATGAAGCTGCTGAAAGGTTCTCCATTGAGATGATCAAGCTACTCTTACGCCATGGTGCATCAGCCAACGTACGCACGGTTGGCGACGATGTCATCGATGGCCTACTCCCGCTCCATATCGCGATTGAGAACACTTGCCTGCATAAGTATCTTGAGGACAATCTTTCTCCCGGCCAGGATCATCTGGATTATATCTACAAGCTTTTCCATCTGCTGTGTTTACCTGAAATGGTTTGTTTCTCTTCCCTCCATATATATGCAAAGTACTGGAGTACTTTTAATTTGCAGCATGACATAAAGAGTAGGGTAATAATTAACTGTTGTCATGCCATAGATCCCAGACAGCTGTTATTATGAATTAGTTATATTAAGGACTGAACATCCTTTTGTCTCCACTTGTCAGAGGGAGTAAAGTTTCCCTTTGTTAATCTTTTGTCTTACTTTGTGTTAGTGCATCTTCATATAGTTAAAGACAAGGAGAGTCTTCAATAAAATATACTAAAATGTTGCTAGTAAGTAATTTTATTTTCTTTGCCTCAATCCATAATTACTTTGATAGGAAGATTGTCCCTAATCCATAATTACTTTGATAGGAAGAAATGAAACCATATATAGAAAGTTAATCGGCACTACTTGCTTGCACATAAAAATGCTAAATGGCACTTAGATTTTTGTTCCTTTGTTTTAACAGAAGATCTTCCTGGATACAACTAGACTACTTGCAGGAAAAACAAATAATCTCCTTGAAGAGCTCTGGAATTATATTGAGAATGGAAAACTTATCCAGACCGCAATTCTACTACTGGCTGCTCAGGAGCAGATCCGAGGGGGATGTTCCTCCAAGATAAATGGCAGTAGAAAGAAAAATGGGTATGACATTATGTACAAGCGTATACTGAGGCTATAATTAGAGAATGTTTACTGTAGCATCACATAGGCTAATCATGGATTAGTTAGGCTCAATAGATTCGTCTCGCGAATTAGTCCAAGATTATGGATGGGTTTTATTAATAGTGTATGTTTAATATTTATAATTAATATTCAAACATCCGATATGATAGGGACTTAAAAGTTTTAGTCCCATCCAAACAGGGCTGCCTTGATATGGGGGAAAGTTTCAAATGGAATGACACAGAAGCTTCTGAAGGAAAAGAGGGCACTCATTGATTGCATGGGGCTGCTTGTTGATGTAATTTCCCATGCTGGTGAACCTCTTTCTGCATACATTCAGGCGCATTCAGAGGTACGCGTTTTTGGTATGTTGCAGCTGTGGTGCCTCTAATGCATTTATAAATTAAATATACATAGATAATATTTGGAATTTGAATAACTGAAGGACTGTAAAGTTTAGTTAAACATACAGAATTGCGATGCAGGTCTTGATTGGTACTTTTGAAGCGTCTAGATAACCTCTGATTACAATAACCAAGATGAATCAATCTAGATGAATTCGAATATGTATGTTATGTCGTTTATAAAACCAAGTAGAAAATTGAATGTGCTTGTATGTTTGCAACTGTTTTTGCACACTATTCTATTGCATTCCAATTCATATAATCGCAAATTTTCTCCTTCTGATTATTTGTGATCTAGCTTATACAACATATTGTCGCAGGCGCCACATGCGGAGGTCTTGGAACATGTTTCAACTATCCTCAAGGAGTATGGATTTTGCCCTACGGAAGAAGTCATGGACACCATAAACCTGTACTACTCTTTGTTTTGCTTCACACAATAATTTTCTATGTGAATACATGTTAATTTTGCTGATTATTTTGCTTTGTTCTTCCACTTTTTCCTTGAAGCCAACCTTATGACTGCAAAATGTCAGAAACAAAATCATGTAGCGAAGGTGTGTTGGGCTCAAGTGATTCTTTTTACATTTAACAGAAATGAGCCCTAAGCCTCTCTTTTTTTCATGGAGAACAGGGCTTACAGATGCAAACACGGCAGTTACGGAAATGGCTAATCTGCATGCTACAGACAAAAAGGTAAAGATAATCAAATATTACTGTATTGGAGCATCTCTACTTTTGCCTTCTTGTGAGATGTAGTACGTAAGGTGTCGTTCACACAAATAGTAGCGTAGTATTGCAGAGCGCAGCAGCCAGGTAAGTCAGTTGCATGATTAGATTGGTATCAAGTTTGATTTGGTTGCTAGTTGTCCATTGTTATATGGGCTGAAGATCTATCTCTAGTCCACCCCCCCCCCCCTAGTCCCATCTAAACAGGGTCTAAGTCACTTGCATGATTAGTCTGTTGTCAGATTTGGTTAGTAGTCCATTGTTATGATTTGAAGACCTATCTCTAGTCCACACCCCCCTGTGGAAGTTCTTGGTCTTGGCGGTGTTTTGCCAATAATGGTCTACACATATGCTTCAATTTCTGTACTTTTACATGTTTAAACTATCCTTTGTATGGAGCAATGCGAACTCTTTTATGTCAGGGTATTGTCCTAGAAGTAGTATCTTGTGAACAAATCTGGAAGTATAATAGGTAAGTTAGAGATAAAAATGTCTTTGCTTTAGTTACATTATGCTAACATATATTTTTCTTCTTTTTTTTGGATATATGATCTAGTGATAACTGCGTTTGGTCTTGTTTCGACTAGAATGGTGTTTGGTAATGACTAATGACTAGTAATAAATTGGCAGCGGAAAGTTAGCTATAGGAATTTCTGCCCTTCCCTTGTTTGATTTTTTTTTTAAATGATACACCAACTTTTTTATAAAACCAGGTAACAAATTGAAAAATTTGACGAATCCCATTGCTTTGAATTGCCTCCAAATACAGATGGCCTATTGCAATGCCACGCATTTCTACTATGATTCATCTCTGCCATGCTAATGTGACCGAGACTACTGTGTTTCTCATCAGGTTCTTTACCAAAGATAAGGGGTAAATGCAATAAAAAATAATAAAGGAAATAATACAAATAATGAAATTAAACTAGCGCCTGGCTAAAACCCCGTTGGGCATAATTAGCTCAATAACATAGCTGAATTGTTTCGATTCCCATGTAACATCAACACTGAGACTCGACAAAGGGGGGTTGCATCTTCTGTCTGTGAGGAAGATTCTGATGAAGGAAGATGCAGTGTAATATTATTAAGTTGTTAGAGGCAACAACAAAAGCAAATGTTTCGCTTGCTATGTTTGTAGCATGCCTTGTGCTGCTTCAACAGCTTATCACGTTGCTTAAGCAGTACTGCACTGTAGTAAAACCATTCATATCCAACAAAACACCGATACTGTATGTTAATTAACATACAACCTCTCAAGTGAGAGATCGTGGCTGACCAATATGAATATATTATGTCTGTTTGTTTTTCCAATCTTGTACTTTTATTGAAATACTATGTGACAGGCTGGGAGAAAGGAAGTAGGCAGAGGATGGGATCCCACATATACAAGGAGAAATTTTTTCCCATATTGGAGATCAATTTTACGAACCCGGTGCCCTATGAAGGTGTATCCGACCTATGCACGAGCAGATGCTAGGTCCGGGCGTGATCTTGAACAGATCCGTGCCTTTGAGAGCAACTCATCAATGGCCAAAAATCGTATACTTGGTTCAGTGGGAAGGATCCCATCACTACTTGCAAGCAACCATCAATCCAAAAGGAGCTTTAACACTGCTGCTACTGGTGCATTCAGGCTCTTGAAGCTGTTGAAGTAAAGCACGAGTACAAAAGGTATGCCCATGAGTTTTTTTTTTCCAAGTTTCGTTTGATGCACCTTTAACTTGGTACTATATCCATCTTAAAATATAAGGCGTATTTTGTTCTGTTATGATAAGGTTTTGATTCGCAATTGCTTCCCTAATATATTATCTACTCCTATATGAAGACGAATCTAATAACACCAATTTTGCTTCATAAAAGATTATATTATAATAGAGTAATTGTTGATCAAAGTCTCGTCCTAATGAAAACAATATACGTTATATATTTTGAAATAGAGAGAGTAAGGTTATTTGTTAAGTACTCCTAACACCCCAAAATATCAGCTTTTAGCCATCAGGATTTGTCCCAAAATATAACAACTTCTTCACCAACATTTTCTTCTCAACCAATCACAACCCTCCACCATTCACTATTCCCACCTACCTCCACTACTCATCCAATCATAATTCTCCACCATTCACTTCTACCTACTTTCGTAGGCTGTGTTTAGTTCCTGAAAAAAGTTGGAAGTTTGGGGAAAGTTAGAAGTTTGGAAAAAAAGTAGAAAGTTTATGTGTAGGAAAGTTTTGGATGTGATGTGATGTAATGGAAAGTTGGAAGTTTGGGGTAGTTGGGGGTGAACTAAACACGGCCTTAATAACCGTGTCCAACTCTAAAAAATCTTATATTTTCCGATGTTTAAGTTTGTATGGCGCGGTGATCTAACATCCATATTTATGTAATACACAAAATAACGAATATTTACGTCAAATCATAATGTTTTTGTTTTGTTTGTGCAGGTTCTATAGTTGAGAGACCAAATATTGAATTTTCTCTGAAAATTAATTCACCTGTGACAGATCTAGCGCGGGGGCTCCAATACCCTTGCCCGCTGGATCTTGAGGGAAGGGGGAAGAAGAGGGATTTGAAGAAGAAGGCAATGACCCTCCTCCAATCTCAAGCTGCATCAGCCCCTGTAATTCACAATAAATATGATTCATTTTATATCTGTATATAGCAAATTAATTTATAAAAAGGGTCAAAAAGGAAATATTTTTTTTCTTAAAAATAGATCCTTCACACCAAAGAGGCTGGCGCCAAGGGCTTACTTATAAGAAAAGGTACTTATGTTTTGACCATTTTTAGAAATTTTTTCTTACAAATAAGTCCTTGGTGTCAAGTTTTTTGCGCTAACCCCTTCACGGCAGCGACTTAGCTATAATATAAGGGCGCTAGGGGTGGTGGTGCCGGTTGGTGCTAGTGAACCTCTTCTTCTTAAATGAAAATAGGCTCTCCCTGTTCTCTTCTGAGGTTTTTCCTAAAAAAAATAATAATGTCGTTGTCGTCTCTTAGCCAAACGTTTAACATTTCGATTTATTCAAATAATTGTGCAAATATATAAATCTGGTTTAAAGTACTTTTAATAATAAATAAATCATAATAAAATACATTATAATTACATTTTAATAAGGCAATATCATTAAAAATTAGAGACGCTATGTATTAAAAATTGAAGGGAGTAACTTTTTAGAGGTGTAACCAACTGTAACTTGTAACCTTCCTAACAAACTTCCCATGCTTTAATTTCTGTTAGATTTGAACACATTATAATTCTATTGATACAGATTTGATTTCTAGAATCTGCTCCATTTCTTTTACTTGGGCAAGTCTATATCCAAATTTTCATAGAATTATTTCAATATCACAAAACATTCTTTCCCAGTTTTTTTCCATCCAAATGTATGTGTTGTTGCCCTGCACTTTTCATCGTGATCCAGGCTTGGAATTATCTCCCTTATCTCTTACAATATCATTGTTTCTCTTACTCTTATGTTTATTATGCTTATTCAAACGGCTTATTAGCTATTAGAAAATAATTTATAAGTAAAATTTTATACATGTCCTTAGTGACTCAAAAGTAAATGTTGTAAAACAAATTACGATGAAAAAACCCACAAAATCACCTCCAAAATTAAGTTTTAAACATCAAAATTTAGCTTATAAACATGAGCAAAACAATTATGCTCTTATTATCCCTGCCGATCAAGATGTTTTAGGGTAGATCTAGCTAATTCTTTTTTATCATAACCGTGTAACTAGGGTGAAAACGGTTACAGAAACAGATGGAAACCACCTTTATCATTTTCATTTTGATTTTTTTTAATCGGAATCGGAATGGGAAACCTCGGATAAAATACGGAATTGAATATTATCGAAACCGAAAACATAGCGAAAACGAACCGGCGCGAATTCGGTAACAAAATTTTATCGGAATACAAAAATCCCTCAAACTGATAAATCCAATTCTCAAGTCTCAACAGTCAACGATTCATCATAAAACACAATCATATAAGTCCAATTGTTAAGTCTCAATAGTACATCACAAAACACAATCTATGGAATAAATTATCTATGTTTAATAGAGTAATGTTGTTGATAAATCCCAATACAGGAGAAAATATTCTTATGTAACTTCAGAGTTGCATAACAAATATTTTTTAAAAATAACAGCCAAACACCATAGTATTAACTATTTAGTGCTTAAAAAAAGAATCCAGGGTATTTCAGTCATAAAATTTTCGGAAATTCTAAGAAAATTTCCGGAAAGATTCCGACCGATTCCGAGTTCCGACGAAAACTGCCCTTATCATTTTCAATTCCGTTTCCAAGAAAATATTTCCGAATTCGTTTCCATTTCCGAAAAATTCCAAAAAAAATCCGACCAGCAGATTCCGTTTTCGAAAATAGATCCGGAATTCGAAAAGTTTCCGTACCGTTTTCACACACATGACCTTGACCCCCACCAAAAAATAGAGAGAATTGGGGAAAAGAATAGGACCCCCTTGTGATTCAGATGGATGGGTTCACAGGCCACGTGGTGGACCATCTCCACCTCCCCCTACCTATCTCCCACGCGATCACTAAAACACCATCATTAAAATAAGATTCGATCGAATGACACTCTTAAACAGCGGGTATTTGCTGTAACTGTAATGTCACTTTTCTTTTTTTTTTCATCTGCAAATTGTTTTTTCACAATTTCTTTTTTTTTTTCTCGAACGTACTTACCCTTGGCTCAATTGGTCCATGAAAAAATAAATTGAGAAAAAAAACAATTTACAAATGCAAAAAACCATGAAGCTATGCTATTCCAGCGACTCCCTTTTTTTGGGTTTCTCTCGGGCAAGCGAAGCGAGAGAAGCGCAGGGGCAGGCCCACTGACACGCGGGGTCCACGCGCCGTGCACCGCATTTCTCCCAAGCCTTTCCGGCTTCTCTCCCATCACACTCGAGGCCACGCCTCCACCACCTCCTCCTCCTCCTCCTCCTTCCAAATACAGTTGGCCTTGCAATGCCACACATTCCAATTATGATTCATCTCTGCCACGCTAATGTGATCGAGACTACTGTGTTTCTCATCAGGTTCTTTACCAAAGATAAGGGGTAAATGCAATAAAAAATAATAAAGGAAATAATACAAATAATGAAATTAAACTAGCGCCTGGCTAAAACCCCGTTGGGCATAATTAGCTCAATAACATAGCTGAATTGTTTCAATTCCCAAGTAATATCAACACTGAGACTTGACAAAGGGGGCTTGCATCTTCTCTCTGAGGAAGATTCTGATGAAGGAAGATGCAGTGTAATATTATTAAGTTGTTAGAGGCAACAACAAAAGCAAATATTTCGCTTGCTATGTTTGTAGCATGCCTTCTGCTGCTTCAACAGCTTATCATGTTGCTTAAGCAGTACTGCACTGTAGTAAAACCATTCATATCCAACAAAACACCAATACTTTGTGTTAATTAACATAGAACCTCTCAAATGAGAGATTGTGGCTGACCAATATGAATATATTATGTCTGTTTGTTTTTCCAATGTTGTACTTTTATTGAAATACTATGTGACAGGCTGGGAGAAAGGAAGTAGGCAGAGGATGGGATCCCACATATACAAGGAGAAATTTTTTCCCATATTGGAGATCAATTTTACGAACCCGGTGCCCTGTGAAGGTGTATCCAACCTATGCACGAGCAGATGCTAGGTCCGGGCGTGATCTTGAACAGATCCGTGCCTTTGAGAGCAACTCATCAATGGCCAAAAATCGTATACTTGGTTCAGTGGGAAGGATCCCATCACTACTTGCAAGCAAACATCAATCCAAAAGGAGCTTTAGCACTGCTGCTACTGGTGCATTCAGGCTCTTGAAGCTGCTGAAGTAAAGCATGAGTAGAAAAGGTATGCCCATGAGTTTTTTTTTTTTTTTTGCCAAGTTTCGTTTGATGCACCTTTAACTTGGTATTATATCCATCTTAAAATATAAGGCGTATTTTGTTCTGTCATGATAAGGTTTTGATTCGCGATTGCTTCCCTGATATATTATCTACTCCTATATGAAGACGAATCTAATAACACCAATTTTGCTTCATAAAAGTTATATTATAATAGAGTAATTGTTGATCAAAGTCTCGTCCTAATGGAAACAATATACGTCATATATTTTGAAATGGAGGGAGTAAGGTTATTTGATAAGTACTCCTAACGCCCCAAAATATCAGCTTTTACCATCAGGATTTGTTCCAAAATATAACAACTTCTTCACCAACATTTTCTTCTCAACCAATCACAACCCTCCACCATTCACTTTTCCCACCTACCTCCACTACTCATCCAATCATAACTCTCGACCATTCACTTCTACCTACTTTCTTAATAACCGTGTCCACTCTAAAACTTCTTATATTTTATGACAGAGGGAGTAGTTCTTTAATGATTGACGAGTTGCTTATAGTGTTAGGTATTCTATTATTTTGTCTTATTTTCCGCTGTTTAAGTTTGTATGGCGTGGTGATCTAACTTCCATATTTATGTAATACACAAAATAACGAATATTTACGTCAAATCATCATGTTTTTGTTTTGTTTGTGCAGGTTCTATAGTTTAGAGACCAAATATTGACTTTTCTCTGAAAATTAATTCACCTGTGACAGATCTAGCGTGGGGGCTCCAATACCCTTGCCCGCTGGATCTTGAGGGAAGGGGGAAGAAGAGGGATTTGAGGAAGAAGGCAATGATCCTCCTCCAATCTCAAGCTGCATCAGCCCCTGTAATTCACAATAAATATGATTCATTTTATCTGTACATAGCAAATTAATTTATAAAAAGGGTCAAAAAGGAAATATTTTTTTTCTTAAAAATAGATCCTTCACACCAAAGAGGCTGGCACCAAGCGCTTACTTATAAGAAAAAGTACTTACGTTTTGACCATGTTTAGAAATTTTTTCTTACAAATAATTCCTTGGTGTCAATTTTTTGCGCTAACCCCTTCACGTCAGCGACTTAGCTATAATATAAGGGCGCTAGGGGTGGCGATGCCGGTTGGCGCTAGTAAACCTCTTCTTCTTAAATGAAAATAGGCTCTCCCTGTTCTCTTCTGAGGTTTTTCCTAAAAAAATAATAATGTCGTTGTCGTCTCTTAGCCAAACGTTTAACATTTCGATTTATTCAAATAATTGTGCAAATATATAAATCAGGTTTAAAGTACTTTTAATAATAAATAAATCATAATAAAATACATTATAATTACATTTTAATAAGGAACATCTATTAAAAATTAGAGACGCTATGTATTAAAAATTGAAGGGAGTAACTTTTAGAGGTGTAACTAACTGTAACTTGTAACCTTCCTAACAAACTTCCCATGCTTTAATTTCTGTTAGATTTGAACACATTATAACTCTATTGGTACATATTTGATTTCTAGAATCTGCTCCACTTCTTTTACTTGGGCAAGTCTATATCCAAATTTTCATAGAATTATTTCAATATCACAAAACATTTTTTCCCAGTTTTTTTCATCCAAATGTACGTGTTGTTGCCCTGCACTTTTCATCGTGATGCAGGCTTGGAATTATCTCCATTATCTCTTACAATATCATTGTTTCTCTTACTCTTATGTTTATTATGCTTATTCAAATGGCTTATTAGCTATTAGAAAATAATTTATAAGTAAAATTTTATATATGTCCTTAGTGACTCAAAAGTAAATGTTGTAAAACAAATTACAATGAAAAAACCCATGAAATCACCTCCAAAATTAAGTTTTAAAAATCAAAATTTAGCTTATAAACATGAGCAAAACAATTATGCTCTTATTATCCCTACCGATCGAGATGTTTTAGGGTAGATCTAGCTAATTCTTTTTTTTTACATAACCGTGTAACAAGGGGTGAAAATGGTACAGAAATAGACGGAAACCACCTTTATCGTTTTCGTTTTCAATTTTTTTTTAGAATCGGAATCGGAATTGGAAACCTCGGATACGAAAATGTAATCGAATATTATGAAAACCGAAAACAGAGCAAAAATGAACCGGCACGAATACGGTAACGAAAATTTATCGAAATATAAAAACCCCTCAAATTGATAAATCCAATTCTCAAGTCTCAACGGTCAACGATTCATCATAAAACACAATCATATAATACATCACAAAACACAATCTATGGAATAAATTATCTATGTTTATGAGAGTAATGTTGTTGAAAAATATTCTTATGTAATTTTAGAGTTGCATAACAAATATTTTTTTTAAAATAACAGCCAAACACCATAGTATTAACTATTTAGTGCTTTAAAAAAGAATCCAGGGTATTTCAGTCACAAAACTTCCGAAAATTCTGAGAAAATTTCCGGAAAGTTTCCGACCGATTTCCGAGTTCCGACGAAAACTGCCCTTATCATTTTCGATTCTGTTTCCAAGAAAATATTTCTAAATTCGTTTCCGTTTCCGAAAAATTTCAAAAAAATTCCGACCGACAGATTCGGTTTTCGAAATAGGTCCAGAATCCGGAAAATTTCCGTACTGTTTTCACACACATGACCTTGACCCCCACCAAAAAATAGAGAGAATTGGGGAAAAAAAATAGGACCCCTTGTGATTCAGATGGATGGGTTCACAGGCCACGTGGTGGACCATCTCTACCTCCCCCCTACCTATCTCCCACGCGATCACTAAAACACCATCGTTAAAATAAGATTCGATCGAATGCCACTCTTAAACAGCGGGCATTCGCTGTAACTGTAATGTCACTTTTTTTTTCATCTGCAAATTGTTTTTTCACAATTTCTTTTTTTTTTCTCGAACGTACTTACCCTTGGCTCAATTGGTCCATGAAAAAAGAAATTGAGAAAAAAACAATTTACAAATGCAAAAAACCATGAAGCTATGCTATTCCAGCGACTCCCTTTTGGGTTTCTCTCGGGCAAACGAAGCGAGAGAAGCGCAGGGGCAGGCCCACTGACACGCGGGGTCCACGCGCCGTGCACCGCATTTCTCCCAAGCCTTGCCGGCTTATCTCCCATCACACCCGAGGCCACGCCTCCACCACCTCCTCCTCGTCGTCCTCGGCGTCTTCTCCACCTCCTCCGCGCGCCGCGCTCGCAAGCGAGCAACCAACTTCCAGGTCAGTCAGTGCGGCCGCGTTTCGTCACGCTTTTGGACCACTTTGCTGTAGCCCCCGGTAGGCGGCAGTGGTGGAACAGTCGCCGCCATGATTTTTTTTTTTTGCAAAATTTGTTACGGGACACGAAAAAAACGTGTAATTAATTGGCTGAGGGACACCGTAAAAACTTAACACTGCATATGGACACTACAAAAGTTGTGTAATTGGCCATAGGACACTAGACGTATTATTTTATCATTTTCGGGATAAAAGAGAGGAGAGATGCCCCCTCTACTCCTTCCTTTCTTCTCACTGCAGCCGATATGTCGGCCCGCGCACAGGGACGAGCAAAGGTTCAAACTTGTGGGGTTTTGTTGACGGTCGTTATCGATCAGTTTCGACCGTCAATATTACCAAAATAGAGGAGAACTAGTGATGCTTGCAATGCATAAATATGTTAGAATAATAATATTTCACTAGTATTAGGTCTACTAACCTTTTGCAGAGAATAACAATAAAGTGAGGAAGAATTGACATCAACACAAACGATAAATCAATCCGACGATGTCGAGAATCAGACATCGTGTCGTCCTCCTCCACAGGGAGCTCGGTGAGCATCGCTGTGATGTGGAGTGGCCTGCAGAAAGGGGAAGGGGAGGAGCAACAGCGGCATGCATCTTCATGACAGGGGCAAAGAGTGCCATTGTTTTAAGTTTAGAAGATTGAAGTGGCACCCATCTGATTTTATAAATAGCACTGATATTTTTCTAATACAACATATTTGGCAATGACATGGATCTAATTAACTCTTTATTTTTCTTTATCGAACTTCGTTTCGTGTCGAGAACTTCGTTAAGTGATTCCATATGTTATTTGTTAAGAGTTTTGATATGTTATTAATTAGTATAAACCTGATTGTGATTAATGTGTCGAAAACTTTGGTCAATTTTTGTACGTATGACGTTTTCATTTGAAATTTAGATTTTGAATTTAAATCACGGTGTTTAAAATTGTGAATTTGTTTTTTTTTAAACGACTCGCACAAGTTCTATTGATAGAGCATGAAAAAACCACCACCCTTTCAGTTTATGGATGAAAGGGCTATTTCGATTGCCAAGACCATAGCAAATGACATAATCATCCCAGACCCTGCTCCCGAGGTTTGCTACCTTCATTTACAGAATTCAATTGATGAATCATTCCATTATATTAGTTATTTCGCTTAATCCTGTAATATTATAGGGTACTTAAGTCTACTGAACCATTGATTGTTTATTGCTGTCATATATGAACCTTAAAAAAGAACATCTGGATTCACATGTCTTAACCATGAGAGGCTTTAGATCCCCTTATATTCTTCCTCTTCCCTTCTTCTCCGTGCTTCATGCATGTTTGGTTTCATCTCTAGCCCACCCCAACTTGCTTGCTCACAAGGTTTTGTTATTGTTGTTGCCATATAAGCACCTCCATAAACCGCAAAACAGTTTATTTTGTTGTGCATTGTTAGTTGGATGATAACTGATGCCTTTCTCTGTTTTTTTTTCTAATGCGATGGATCCATCTAGTGGATGTGTCATACCTTCTTGGACAAACATGATGAATTGGAGCCCGTCTTTGTAAAGGATAGCCCCCGTTGCTTCCTCCGATATTTCAAGAACTGTGGGGGCTATGGCATGTCATGGAATCTCACCATCACCGCACAAACCTTAACCTGCATGGTTAGTTTCAATGCCCTGCGATGTGCAAAAGTTGTATTGGAGGGCAGGGCACCTGAGCTCTTTGGGATGCATGCCAATCCCAACTGCGTAACCAAATACGGATACTTCCCGCTTCACGAAGCTGCTGAAAGGTTCTCTGTTGAGATGATCAAGCTACTCTTACGCTTTGGTGCATCAGCCAATGTACGCACAGTTGGCGACGATGTCATTGAGGACCTACTCCCGCTCCATATTGCGATTGAGAATACTTGCCTGCATAAGTATCTTGAGGACAATCTTTCGCCCAGCCAGAATCATTTGGATTATATCTACAAGCTTATCCACCTGCTATGTTTACCTAAAATGGTTTGTTTCACTTCCCTCCCTATGCAAGTACTACTTTTGCAGCATGACATAAATAGTAACTGTGGTCATACCATAGATCCCAGACAGCTGTTATTACGAATTAGTGATATTAAGGACTGAACATCCTTTTGTCTCCACTTGTTAGAGGAAGTAAAGTTTCCCTTTTTTAATCTTGTCTTCATGTGTTAGTGCATGTTCATATGGTTAATAACATATACAAAAAATGTTGCTACTAAGCAATTTTATTTTCTTTGCCTTGGAGATTGTCCGTAATCCTTAACTACTTTGATAGGAGGAAATGAAGCCATATACAGAATAGGAGGAAATGAAGCCATATATAGAAAGTTAATCAACACTACTTGCTTGCGCATACAAATGCTAAATGTCACTTTGTTTTTGTTCCTTGTTTTACAGAAGATCTTCTTGGATACAATTAGACTGCTTGCAGGAAAAACAAATAATCTACTTGAAGAGCTCTGGTATTACATTGAGGATGGAAAACTCATCCAGTCTGCAATTCTACTACTGGCTGCTCAGGAGCAGATCCGAGGGGGCTGTTCCTCCAAGATAAATGGCAGTAGTAAGAAAGATGGGTTTGGCATTATCTCTAAGCGTATACTGAGGCTTTCATTTGCCCTGAGATGGGAGAAAGGTTCAAATGGAATGGCACAGAAGCTTCGGGAGGAAAAGAGGGCACTTATTGATTGCACAGGCCTGCTTGTTGATGTAATTTCCCAAGCTGGTGAACCTCTTTCTGCATACGTTCAGGCGCATTCAGAGGTATGCATGTTTGGTATATTGCAGCTGTGGTGCCTCTGATGCATGTTACTTAATATTTTTAATATTTGTATTTTGACCATTGTAAGAGCTGTTGTTTAAAAAATACATGCGGTCTTAGCAAGAAGAATGTTAATAATTCTTGTGTTGACTGAAAATTGTGAATTTAAATATTGTTCAATTCGAAGTGTTAGAAATATTTATTTATGTTTGAATTAGTCGCAAAAATATAGAGTTTATATTGAAATAAAAGAGAAAATAAATGGGGGCTGAGAAATGGAGAATACCACTGGAGTTGGAGGGTATGTTTTAGGTTGTGAAGAAATAAATTAGCTTCTAACTAATTTTTGCTTGATTGTATTGCTTGGGCTAACATCAAGCGAACTTAATACTTCCTCCGTTTCATATTATAAGACTTTCTAGCATTGCCCACATTCATATATATGTTAATGAATCTAGACATATATATGAATGTGGGCAATGCTAGAAAGTCTTATAACCTGAAACGGATGTAGTAATTAATTTGTACAATATTTCTTCACTTTATCCAGGGTTCAATATATTGGAAAAGAGGAAAATGTTTGAGGGCCATTAAAATTACGAAATTTTCAAAATATTTCAAAATCGACCAAAAGCAGAGTTTGAATTCAAACAAAAATGAGGAAATTTGCCCTAGAGACATGCCATTTCTGGGTGTGTTCGTATCTCCCGGCTCCCAACTCCCTTCTTCGTTTTTCGCGCGCACGCTTTTTAAACTGTTAAACGGCGTGTTTTTTTTTAAAAAAGTTTCTATACGAAAGTTGCTTAAAAAATTATATTGATCCATTTTTTTAAAAAAATAATTAATACTTAATCAATCGCGTGATAATGGACCGCTCCGTTTTCTGTGTGGAGGGATTGCTCCGTTTTCCGTGTCTTACGAACGCACGTTACTACGACGAGGACAACAGAGGACATGAGACCTCATTGCCCCTGACGTCCAGATATCGAAAGGGCCACTGCCGTCGACATTGCCTGAGATCTGCCATTGTCGACGTCGCCAGAGAGGCTGTGGATACATCCAACAATGTCAAAGACAAGGACGAGGAGGATGGGGATCGTGGGAGCTGGCAAACGTGGGTATTGGCGCAGGAAAGGAAAGCCCAAGGACAGCGTGTGGAGGTAGGCTAAGGATGGAGAGAGGGCAGAGATATCAAAGGGGGTGAG